>VIBL01000070.1:1732500-2228276 GCA_008271625.1 Lutraria rhynchaena
TGCAGTTTTTCTTCGCACTACAATCCTTTCAATACGTGCTTGTCTCCTGATATCAGTTCAGTACAAACATACATTGACCAAAGGGGAGAAACAGGCGTTTATGGATTGTTGGAATTTTTTCAGAAATTGTTTTCGTCTGTTTCATTAGTGTATGTGCCTACATTGTTCACATATTGGCCTTTACAATAGGATCCACTCGCTAATTCCGATTTTTTACTGAATTACATAAACGCGAAGAAACCATTGTCATTTTAGTTTTGTTTTCAGACTGTTATTATTGACGGTCGAGATGGAAGCATATTATGGAACTTTACCACAAATAAATATGACGTATCATCTGATCTTGTTGCCAGGACAACCGCGATGAATAGGGACGTGTTCGTGTTTAGAGCCCAGGGCCGTACCGGGAAGGATGTCATGAATACCGGGGCCATTCATGGTGCCACTGGGATCCAAAGAATCGTATGCACATTTCTAATACATTTAAAACTCGTTATCTCGAGGAGTCGTCGTAACAGACTGAATGTTCGAGATAAACGAGGTGCTCGTAATAGCGAGGTGTTTGTTTGTTAGTTGAAAAATTTACACTACTACGAACAAAAATATTGACGGGTATTTATACGCTACTCGAGATAATTCGGGTACTCGAGTTATCGATGTTCGTAATAACGAAGTTTTACCGTAATCGCGTAACTGAAAAATTCTTGATCGTAAAACAGATCATTGTTTTATAATTAATGTTGCGTAATAGGTCGCCGAATGTATTTTAAATACATAAAATGGTGACACATTTTTGCAAATTAATACAGAAACCCCTTAGCAAATATTTTGACACGTTGATACAAGAAAATACAGAAAAGCAAAAATAGCCGCAAAAGAGCAAATACGCTACCACAACCAAGATTAACCATTCCATTTGTTAAAATCATATCAGAAAAAAACTACCTTTATTTAACTTTAACTCCAGAGAAAAGAGTATTTTTGTTATTGTTTTTATTGAAAAAAGACTTATCATTTAAATATAGTATAATACTTGTGAATTACAAGCTTAACAGACGTGCGACGGACGATGGTGGTTGGACTTTGGACGATGTTGAAATTACAGCAGAAAACGAAGACCAGGTTGGAGTGTTATTACCAGAAAGTCATTTCAGACACAACAGAGCGGTCATTGACGAAGTAAGAACTCATATAAAATTTTCTAACAAACCATTTCAATCAAATCACATGTACCTAACAATTAACTAAATACGTGCACACCTTCTCATTTTAGTAAAACCTCGCTTATAATAGGACCATGTTATTATAACGACCACTAATTTTTCGGACCTGGTTTTCAATATTTTTGTCCCATAATGAGTTTTATTTGTACTTATTTGCACAAAACTTGTAAATTACTTGCAGTGGAGATTATATGAACTTCCTTGTCTGCAATGTTCTAAATACAGTACAACCTCTCCAGAGCGATCCTCACTTGAGCAACGACCTCCCTTCAACAACAGCTTGATTTTTCCCACTTTACGATTTAACTATTAATTTAACCTGTCTGATGCAACAACCTCTCAACAACAACATAATTTTGCTTCTCCAAAAAGGTGTTGCTTTGGAGATGTTGCACTGTATTCCTATCAACACTTATCTCCATTAGCGATTCCTGGATTGCATTAAATGTCCGTAAATTCTGCCCGTTTCTACGGCCACTGTTCAACTCGATAGCATTCGGTTCCCTGCTTAGCTCAGCTGTGTGAAGTGTGGTATTCATTTCTAGCGAAGGGGAACAACTGCGTTATACATCCATACTATCTAATGTCAACAGTAGTCGATAGGTTGATGTTCAGCCACATGTTGGTACATGAATCAGATCTCTGTTCTGCGTGTACTTCGGAATGTAATTTAAGGAAACAAGAGATAAACTTCTCATAGCGACCATCACTGTAGTAAGACCATCTCATCATAACGAGCACTCATATTAGAACATAGTCTCAATATTTTTTCTACACTTCAACTCGATCATGAGGCTGCTACAATATTTCCGTAGAACCTCGATATTAAGAACAACATTGAGACCAAGAAAATTTGTCAATAGTAAGACCAACATTGAGACCAAGAAAATTTGTCAATAGTAACACCACCATTGAGACCAAGAAAATTTGTCAATAGTAAGACCACCATTGAGACCAAGAAAATTTGTCAATAGTAACACCACCATTGAGACCAAGAAAATTTGTCAATAGTAACACCACCATTGAGACCAAGAAAATTTGTCAATAGTAACACCACCATTGAGACCAAGAAAATTTGTCAATAGTAAGACCACCATTGAGACCAAGAAAATTTGTCAATAGTAAGACCACCATTGAGACCAAGAAAATTTGTCAATAGTAAGACCACCATTGAGACCAAGAAAATTTGTCAATAGTAAGACCACCATTGAGACCAAGAAAATTTGTCAATAGTAAGACCACCATTGAGACCAAGAAAATTTGTCAATAGTAAGACCACCATTGAGACCAAGAAAATTTGTCAATAGTAACACCACCATTGAGACCAAGAAAATTTGTCAATAGTAACACCACCATTGAGACCAAGAAAATTTGTCAATAGTAACACCACCATTGAGACCAAGAAAATTTGTCAATAGTAACAACACCATTGAGACCAAGAAAATTTGTCAATAGTAACAACACCATTGAGACCAAGAAAATTTGTCAATAGTAACAACACCATTGAGACCAAGAAAATTTGTCAATAGTAACACCACCATTGAGACCAAGAAAATTTGTCAATAGTAAGACCACCATTGAGACCAAGAAAATTTGTCAATAGTAAGACCACCATTGAGACCAAGAAAATTTGTCAATAGTAACAACACCATTGAGACCAAGAAAATTTGTCAATAGTAACACCACCATTGAGACCAAGAAAATTTGTCAATAGTAAGACCACCATTGAGACCAAGAAAATTTGTCAATAGTAACACCACCATTGAGACCAAGAAAATTTGTCAATAGTAACAACACCATTGAGACCAAGAAAATTTGTCAATAGTAACAACACCATTGAGACCAAGAAAATTTGTCAATAGTAACAACACCATTGAGACCAAGAAAATTTGTCAATAGTAAGACCACCATTGAGACCAAGAAAATTTGTCAATAGTAAGACCACCATTGAGACCAAGAAAATTTGTCAATAGTAAGACCACCATTGAGACCAAGAAAATTTGTCAATAGTAACAACACCATTGAGACCAAGAAAATTTGTCAATAGTAACACCACCATTGAGACCAAGAAAATTTGTCAATAGTAAGACCACCATTGAGACCAAGAAAATTTGTCAATAGTAACACCACCATTGAGACCAAGAAAATTTGTCAATAGTAACACCACCATTGAGACCAAGAAAATTTGTCATAATTATGAGGTGGTTTGATTATCAGGTCGAATTATCGGGAAAATATTGATATTGGTCTGAAAACAAGTGGTTGTTATAATGGAGGTGGTCTTAATATTGAGGTGGTCATAAAGTAAGGTTTCACTGTACTGTGATTCTTGTCCCGAGGCTGGTCGTAATACCGAGACTTTCCTTAATAATTGAAGTAGTAGGTCGATTATATAAATGGATTTTCTTGAAATTTCAGAATTTTGTAGAATGTGAGTCGGACCAGAGAGTTTTCATAGCAGAGTTATTTGCCCTTGACCGAACTGTAATGAGGGCCCCCATCAAATTATGGCAAAGAGGATCAGAGAAATATTTCTACAGTAAGTAGTAAGCGGGCCGTTTTTGAATAAAAGCATTTTTTCTTAATCTATGACCTTTCCTAAGACGAATAGAATACCGTTTTGCACTTTGTCTGAAGTATTTCAATAAATGCCAATATGTCTGAAAAAACATATTTAACCATTAAGAATGTCTGGCTATTGACGCGTGTTTTGAAATATAGGGTAGCTTTTTTTGTTTTGTTTAATCCTTATGGATTTTTTTCTTGTTTTTCGTTTGTTTTAGAACTTACGGCAGATGATCATAAATTGGTTGAAGAAGTTATAAAACAATACGGAATTAATCATACTATGACTGAAAACGAGGTTCCGTGGTCACGTGGTCGTAGAGAGACAGAAACCGGAAACGGAAATCCAGATTCATTTTGTATACTTGTACAACCAGACGAACGTACAACAGGTAGTGTCTAGAACTAGTTCAGCACTCAAAGGCTGTATTAAATTCAAACTCATGGTTTTGTAAGCGAATAAAATGACTGGTTAATGATAACACTTAACACATAACACTTATGATAAACACTGAATTGATTGATAAACATTGACGATAAACACTTTGAACATCATTGATGGTGGACACTAATAAATACTGATGATTAACACCAATAATTAAAACTAATGATAAACACTGTTGATAAAAAATAATGATAAACACAGATAATAAATACTGATAATGAATGCTAGTGATAAACACCGATGATAAACTCTATTGATAAACAATATGGATAAACAATATTGATTGACACTAAAGAGCGGATGTGCTATCGCTGACTTCTCTTTTTAGAAAATACTGAAATACTTTAGCCATGTTTTCATTTCACTTTCTTGTTTTTGAATTTCCACGAAGAAAATTGGGGGAAAACTATTCCTGAATGACTAATTTTGTTTCTATCTGAATCCTGTAATACACATATAAGCGTCAGGAAATAGGGCACCAGTTCTATACAAAATCGCAGCACAATTAAATCTCTATGCAGAGTTACCGTTCTTACCCCTTCTAAACTCCTTGACAAATTAGATTACAGATGACAAGTGATGAAAATATCGAAATGCGTGGTTTAATACAGGTCTGTGAAATTTACTCAAAGGTATTATTAGTACTGATTACTTCTGTAACCGATTATTGTATCCGATAAATCGCATCGGTTAGCTAATCAACTTCCGATTAATCGCCATGCAATTTCAACCGATTTTTCAGTCGCCGATAAGCACTAAGGTGCGTCCAGATATTGAAAAGAAAGAAGAAAACATGCAATTTCTTAAAGTGTTGGGTTCATCATAATGATGTTATTAATGATGTTATTAATGGTGATGTTGATGATTCCAATTCCAGTTTCATTTCAGGGGCGATAGGAGATGTAGACGGTGATGGCAAACTTGATGTTATTGTGAACGTGGTCTCTGTTGGTATTCTTAGAGACGAATTTGCAAGGTAATATTAAACGTTGTCCATTTATCAGAGCATTTTGTCAGACGATTTTCCCCTCCTTACGACATTTATGTCACACGCACTTGACGACCAAGGTAAATTTTAGACGTCTGCTTTTAACGTTGCGGTTTACAGAAAAAAATGAAGAAAAAATACGTCTGTTTTTTTTTTACTTCAAACAGATATTTCTATTTCGCCTTCGTATCAGTTCGAATATATTCTTAAGTATTTCCCTCACAAAAACGGCGAAAGCAACACTCACAGACACACAAACACGCATAGACATACAATTTCAATCTAACGACTAAGCAATTACTTACTTATGCAACAGATGTAACATATCAAGTGTACTTGACGACATCACTTTTAAGTTTAGATTTATAATTCAACGTATCAACATTGCACCAAAAGGCAGAGCCATTTGGTGACATTCAAGATTATAACAGCTAAGGAAGACCTCATCCGAACACTTTGGCAGAACCACCGACCTCCCGTAAGCTAGCAAGACAGCTTTCTCAAATGTGAACTATTATTCATAGTTGGATTGGAACTCATTGTGGTAAGTGGCTAGTGATTACGAGTCAGAGGGGGAGGGGCCTGATAAGTTCCTAAGTTTCTTCACCACGCCCACACTATGTTCATATTTGTCAATAATGACCATTGTCTATAGCTTCAATAAGTAAGCCCTTTTTGTACGTCATTTTATACTGTCAGCGGAACATACCAGTATTTTTTTTTCTGTTTTTATGAAATCTAAATGAAAACAAAAGGCTACCTATCATAAAACACATCGTTTTCTATAAAAAGCATTTGCAACATACGTATTTGTGTATGTTTTATTTTTACAATCTGCAATTATAAATTATAACCAATTATAAACAATTATAAACAACACCTCGACTTTTAAAATCACTCTTTTTGTCAAATTTTATTCCTATAAATTTATGTCAATCAAGAGTTCAGTCCCCTGAACTGACACAAAATACGTACCGTCTTAAAACCCAATAAATTCGCTTCAGCTTCATACTGTTGTCAGTTCCGAATTGCTAGTTTTCGTCTTCGACGTAATATTGATGTCCCGCGTTATGTCAATAACCGCTGTAACTTAAACCTTGTCATTAAATGTCTCCTGGCAAAAAAATAAAAACAAAGTTGTTTACAGCTAGCCTTCAGCTGTGGCTAGTATAAAATATGACATAGTACCGACATCCTATTTATAATTCAACAACGCGAGGACGAAAATAAAACATAATATGATATCTCTGGATAATTATATAACGTATAACATAAAGAAACATGTTGGTTTGCACGAAGCAACTTATATACTTCAACTGTTGTGGCAAGATGAATATAGGAACAGAAGGGTAGAGATAAAGTTATGGTTGAAAATTTTGGAGATTTGGAGTTGTTCAAATACCATATAGCAACACGACTGTTCCATGTTTAATTAGATACTATCATTGGTTGTTTAAAAAGCTGGTTCAGGATTGATTCAAATAAGGGGACCTATGTGGCTGAGTGGTTATTGTCCCTGTTACGTCATCATTAGCCCCTCACCACCGTGAGTAAGAATGTTCGAACCCTGAAAGAAACGTCATACATAAGGGAGCTTTTCGGCTAGGCTATGGCAGGTCAGTCGTTCTACAAAGATGTCGGCCGTGAGTCCTTCTCTACTGTTAAATCTGGACAAGTTGCCCAATGACCCTGGCTTTTGGTGCGACGTTAGACCCGAGACAAAAAAGATTAAAATAAACAATATTTTCATGACAATGATACAAAATCTTTGTAAATAAGTTTGCATGGAATAGAATACGATTCACTAGGAAGGTCACAAAATTAATATCAACACCGAAAATACAATGAATGCAATGCAATGAATTTATTCGGACTGGGGAGTTTTTGTGATATGGTACACCATCTGCATTTTTTTCATACACGTTTGGTATGATGAATATAAATTCGGATTAGAGAGTTTTTGTGATATGGTACACTGTCTGTATTTTTACACTTGTTCGGTAGAATTAATTCATTGATTCGGAATAGAGAGTTTTGTGATATTGTACACCATCCGTATTTTTAACAAATTCAATTCAATGTAAATAATACTAAAAGTTTGGGAGTAATTGCAGTGTTCGGATTTGAGAAAAAATCGGATATGGGGTTCTAGTGTACAGGAGTCGGTTTCATACATGCACGAAACAACAAGACATGCTCTTACAAATATAGTCAAACCTGTGGAAGGCCACCCTTGGGAAAGACAAAATATGGCCTTTATTGACAGGTGGCCTTTATTTGGAGGCCAGTTTGTTCTAAATAATCAGTGACGGTTTTTCAAAGAATGGCATTTATTTAAAGGGTGATGTTTATTCAGAGGTGGCCGCAAACACAGGTTTGACTGTAGGCCTACATTAAAACATATTTTAGGTTCGCAAGCTTTTGACACTTTATTATGCATTAGTCAATGCTTTAAGGAGAAAGGGATTTAACTGAATGGTTAACTAATTTTCTTGACTCTCTAATGAGATCCCGAAACATTCTTATTACTCGTTGACGTAAAAAGGGGTAAACTGACGGCAACATTTTTAGAAGGGCGTTGTTTTAAATGTTTATTTCATGTAAGCCTACTACAAGCCCATCAAAGGTTTTTCCTAAGTCTTAGATATAGAATTAATCGCTCATAATTAAGTGTCAAATGCATAAGATGATTGCCTGGAGTTATATGAAACTTCTGACACAGTAACCCGCGAACACCAAAGTACTTCATGAAACATGATCTATATCAGTCGTGTATTTTTGTGCGTTTCCTGGAGTCGAAATATGATGCGCCCGCAAAAAAGGCAAAAATTTGAAGTTTTGTATCTATTCGCATGTTCGCTGCCTTGTAAATATCATCGCTGTTAGCAAGGTCGAAGGAAATTTAGGAAATGAATTAGTGAACACCTTTTCAATAATAGCCCTTTTCTCAAAATATATTGTATGTTTTCGGACAAGTAAAGCAAAACCTCACATGGTGACCATCTTAACATTACCGACCACCTTGTTATAATGACCACTTACTTCGGCCAGGCTTTCAATAACTCCCATGTAATTGAACTTGATAGAGAGACCGCTACGTTATTACGACTTTTCTGGCCCTGAAGGTGGTCTTAATATCGGGGTTTTACTGTATACGAAAATAATTACTGGCAATATTAATTGAATAGACCTTCAATTGTCAGTCATTAGGTGCTACAGCTACTGGCCTTGAATTTGTTCCGTACAGTGTTAATTTCCTGGAAGTCGCAAAGTTTTGAACCCGAAAATTATTATTTGCACGATGTGATGAATTTAATATAATTAGGTATCCATATTGCAATCTGATATGTGTTTAACAAAAAAAAAATCAAAATGGTTTATGCATGATAAATTTCCTTTATGCAATCTGATAGGCACATGCCTTCGCAAATGCATTCGATGTAGAACATTTGTACAGCAGTAACATGGTTATAGCGCTGTGCATTTTCATAAGTTACAAAAATTACACGCCCCGAGAAAACTGCGTATTTTGCGTTTTATGAGATATTAAGTGAAACATACATGGGAATAACAGGGAGGGAGTTAGGGGAAGTGTGATTACAACGGTTAGTAGAAAGAGGGGATAAAGAAGGGGATGTAGAGTGTATGCAAAGATGGGGTCATGTAGAAAGGCATGAGGGAGTGTAAAGGAGAACGAGAGGGGCGGAGAGAGCCAGGGGAAAAGTATTGGGAGCGAATGCGTGAGTGAGAGGGAGAGAGAGAGGGGAGACAGGGAGAGAGAGGATTGAGTCAGGGAGCGCGGGAGGGAGGTACTGACTGATGGAAGAGAGATATGGGAAGAGAGAGAGAGGGAGTGAGTTAGGGAGATAAGTGAGGAAGAAGAGGATGTGAGGAGGGAGTGCTGGAGGGACGGAAAAGAGTGACAGAGGGAGGGAAGATATATGGTGATAGATGAATGATAGGGATGTAGAAAAGGAAGGAAGGAAGGAAACGGAAGGACAGGAGTGACAGAGGACACAAACGAACACATAAGAGACGGATTGAAGAAAAGAGGAGGTTAAAAGAAGGAAGAGCAGGAGGGAAGGAAGCAGGGAGGGCGTAGAAAGGGGAAGAAAAAGGGGAATAGACGGAAGTACGGAAGAATGAATAGGTTTAAATGAAATAAAGACATATTTTATTCTTGTCTTTTTGAATTGCACTGAAATGTTATCACATGATAATTGTATGATTACTTGCTATTAGTACAAAGTTAAAATAAATCCATCTGATCATTAAAAGAGACAGACACATGTAGAGAGGTGCCACGAAGTTTGCATGAGATCGCTTTTTCTGATATTTTAAACTAGAAACGTCTGATCCTTGCTCTTTGATATATCCTATTTGGTTACTGTCTGCACTGATTCCGAGAAAGAAATTGTAATTTACGATTTCTTGGAAAAATGAAAAAAATAACACCAAAATGACACACTCTTTAGAAAGATTGCATTGTTCTGTCTGGGGTTTAACGTTGCACCAGCAGCGAGGGTCATTTGGAGGCTTTTTCAGTTTCAGTGGTTGAAGAATACTTCAGGTCTACGCCTGAATAGAACTACCGACCTTCCATAAGCTAAGTGGATAGCTTCCTCGCATGAGAAATTTAGTGGGATACGAACGAGCTAACAAAAGCGGTAAGGGTCTGATGATTACTACAAAATCAGTTGACCACGGAGGCCTCTAGAAACGCATTGTTTGAATATAACAATGTAACAGGGCTGTATGTATAACATATGTGTTTATAGTAGTTTGTATGTCCGTCTGTCCGATTAGCTCAGTTGGTAGAGCAACTGACGTGCAAACAGAAAGTCGGAGGTACGAGCCCCACATCGGGAACTTTATTTTTATCAAGCTCAAGCTAGTGTCGCTTTACAGAATAATGATAGCTGTGAAGTTAATTTTTCCATATTTGACGTTTAATTGCAGATATGTTAAGATGAAGTTTACCGTTGATATATTTAAACTAAGCCTAGAGGATGGTATACAGTCCGAGGCATACACGCCAATCAACGTAACGTTACATGACAAGATGGCATGGGTGGACAATGAGAACAAGATAACATCACTAAAGTTTCGACCGTCTAAAGAACAGATATGGGCTGGCTACATGGGTACTTATGGCGATAGTACATACCACGTGTAAAATCATTCCTTAAAAAGAACACATTGTGGTAAGATGGATAGTTCTAATAATTAAAGAAATCTTCCAAGAGATGCTTTGTCCTTGACAATCATTGTTGTAGCAAGTATTTCATTAAAGTGTCTTACTTCGATGGCTTTCCAATATCATATTTCATTCGCAAATGTCGTATCGTCAATACAATCATTACAATATTTCATATATTGTCCTTTGATGAAGATTTAAACCAATCCTGTATTCCAAATCTCTGGAGCTCTGGTGTCTTTTGACCGAAAAGTCGTTTGTCCATAGGTGGGTGTCTGTCGAACACACCTCATGAACTGTTGATAAATTGCCGAAAAAATGAAAAAAAATCTTATAAGTTTGAGTCATTCAAGAAGCAATTTAATGAACTGGTTGACGCTTACTTCAAACCTTTGCATGACTAATGATCTTCGCATAAAATTCATGCGCATTCGGAAACATGAGAGAACATCCGTGAATTAAATGAACAGTGTAATTAAATGAATAGACAGGCTGTGTCCTAAACTGTGTATCACCATCGAATTAATTATAATAATTAGCAACACTATTCCAATGGCGCCTGTAGAGATGATTTAACATAATTTACTGCGCAATATTCTCGGTCATTTTTCTCCTGTACATGTCTGTTGTATTTATTGCGTTGTTAAAGCTGACTATTACTTAAAGAGACAAAGAAGAAATAGTTTTGTACCGGTAGATCACACGGGTACATTGGTTGTGTCTACAATCGGACCTCACATAGCGAAAAAAAAAGCTACAGAGTAACAAGGTCCAATACATATTAACGAACTGAACGAACGAGCGAGCGAGCGAGCGACCGACCGAACGAACGAACGAATGCAAAACTCAACGATTAAACGAGAAAGAAAGAAATTAAGTCACTCAATAACGTACTTATTAAATTATGTTTGAAAACAAGTCTCAGATGAAATCAAGTCCGGGGGGGTGAAACATGTAATTAAATTATCTGATGACGATTTTGTACGTTTAAGCACTGAGACAAGTATCAAATGTTACCATTTGAATGTCTATTTCTGGCTCGGTATTTCAACTCACCTATGGTAAGACTCTATCAACCATTTGTCTCATAATCCCTCATCCGAAGCAGACGATATTTCAAAACATTGTGTCAAAAGAAGCCATTGCTTGTAATAAGTAGTGGCTTCTTTAGCCGCAATGTTTTCTACTCTGTCAGAGAGAAATCACTCAATTTTCTTAAATAAATTGATGTTTTGTGTATTAACTTTGAATTTGGAAGATTCCAAATTATTGCTTATGAGGCAAAGGGATAATAGATTATTTACAGATCTCAGTTTTATAACTTTATGTCAGTGCCATTTTGAACATTGGAATAAGGGTTCATTTTTCACTACTTGCACTTAATGATACAATATACATAACAAACTTTTCGTTGAAAATATAAAATTTGTCAATATTTGAACAACAATATAGTAAAAATTGGTGTCACCAACATTTCCAAAGAGAAATAATCATCGTATTATGAAACGGTATGTATGCGGACAATAGTCTTATAACTGGCATGTTACGTAATAAAGTACAGTATGAGAAGAACACACGTTTCAGGTTTGTGTCCTAATTTGGACTTCTCGCGGGTTCTCTTGTTTCTCTTTTTTCTAATATAAAATACAGAGTGTTGGATTCAGACTATAATAACATGTCTTGCACATATATATTTAACAATGACAACCAAAGTGTACTCAGATATATGTATCAATGACAACCTGTGAGTACACAGATATATGTAACAATGACAATCAAAGTGTACACAGATATATGTAACAATGACAACCAAAGTGTACACAGATATATGTAACAATGACAATCAAAGTGTACACAGATATATGTAACAATAACAATCAAAGTGTACACAGATATATGTAACAATGACAACCAAAGTGTACACAGATATATGTAGCAATGACAACCAAAGTGTACACAGATATAAGTAACAATGACAACCAAAGTATACACATATATATGCAACAATGACAACCAGTGTACACAGATATATGTAGCAATGACAACCAAAGTGTACAGATATATGTGACAATGACAATCAAAGTGTACACAGTTATATGCGACAATGACAATCAAAAGGTACACAAATATATCTGACAATGACAACCAAAGGGTACACAGATGTATGTTACGAGGGCAATCAAAGGGTACACTGATATATGTAACAATGTTTGACTGTAATATTACAATTGTGCTATATCTTTGTTCAATTTCCAGTCTGATCCGATGCCTAAAATGGTTTGGGGGCGGGCTAAAACTCTAAAGGCTTCAGAGACCGTCAATGCAGTTATCTAGCCGTATTCCGGGTACATTACCCAATTATTATGAATATTTCGATATGTTCTTGTAAGTTAAGTGAATTTAATCCCGACTTGAAACATTTATAGACTGATTTGAAGTGTCGGGATTAGGAATATTCATTAAGTAGCATAATGTTGCACACAGTCAAACTGTGAACAAATACAAATGATAAAATGTGACCTTTATTGACTGGTGGCCTTTATTCGGAGGTCAGTTTGTTCTAAATAATCAGTGACGGTTTTTCAAAGTATGGTCATTATTCACGGGGTTTTCTTTATTAGAAGGTGGCCGCAAAAACAGGTTTGACTGTAGTTCGTGTGTATATCAATAAATACCGACAGCTTGCAGACGCGGCCGTGGTCCAGTGGTTAGTTTTTATGATAATGTGACAAAATGTTTTTCTCCATATGTTGAGAAGTTGTCGGCTCCTTGTGAAAGGGTAAGTTAGTACTGGTTAGTGTACAGTCGAGGAAAACTGATTAGGTTAACCGGTCGCTGTATAGAACTGAAAAATTGTGGAAAACCGGCATTAAACCCCAGTGACAATAAGTTACTAACAAACATGCAGGCAGGCAGACAGGCAGGCAGGCAGGCAAACAAACAAACACACAAACAAACAATCAGAAAGCTTGTAGCTGACTATGTTAATCCCACATGAAAAAGACGATTATTTGCGTGTAGTAGGCGACTTTGAGGATGTCGCAATGATTTATCTAACTATCAGTTATAATGGTTTATATTACGTCTGGGTTAATGTGAAGAGTACACTTGGAATATAATACCCCATAACGCCACCTGTTGAATTAACGAACATTTAATGCCTGCCAAACGTACGCATTATCACGAGGGGCAGATTGAAAATAAAGAAAAAATGCAATCATGATCATGTATGTTTATATGAATGATTAATGTTGTTTTACGGCGCATTGACAGCTTTGGTCATTTAGCGGACATTATAAAGATGATGGATAGTAAGTATATCTTGAGCAAAAACAAGAAATATATTAATGACTTAATGGTTATAACCAACAATAAATCTCCTGCGCCCAATTGTATAAACATTGGTTAACATAATTTAACATTGGCGTGAGTATAACACTCAGAATTCAAAACTCATCATTTGTCCTGGCATTGGGAACTCAAAACTTCCAGACAGCGGTCATACTGTATAACTAAGTCGTACAGTCACGTCATTTTACAAGTTCCAATTTTATGTAAAGCCATAGATATATACATGTACAGTTTAAAGGAAATTTTATGCATATTCATATGCGACAATTTTTATAGACAGATATAAAGTTCTTAAAGCACTTTCGCATGCAAAGTCTTGGTTTTGGTCGCAAAAATATGCAGACTAATCATTTTGACCTAATTTAAGTAATACAGTGCAACCTCTCCAAAGCAACACCATTTGAGAGAAGCAAAATACTGTTGTTGTTGTGAGGTTGTTGCTCTAGACAGGTTATATTAATAGTTAAATCGTACAGTGGGAAAAATCATGTTCTTGAAGGGAGGTTCTTGCTCAAAAGAGGGCCGCTCTGGAGAGGTTACGCTGTATCACTGTATAATAATTGTACCTGCCGTGTGTAATCTTAGTTGTAATAAATGTTCGAAATGTATTGAATTTCTGCTTTATCACTTAGGCATGATATATTTCAAATAGTTAAATTGACCATACATTCGTGTATACATTTCAATTGAGCAGAACCGAAGTTTTAACAAAAATATCCTTGTAGTCATTGAAAAACAAGACGAGATTAAATCATGTGTCCATATCATGTGACAATATATGTTACCCAGTTTTACTAAAAGTACATCCTAAAGTCATCGTGACATGATCTTTTAATTTGTTGTTGAAGGGACTTCAACGCAATTATTTATTTGTTTGTTTATTTATTTGTTTATTTATTTAACCATTCATTCGTTTGTTCATTCGTTCGTTCATTCGTTCGTTCGTTTGTTCGTTCGTTCGTTATTTCATTAATTAATTAATTCGTTCGTCCGGTTTTTTCGTTCGTTCGTTCGTTCGTTATTTCATTAATTAATTAATTCATTCGTTCGGTTTTTTCGTTCGTTCGTTCGATATTTCACTAATTAATTCATTCGTTCGTTCATTCGTTTGTTCGTTATTTCATTCACTCATTCGTTCGTTAATTTCGTTAACTATTCTAATTATCATTTATGACCCTGAACTTTTGACGTCCGGTGAAACTCCTGCTGATGTGAAGGTTTACCATTTGAAGAACGTTTATATGTGATGTAAGAGAACAGATGTTTTTACGTGTGTCTGACCTTAATACAGTAAACCCCTGAAAGCCGGACCCTTTCAAGACTTGGCCAAAAGTCCGTTTTTCTGAGAATTCCGGTTTTCAGAGTGTCCGGTTTTCAGAGGGTCCGGTTTTCAGGGGTCATACTGTAACATGTTCTTACACTCTCTGATTTTGATTTGATTCAGATTTTTATTTACCAAATGTGATAAGATAATAGTTTGTGCCAAAACCTGTTTCAATATAATGCAACGTAGTTTACTTTTTACAAGTAAATGAGTACGTGTATTTATCTTATTTCTAAATACAGTGCAACTTCTCTAAAGCAACACCCTTTAGGAGAAACAAAATTATGTTGTTGTTGAGAGGTTGTTGCCATAGTAAGGTTAAATTAATAATTAAATCGTAGAGTGAGTAAAAATCATGCTGTTGTTGAAGGGAGATTGTTGCTCTAGAGAGGGCCGCTCTGGAGAGGTTACACTGTATCTGTCGTCTGTAAATAGTGTTTAAATGTATTGTAAATGCTCATGTGATTTTAATATAGATGTACAACTACAGTCACTACAAATTAAGATTAATTATGCTGACAGTATAATGTATGGATGATATTGTTATCATTTTATCATAATTAAGTTGACAGTAATAGGCTTACCATGACATTTGAGCTTGGAATCCAATCTCACCCGCGGACCCTGTTAGTTTGAAGTCAAAAGGTCACCAAATGGATTTAATTTGACGGAAATATGTAATTTATAACAATTTCTTTCTTTCCATTTGATAAACAGTCCAGAGCAACAAGCAGAATAGTGAATATATACCCGGGTACAGGTACAGTTATATGATCAATAGAGACATTTGAGGTGACAATGGATTCGAGTCAGTTAATTTACAGGCGGTGTTTCTAATTAATCTTGATTCACGGCTCGAAATAATAGACCAGAGATTCACTAACATTGCAGTTAATCAATTACAGGGAAACCTATTACCAGATTTATATAGAATAGTATGATTAAACAGGGGTGAGGTGTCCGAATCACGGGTTAACATTACGATACTTAACCTTTTGCCTTATAAGTATACTTTAGACTCTTCCAAAATCAGAGCCAGTATACAAATCATCAATTAATTTAAGAAAATTGGGCTATTTCTCTCTCACACAGTGGAAAACATTGTGGCAAAGTAAGCTATTGCTCATTAGAATCAATGGCTTCCTTTGCCACAAGATTATCAACAGTCGTCAGCTTTAGATGCGAAGAAATGCGGTTTTATGAGGCAAATGGTTAATTAAGTGAATGCCTTAACAGAGAGATATAATTCTGAGTTATAAATATGATCCGTGTGATAATTTTGTCAATGGATAACAACAATGCATACATGTATCATTATACGCAACATGTATGTTAGGATGAATTGACAACTGACATTATCACTGGGGTTTAACGCCATTTTTCAACAACTTTTCAGTTATATACGGCGACAGGTCCGCCTTACCAGTTGTCCTGGTTTGTATACTAACCAGTACTAACTTACCCTTCCACAAGGAGCCGGCAACTTCTAAACATATGGCGGAAAATCAACATTTTTAATCAACAACAGTTTACTGTGGGTTAAATAAATTCAAAAAAATATTTTGTCAGTATGTGATGGTACAAAAGATATCGAGATAAGCAGAAAATTCACAAAGCAACGATCCTTTGTGTAAGGAAGGGTATTAAAAACTTCCTACAATCTGTTAGATACGCATCTATCGACAATATGGTACTTAAAGAGCAAAGGTATCTGTACACGTGACTTAGCGAGGTTACGCGAGATCAAGTTTCGTTTTAATGTAGGTTAATGTACTGAAATAAACATTCATATGGTCTACTTACGCTGTAAGTGACACGCGTGAGATGAAAATGTGATGAAAATAGTTGACACGACTTTGTCACAATTCTATTCTACACTTCACCAATTTTCGGTGCATGATGCTGTCACGTGTAAAAAGTCGGTTAAGCGTATGAGGACCGTCTTACTTTTGTATTAACGCTTCTGTTTTAGTCGATTATGTAAGTCGATTGATAAAATGAACCAAACGTCCGTCATATGTTGAAATATATAATGATTTCAACATTAAGATCAGACCACTTTTGGGACACCAAATCTTTTGGTACGCCAAAATGGTCTTAATATTGATTTGGTCCAATTAAAGCGGTAATCTTAAAATTAATGTAGTCGCTAAGTAAGATTTGTATTCGGCAATACTCAATTGTACTTAGATAGTTAGCGAATTTATAACAATAATAAAAATACTTTCAAAGTTAAATTAACTTCATTTTTTGTTTGGTTATTTGGGTTTTAACGTCGCACCAACAGCCATGATCATTTGGTGACTTTCCCGTTTCAACGGAGGAGGAAGACACCAGACATACATCCGGGTAGAACCACCGACCTTCGTGGATAGGTGGAAAGTTCCCTCACCTGTGAAATTTGCTTAGTCTCGAGTGAGGTTCGAACTCACAGCGGTGAGGAGCTAATGTGCACTAGACAGAACCACAACTACCCGACTACGGAGGCCCCTAAATTACCTTATATTCACATGAATCTATTTGGTGAGACCTCTCCTGCGTATAGTCCAATCTTGTTCTCGTATCAGAGGCTAGGATGGGTAACATTCAATTAGTTTAACAGTGATAAAAAGGCAGTCAGTTAGTCTAACAAAGTACTCCTATGTTGCCCATCAATACAAGCCCATACCACCTTCATCTCCATCAACTAGAACGTATCCTTCATGACACATAAACTTGAAGTAGTAGACACTGGGTTTTCACGGAACGTCAAAAGTGTAGGGTAAAAAATGACCCTTGGTTGATGATAATTTGAAGAGTTAACAAAATTCCCTTCTAATTTCATTGTAAATTTGACCCTTTGGTACTAATTCTCTAGAGTCAGAAGCGTTATTTTACTGATTTCAAGAGTCCAAATGCTGTTTTAACGGTCAAATGAAAATCCTGAGACAAAAGAACTTTGCGCATAGATGTACACAGTACAAGTATTTTCAATTTATCACATAGAAACATTTGATTAACCCAAATATTGAGACCTTGAATCCCCCGACCATCAGTCCGTGCTCCGAAGACTGAGAAGCCAGCCTCGCTGACACAAATTAATCTCTCTGGGTCTGATATAAAACTATGGATACTGTAATGAATAACAGCCGGGCCCCGTTCTGTCAAAATTCACGGGACTTAAAGCGTATCAAGATATTGGAAGAATACACCGCGTAGTATCGAGTCAAACCATTTTTTAAAAAAGATTTTATTTACAGATTAAGAGGGAGAAACAACGGGCGCTTCAACTTCTCATCGAGATAAAGAAAAGAAAAAAAGAATTATTGGACAACGTTATTGCGAAGATCATTTGTATTTACCCGAACCTATAGCTTTGTTTTATAAAAATACATCAAACAGTGCTGTAATTTATCTATACCAACCCGGCGAAAAAATGCGAAGATAAAATATATTGGCACGATATACGATGTAACACAGTCTTTGTGTGTGACCAAGTTTTCGACTAAAAAAGTTCAAAACATGATTGTTGTAATCATGTTCAAAAATTATGTTAAATGTACTTAATACAGTAGTTTCAAGTCAATCTATATTCCAATCTGACCGATTTTTTTCTTTGAAGTTGGACGTCACACAAACAACCATACTTGTTCAGCATTAACGGTAAAGGAAACACTAGGCTTACACCTGAGTAGAACCACTGACCACTGACCTATCGTATGATAGCGGCACAGCTTCCTCACAAGGTGAAATTTGTCTGGTTCTGGGATTGATTCAACCACTCGACCACGGGAGCACCCTGATCAAGTTATAAATAAGGAATTTACTTGCATGGTATAATATTGTTATTAATTTCTATCAATGACTGGTTATGCGGAGTAGGCTTGTTTATAAAGAAGAATTAAAACATGCGTTTTTACTTATCATTGTATGTCACTCAGTGTTTAAATCAATTTCGGGTCTATTGGGTTATTTCTCAAACAAATCTATTATAGACTCATATAAATATCAAAAGTTTAAAAATTAATCATTCTTCTGATGAGAGAACTTGGCAAGCTATTCATGCATAGTTCTACATACTAAACTTTACGACCTTGAGCTTAGCAATCCCAACATTCATTCTTATGCCTTTTTTGTCCTAGGGGGCTGCTTTTATGGTCCCTAAAATTGATTATATAGCAAATTTAAACTATGTTTCAAAGAAGAATATTGACATTCTCGACATTGTGGTGTCAATATAACCACGCTAACATTTAAACACAACGCCTGATTTTGCAATGACCTTCAGTGACCGAATTTTCGAATACTAAAAATGCGCGCTGTAAACATAGACTTTATTGTTTAATGGGGACTTATCAGCACTCGTGTTATAAGTTTGTACTAAAGTTTAAAATATACCCACACAATTTGCAACTGTGCACATTCATTTCAAAAAGTTAACCTTAAATTAAACTAAAACAATTAAATAAAATTTCACCATATCGGAATAGTTTTCTACCTTACACGTATTTACAATTATTCAGCCGTGTACCCAATGCTGAATTTAAGGAAAATATAAGGGATATTATGTATATTTATTCTGGAGTTGTTAACGCGAGAGTTGACTGTTTATTATCACTTGTCGGGTTATGTTTCATTAACCGTGAGGATAAACATTAAATGTATGTTTGTGTTAGGTTCATTCTTCATCAACTTCGCTGTATTTACTCGGGGTCCTCAGTGGGATAAAGGGTTTATCTATTCAAGAGAGTCATATATATGTTTACTACTCAGTTTGATTTTTAACATACATTGTACATTTTGTCGTTTCAATGTGAACTTGCGGTTAGAGTGTTAAACGGAAGAGATGCACTTCAAATATATTATATATAAAGTTATTTTACAGTAAAACACAGTTATGGTGAACTCGTATATAATAAAGTGAAATCTAGATGTATTGAAGTAATTATTCGGATCGCAAGGAATTCACTATAACTGTGTTCTACTGTATAGTGAAATATGGATATAATGAAGTATTTATTCGGATCCAAAAGAATTCACTATAACTGTGTTCTACTGTATAGTGAAATATGGATATAATGAAGTATTTATTCGGATCCAAAAGAATTCACTATAACTGTGTCCTACTGTATAGTGAAATATAGATATAAGGAAGCAATTATTCGGATACAAAAGGAATTCACTATATCATGGTTTTTAATTATACTGGAAATTAGATCTTAAAAACCTGCTTACATTTCTCTACAAGTAAGCCAAATATTTCTTCCGACTCATTCTAAACTGAATGATCAATTTAAGTAGCTTTATTTGTAGTGATATAGCTGTTTTAAATCCTCGTTTTAAATGTTGACACTCAGAACCACTTTACTGGCATTTTGTGGTGGACGCAGTTCTTAGTTCACGTGTACTCGGAACATATTCGCTGTTGTATTCGCCCTAAAATCAATCACACTTTTCATTCATACTATGTCCTTGTAGCGTATTAAATAGTCACTCGCGATTATAAATAACATGACATGGCCTACCGACAGTGCAGTGTTCAGACGATTCGACAGGATACACTATTAACTAAAGAGATACTAGATATAAGTATGATTTTCAACCGTGTAAATTTTATTCAGCTTATTTGTACGAAGATAAAAGGGAAGTAGGCATAAGCATTACACTACTTGATTATTCGGAGCTGCAATTAGATTCGGCAATAATTTATTGACCGCAGTACCCTGAAATCGTGGTAAACATAATTTCAAAACGTTCTTTCAAATTTCTGCTGGGAACAAAAAAAGTTCTCGGCGTGTGTTAACCGAAGCGAGGCTCGACGAGACACCGGAAGTGAAGAATTGGTTATAAGGATATTTCACATGCGTATCGCTAGTTAAATTCAAAGGGTAGCTCATATTCTATAAGTGAAGATGGATTTGATAACCAGTATGAAATTATTGGGATTTTTAATCGGTTTTTCGATATGTTCAAGGTGGACTTATTGGCTGTTTTATAGTGGACGTATCTTCCCAGGTAAGTAATGTTGATACATGTACAGTAAAACCTCTGAAAACCGGACTCCTTGAAAACCAGAATTCTCTGAAAATCGGACGATTTTTATTTTTCAAGTCCCATTTTTTTCTATTCTATAATCAATAGTTCTCCGAAAACCGGAATTCTCAGAAAACCTGACTTTTGGATTAGTTCGGGAGAGGTCCGGCTTTCAGGGGTTATACTGTATTTGAATTTAATTCAGTATATTAATGCATAAAATAAGAAGTGTATTATGTGACCTACGCCCATTTGATCACTGTGGTTGACCGAGGATCATGTGGTAATAATACTGACAGAAATAATGACTTTATGATGTAAGAATAACATACTTTGTTTAACACCAATTATCAGTGCCGTCCGCATACTACTGTCACAAATAGTATGATACACGACAATACAAGTAATAATTACACACCAAAATTAATGTGTAAAGTAGATAGACGAGAAATATTCTGAAAATGGGTAGTGTGCTATTAGATAGTTATATCAGGTTTTTTTCTTCTATAGCATGGGTCTTTTATAGACATCTTTCCCCTAAGAAAAAATATCTAAAATCATGCAATTTTCCCCTAAAATTCAGTTTACATCACGTTTTTCTTCCCATTTACGCAAAAATACCGTGATATTTTTTCCCAAATTTAAGAAAAAGTCCCACTTCCCCTACCTGTGAAAAAACCCTGACTATGTGTACGAAATGAATTCTCATGTTTTTTTTTTATTATGATGTATGAATTGTCATACGATTATTTCTCCAAATATCTCATTTGTTCCTGTAAAAGATTTTTTTCGTTTATTCATGGTGACTAGACATAGTGCGAAGGTGAAATATTTATATGATTTTCTTACAATCGTATCCGAGTGTTTGAATATTTTTACATCGGTGCAAATAAATTAAAATGATATTATGCGCCTTGTGAGATTTTATTTATTCATTTATTTTTCATGACTTGTGTATCCGGATTTAAAATATTTTACATTTCGACAGTTTATGGTATGTAATCTCAACGCGAGTCTCAAAAAAATAACAATAATACTAAAAATGTGCCTATAACCAAAAACAAAGATACATGAAAAAAATATTGAAAACCAGTCCAACTATAAGCGGTCGTTATAAGGAGGTGGTCGTGACATTGAAGTGGTCGCTATGTGAGGTTCCACTGTATATAGTAATTAAGTATCGTTAGTGTATCTTTTACGCGAGTAATTTAGTTAGGAAATCAGTATTTTACACAATTTGAAAAAATATTACACTTTTTTCTTAATATGTTGAACATTTCAATCATGTACTGCCATCATTGTACTTAATTGTACGTTGTATACAATTCATTTAGCGATGAAGTTTATAGTTAAAATCCAGTAGAAAACTTGACTTGACTTGGTAAATTGTATGATTTGAAATAATTTATAGGGGAATTTAGTAAAAATATTTTAAGTTTAAACAAACATGCGCAACTATAAAACATAACGGACGATGTGGTGTTTATCGTTCCACGCAAAGATTGAACACCATTTTGTATTGGAAACAACAGTTTTTTTTCTGTCATTCTGTGAAAGGATTTTTTTCTTATTTAGAACTGACTTGATAAATATACCGAAACTCTGGGTAGAAACAGTTTTCTGTGGAAATAATTTCTGTCCTTCAAATTCACCTTTATCGGCGTCCATTTCCTCGGACATACAACTTTGTGTCATAAAATCAGTCCGTTAAATGTCATATTGAACACCGGTCCGAAAATAATATACCGGTCCGGTATAATGAGATTGCCTCAATATTAAGGTGGTCGCTCCGTGAGATGAGACCGTAGTAAAATATTTTAATTTTGCCACGTAAATCCGGAACTCGCGCGGCAGGTATATTTGATATTTTCTGTTCATATTAGTTAAAAATGAGACATTCTTTGTATAGGCTTGCCGTTTCGAGGAAATACAATAATGCAGGGTAATTTAGGTCAAGGTTAATAATTTATATTCTATCGTGCATGCATGCCGATTGGAAATACAGAAATAACAGGACATCAGGTGTTGTTGATTGCTTGGTGTATGCAGTATATTATGCATTTTGAAAAAAAAACAACACCAGAATATACTTTATGTTGTTTCTGGATACAGTAAAACCTGTGAACAAGGCCACCTTTGGGAAAGACAAAATGTGGCCTTTATCGACAAGTGGCCTTTATTCATTTATCATTTATTGATTTTTGATATGACGCGAGTTCAGTTTTAAGATTAGTCTGGTTATACAGTGCAACCTCTCCAGAGCGGCCCTCTCTTGAGCAACAACCTCCCTTCAACAAAGCATGATTAATACGATTTAACAGTTAAATTTAACCTCTCTAGATCCACAACCTCTCAACAACAGCATATTTTTTCTTCTCACAAAGGGTGTTGCTTTGGAGATGTTGCACTGTATGATGTACACGCACGTTTGTCGTTAATTTCGTTGATTTAAAACCAGATGTGACAGAAATCAAGACCACCAGACAGTACATATAGGTGAAATGAAAAAACAATATGTGCATGTGAGCGCGCTATGCACTACATTTAAAACTACACAAAATCGTGATTTAACGCACGTCTGCACAATGTACACATGCATTTTGTGACTGATGGAGCGAATTTTTATCGTAACATTCATTGGTTTGAAGGCTAGTTTGAACATCTACAATGAAATGATTATCAATCATTCATTACAAAATTGTCTTTATTTTTTTCTTTCACGTTTTTTTTTTGTGTAGGGAACATATTAATATACAGTCACCTTTGTGTACTGAGGAACATATTTCATGCGGATGTTAATACATCATGCTCCTCGTACAGTACTGTACATGGCCGCGACCGTGGTCCAGTGGTTAGTGCGCTGAACTTGTAACGATCTGTCAACTCATATTCTTCCATAAAATTTTCACAAAAAGTCGATTGCCAGCTCCTTGTGGAAGGGTAAGTTAGTACTGGTTAGAATACATTCCAGGAAAACTGGTCAGGTGAACTGACCGTACATAACAGAAAAAATGTTGAAATACGACCTTCAACCCCACCGAAAAAAATGTACATAGTAAAAATTAATCCGTCAGATCTACTTATCGTTCATATTAATCGATATATTTGTATCGATACAAAATTGTCGATATTCAATTATTTATGGTAGTGTAGTGTTTGTAGAATACAGCTTAAGTAAAAAGAGAGTGATGTACAAACAACTGCGGTACAAAAATGATACACATTTTTTTGTTCATTGAATCCATTTCTGAGGTGGCGGATACTAGTGTATCTAATTTGTATTTGATCACTTTTTCATGTTTTTACAGATTTGTGGATGATGTTGCTACTTCTGACCCTCGCAATTATCTTTGACATTCTCAGGCTTCGCCCTGGTCAGTACCAAAGGACTAGTGGATTACTTCGGCAATACTTCACGCAGAAGATACTCCTCACTATTGGCTTCTTTGTAGAAATACGATTCAACAAAATGAGTGAAAAAATTCTTGAGCAACAGACGACGCTATTGAAAGTTATTTTGCGTCAGAACAGAGACACTGTCGTTGCTAAGGGTCTAGGATTAGATAATGTGAAGAATGAAGAAGAATACCGAAGAAAAGTCCCTTTAACAACGTACGCCGATTACGAAGAATATGCAAATAAAATCGAGCAAAGCGGAAGTAAGAATGTATTCTTTCCTGGAGTGGTTGATTACATCGCGTACACATCGGGAACAACTTCCGGGAAAAGTAAAAAATTCCCAAAGTCTTTGCACATCATGAGAAACACTGCAGCACGGTGGCTGATGCTTGCTCAAAAGAAATCGTTTCTTGTACCAAAAAACAACTACCTGCGCCACTGGTTGGCTGTTAAATTCGCCCCAAAAACATGGAAAAGTGCTTCCGGTATTACTTGTGGACCTATTTCCGGTTTATTTTCAAAATATTCTTTAAATTCCTACATTGTGCCTGACGTCACTGATGACGTACATGACGATGATACAGTGATATATATTAATCTAGTGTTTGGACTGAAATATGCCGATATTTGCAATTTATATTTTTCTACAGCACAGGTGGCTCTCATTTTTCTTCAAACTTTAGAGAGAAAATGGAACCAGCTGTGTGACGATATAGAAAACGGTGCTCTGAATGAAAAACTTATTTTATCACCGGAATTACGATTATTTTTAAATACGGCTTTAAAGGGAGGTAATTCCAAAAGGGCAAACTTTTTAAGACACGAATTTAGTCGTGGATTCCGAAACATTGTACCAAGAGTGTGGCCAGATTGTCCTGGAATATTTTGTATGGCAACAGGCGCCTTTCAAACTCCGGTAAGTTTTCTGCTGTTATCAGCAAATTTGTTCCTTTTTTTTTCAGGAAAAAAAACGCATTGAATACTGACACTTTATAGAGCTTAAACATACCACTGTAAGTTGACGCATGTTTATAGAATATTGACACTTCAGTCAAACCTGTGTTTGATGCCGCCTCCGAATATAGACCACCCTGTGAATAAAGGTCATTCTTTGAAAAACCATCACTGGTTATTTAGAACAAACTGACCTCTGAATGAAGGCTATCTGTCAATAAAGGCTTTTCCATGAGTGGCTTTTGTTCACTGGTTTGACTATAGTTTGTAGAACCTTCACATCCAAGGGCAAGATGACACAAGATTCATAGAATTTTGACATAATATTACTTGCTGACATTACGTCTTGCATAGTACCGTTTTAAATACGTTATTGTCTTCCTGAGATGAACAGAATATCTTATTTAGATTTGAAGACAAATTCAAAACGTTGCTTAAATAGGGATTTTTAGATTTCAGGGAGGATTTTGCTTGTTTTTTTTTAATTCAACCCAATTTTTTGCGGATTTTCATATATGTACTTAAATCTAAATCGATGACCCTCTTTGCATGGATATGAAATATAAGACAGCTAAATTTCTGATGAGGCATGCATGAGTATGCTTTAGAGCATACACGTGTTGCTATTGTTATTGTTGTTGTATTGCTAATACGAGACTAAGCAACAATAAACAATTCAGTTTTACGTTAACAATTCATGTTAATTATTATATTTAAGGCAGATGTTCTCAGAGAAAGATATATGGGTCACGTGCCGTTGATCTCGCCATTTCACGCTGGTACTGAGAGTTTCTACGGGTTAAACCTTGACCTTTTACAACCGGATGTGACGTATACGTTAATGGTTCCATTCAACTATTTCGAGTTTATACCCGTTGAACAAGCTGAAGAGGACAATCCCGCAACAAAGTTGTGTCACCAGGTCAGTCAGTCAGTCAGTCAGTCGTTCGATCGGTCGGTCGGTCGGTCGGTCGGTCGGTCAGTCAGTCAATTCGGATTTCAAAATATTGAACCCACAATATTTTAATGTCGATAGTTTACAGGTAGTTGGGATTATAGCAATCCTTTTCGTCCGTATCGTTTTATTCAGAGGTCTTGAAGTTTTTAAGTCGGGGTTTTACTTTCTGACAATTTGCGGGTCATTGCGACCGATTACTTTGGGGTTTGCTCGGGTCTACAGATTATCGCGAATTCCGAGGTTACTCACCTGGGCCCTGATGAGGTGTGTTTGCAGAACTGACCCTACATGACTCATGGGTTATCACGACAGATGTTATCTCAATGAATATTGTCTCACTCAATTAACAGATGGTCTGCCTCAGCGTAGACATTTACTAAACCCTAATTATCTCGTCATATAAATCCCGTTTTTACTTTGAATATTGATTGAAAATTACGGTGAACACCGCTGTTTGACCTATAGTATTGTGAGGTGGCATGATTATTCACATATATTGAAGAAATTCTGCTTCATATTACACCACGAATGGATCAACACGAATGTCATTAATTTTCGCGACGTTGTGACATTATGACCTTTTTGTACTCTAGGTGGTTGTGGGAAAGCAATATGAGCTCGTGGTGACCACGTGGGAAGGTTTATATCGGTACCGTACGGAAGATATCGTGGAAATCACAGGATTTTATGGGACCATCCCGTGTTATAAATTTATTCGAAGGTAATGGCACAGATAAATGATACAAAAAATATGTATAGTCAAACTTGTGTTTGCGGCCACCTTCAAATGTGAATAAAGGTCATTCTTTGAAAAATCGTCACTAATCATTTGGAATAAACAGACCTCCGAATCAAGGCCCTCTGTCAACAAAGGCCAGAATTTATCTGTCCCAAGGATGGCCTTTGTTCACAGGTTTGACTCTGCACCTATTTTAAAATAAATAATCATAACACGTCATAATTTATTTCAAACACACAGTTGCATAGGTTACTCTGTACTCCGCATGTGTGTCCATTCTGAGAACTTAAAGGTTATAGAAACGAATCTCCGCTCATGATCCGGATTCAAACTTCCGGCTTTCAGGCCTGTAGTCTGGCGTTCAACACCTAGACCTCGCGTCACTCAAAATGTTTTAAAAGTCTTTTATTGTATTTTCCTTCAATTTCAGAACATCTGAAATTTTGAGCCTTACTACCGAGAAAGTTCCGGAAGTGCTTTTGTCCGAAGCAATCCGAACGTCTGCATGCGCGTGGAAAAAATCTGTTGTCGAGTTCGTATCAACGGAAAATACTTACGTTGAAAAAATTCAGGGTAATTTAATTATACGCTCGTTATACATAGTTGTACCATCTTCAGTCACGTTTTACTATTTTAAAGCAAATCGTCGGTGACCTTTTTTTTAAGAAAGACGACAATATATCTTAGTTATTGTTAACCATCTAGCGTAGATAACGAGTATCATATTTCATAAAAGTATGTCCCAAATTCATTGGAATCATTGTGAGAAGATATTAGGTGTCCCGGTATAGTGTGTGCGCATGATAGGTACATAATTAAAGTTTTATATCTCGTGCCACTATTACGACTTATTTATAGACACTTAATTTTTTGTACGGATTAAATCTTGTTCAATGTGAAAACCATCTCATTATAAAACTGCTTGAAACCTGATGAATGTTTTCTTCCCTCGTTTATGTTTCTACTTTGATGGCTTCCTAGGGTGAGTAGTTATGGTCTATGACTAGTAATCACCAGCCCCTCATCTCTGAGAGTTCGAATCCCGCCGAAGACCTGACAAATTTCGCACGTTAAGTAGCTATCCGGCTAGCTTAAGGAAGGTCAGCGGTTCTACGCGGGTGTACACCTGGGGTCTTCTCCCAACGTTAAAGCTGGAAAGTCACCAAATGACCCTGGCTGTTAAAACCCCACTTTAAAATTTTACTTGACAATACTACCACATTAATATAAAGACTGTTTTATTTTGGCTATCATATGTCTTTTTAAGCACGACTTAGTATGAATACACCGACCGACCAAAGCCATCAGACCTCCTGTCCAGTAATGCCCCTGAAAACCGGACCCTTTCCGGACTGGGCCAAAAGTCCGGTCTTTAGAATTCCGGTATTCAGAGAACTTTTGATTACGGTAGTAAAAAAATGGGACTTGAAAAATCGTCCGATTTTCAGAGAATTCCGGTTTTAAGAGAGTCCAGTTTTCAGGGGTTTTACTGTTTTGATAATTTTAGCGCACAAAAAAAGGAAACTGAATTCATTCATTTAGTCGATTATAGAATTTGTTTCATTAAATTGTGCATGTTTGTGCTCAGAAATTAAAAAAAATTAAGTTCGAGCGTTATTCTGACTTAGAGTCAATTAGTCTGCTTCTCCATCTATATTCAGACTAAACATACAAAGTACATAAAAGAGTATGTAGTAACTTACAGTAAAACCTCAAAGAGCGACCACCTCAATATTACGACCATCTTGTTATAACGATCACTTATGTTCGTACTGGCTTCCAATAATTTCCCTATAATTCAACTTGATAATGAGACCACCTCATTATTACGACCGATTTTTCGGGACCCGATGGCGGCCTAATTATCCAGGGTTTTAATGTATGCATCTGGGCGCCAGACATTTGAAATACGAGCTTTTAAAGATACATATCTGTAAATGTTTTTCGTAAGTATTATATACCGCACGATTTGTCTTTTTCGAATAAAATATTCTTTAAAAAAATCAGTGGAACTATTTTTAGTAAGAGAGGATAATGTGCCGAGTGTACATAAGGATATACATTACATAGATTTATTTTGTTTTATAATGAAGATATTTAACCAGCGTACAGCAAAACCTCGATTACGAGGCCTTCTCGTCGGGTAACGAAAAATCGGTGGAAATAATGAGTTGGTCTCATTATCATGTTGAATCATAGGGGGGGTTATTGGAGCCTGGTCCGAAACTACATGGTCGTTAGCATAAGATGGTCGTAATATTGAAACCGTCGCTATGTGAGGTTTTACTGTATTTTTTGTGATTTACGGAAGGTACGTGTCCCACTTACTTTTAATTTGGTTCGTTTTTAAGAGAATTGTTCACAATTTTTGAAAGTTTGAAATACGCGCAATAAACATTTTTATTTGTCACAACAATGAATTAAAAATAACGACAACAAATACATATGTACTAAAAATAATTATACACAAAATCGATAATCATGAACGATTATTAAAAAAAGGGTCACGAAAGTTGATATTTGATTTTAATAACAGTTTGACTTAATGACCGGATCTGATTCTTAAGATACGTACAAAGAACTCATATACATGTATTATAATAAAAATGTACTTGTTGTTTCAGATTGTGTATCGGGCCTTTTCTATTATATTGTATTCATTGAAATCCGTGATGACGAAATCCTGTCAGAAGAGTCAAAGCACATGGTTTGTAGCTTATTTAATTCATTCGTACAACCAATTACAGTAAAACCACTCAAAACCGGACTCTCTGAAAACCGGAATTTTCTGGAAATCGGATATTTTTTTCAAGTCCCATTTTTTCTTTTCATAATCAATAGTTAAAAACCGGAATTCTCAGAAAACCAGACTTTTCCCCAGTCCGGAAGGTGTTCGGTATCCAAGTGTTATACTAAATGTATTTTTAACCAGAAAAAGATGTTTCGGTCGCGTAAAGTGATGATAGTAGAAATCGAAATCGATTTTTTTTTTATATTTTAATGTCGCAAATGTGAAATCAGTCGCCCGACATGTCCATCTTTCCGGTTTACCTCAAGTTGCAAATATTGGTTGAACACACTGAGTAATAACATACAGTAAAACTTCTGTAATTTCGTTTTGTTCTGACTGAACATTTGTTCGAAAAAGAAAGACATTCGGCTAAGACGGATATTCGGATAAGACCAGTATTCTAATAAAAATGTATTTCTGCGCACAATCTGTCCACTATTTTAACAATGTTATTGCATACTTAATCAAAATTTGGGACCGGATAATGTATTCGTACTAGAGGAGTTTGCATTAGAAAGGCTCCAGAGTGTACGTTAGCTTTGCCTCCACTGGTTAGTATTAATACTTCCTCAAATAAAACCCTGGTAATTCATAGCCCACGTATAGAAACTACCTCGATACATCAAATGCATAAATGAGTTATGAAAATACGGGCGAGCAAACAATGTGCGATAGATAACACCAAATAAGAAACCTTTGGGCTTATCAGTACACGAACATTAATGACTGGTTAGGTGGGGCGCACAATATAAGATATATACAAAAAAAACCTCGCCATTAAGGTCACCTGACTAATACGACGGTCTTAATAATAATACGATCGCGCCATAAAGTTGAAGTAAAGAAGAAATATTGAACATTGGTCGCGAAAATAGGTGATTGATATAATTAAGCGACCTTAATATTGAAGTGGTCGTTATGTGAAGTTTTACTGTAAATTGAGAACAAAAATTATACTGAATAGTTCTCCCATCTTGTTTATCACGTTTGTAATTTCAACAGCGCTAGTGCAAAAAGGTACATACTAGAGGTCAACAAACAGACAAGTTTGATTAATCAGCTGTTTGACATTTTCATTCGGTATTTGAATTGCTGCATCGTATTATCTCCATGTAAATATGAATCACTGAATATTCCCTGCTCGTCTGCGGTTAGATTGTTAAACTGGCATTGAATTTGTATGAAATAATGATTGATTAAATTTTCAAAAAATAAACACATAAACATTTCTGCATTTCGTGTTGGTCAAATTGATTGATTTCTATCTAGGCAACCATTAACAAGTAGTTAACAATGTCTGTCGAACCTGTGAACAAAGGCCTCCCTTGGGAAATAAAAAAGTGGTCTTTATTGACTAGTGGCCTATATTAGGAGGTCAGTTTGTTAAAAATAATCAATGACAGCTTTTTCAAAGAATGGCATTCATTCACAGGATGGTCTTTATTCGGAGGTGGCCGCAAACACAAGTTTGACTGTAATTATGAAGTAAATACTGCTGCAATGTTCCTTAGGCCATCCTTTAAAAATTATGTTTGCAGTTTCGCGACTGACTCATTCGAAAATCCTCCCAACCAAAAAAAAGTATTTAGCGATTTTGACCACAAAAAAATCATTCTTTAATTCAGCATTTCGTTTTAGTACAAGCATATTATGGTAACAAAAAAAATTGCTTTTTTGAAGGATGACCGTAGGGACTTGTAATTCATTAGCGACTGTCTGTTAGTTCTAAGCCTCATTTTGTATTGAATTTGTTTCTGTAGAGTATTTACATTATCCATGTATTTACATTCTATGTCTATAGTTTTCATTTATCATCATCAATCTGACGAAAGCAACAATTTATTCATGAGTTCCTGTAGTTGCACGCTTTGCATTCGTACGCGTAAAATAAATGCGCATTTTCCCCGGATACTCGATGTTTTTAGGGCCGGAAATGACCCCCAGGCCTGTAGCACAGAGATTTCGCTTAGACTTCATTGTAATCATTTCTTACTTTCACATTTTCCTCAGTCTTCATTGATTCTTGCACAAAAAAGATGAAGAATGAACCATGACGCGCAGAAGTAATTATAGTCAAACCTCACATAGCGACCACCTCAATAATACGACCATTTATTTTCGGACCGTTTTTTGAATTTTTCGGTTTTACTGTAAAACCTCGATAAAGAGACTACTTTTGGGACCGGAAACAAAGACTGACAAAGGGAAATAACTCTTCTTATAACCTGACTAAACTGGTACCCGTTGACTCTGGTGTACCGAGCCTTTGGAACGGGGAACAGTTTAATAACCTGACCCTCATTCAGCGCTTTAGTTGGTCTATTATGTAAATGAATTAGTGTTTAAAAGGCAACCATTGTTAAGCAGGGAGACATAAACTCACATCTGAAGATATATCAAACACACGTACCATTGTACTTTCAGGTTGATCAACATTTAGTCAAATTGCACAGTATGTACGAGAAGTTTCGAGCGAGTGGACGTATCAAGCCCGTTCGACTTATCCAAGTCGCAACTGGAACATTCGAATCCCTTGCTAAATTAGCAAGAACGCTAAACGGAGAGTCGTCCATTATGCAGTGTAAGATACCAAGAATTGTGCGCAAAGATGAATTACTACAACATTTAATTGGCTGCATGTTACCATCGCAATATGTGTTCCCGGAGTTTAGTCACGGGTGAAGCGGACTTTTTCCTTACGAGATTTTTTTTGCCGAGATTTATCGAGACTGGTGCATTTTGGGATATTTTGATTCCTCTCTCACAACTACTGTAGACAATTCGTTATGCTCTTGTTGCGTTATCACACGGTGACACTTATTTATTCAGTATTTGCTATTCAAGGTTGTCTGACTGAAAATAACTCAAGGAAATAAAAAAAAACAACGCGTTACGCAGCAGAAATTTATTCGAAATTTTTAGCAGGAGTCGGTCGCCAGATGATATTTATTCAAGTAGTGTTCGTTTCATGAATTGCTATATTGTCCTTGGACAAATCCGTGCACAGCCGGCAACAAACTGCAGTGAATTCACATATAATGACAAATTAACATGCCAAGACTATTCATAATCAGTATTTCATTATTTATTCGTTGTTGATTACTTATTTCAAATGAAAATAATTACAAATATTTATTCACATTTATGCGTTATTTATTATTTTGTCTGAATATTAATTCAAAGCAATTTATTACCCATTAACTGGAGGAATTAATGAATCATTACCTACTGTCCAAAAAAGGCGTATTTCTAATAATTCACGTTCATACTTCAACGTAGCAAAGCGATTACAGTCAAACCTGTGAACAAAGGCCACCCTTTGGAAAGACAAAATGTGGCCTTTATTGACAGGTGGCCTTTATTTTGGGGTAATTTCAAATAATAGTCTTCATTCTGAGAGTGACCTTTATTCAGAGGTGGGCGCAATCACAGGTTGACTGTATTTGAATGAATCACGTTTGTCAGTTTTATTGTTTACGTCTGAATACGATTTATTTGGTCATTTGTCTAGACATTATTATTATTCAAGTAAACAAGGAAATATTGTGACCCGGGGCGGAAAATCAGCGAATGTCAGAAATTCAAATGAAATCGATGCACACATTTACTCCACATTCCATTATTGACTTCTAACCTTTTTGACAAGCAATCAACAGATCACACACCGTCGATTAAAAAAACAACAACATTGTTTGATTTTCCTTTATATAAAAAAATCTCAATATTAAGACAACCATTTGTAACCGAAAAGACATGTCTTAATATTGAGGTGGTCTGATTATCAAGTTCACATATAGAAGAAATCAAGTCCAAACTTCAATGGTGCTTATAATGAAGCAGCCGTTATATTGAGGTGGTCATAAGTTGAGATTTTACTGTACAATAAACCTCGATAACGAGACCACTGTCGGGTACCGAAAAATCGGTCGTAATAATGAGGCGGTCTTAATATCAAGTCGGAAACCGGTCCGAAAATAAGTGGTCGTTATAACAAGATGGTCGTAATATTGAGGTGGTCGCTGTTTGAGATTCTACTGTATTCGGAATTGCGCTGAGAGAACTATTTAAAAGTGGAGACGATTTCTTTAAATTGGTCTGTTTGCATCTCCGATCATTTAGTCGTCTGCGACTCAATCAAATTCTGAATGCTTAAAACTATCAACTTCAATTTCGTACTTATATGTGCTGTCCATTTAAAAGAGTAATATCAAAGAAGACATGTGAAAAAAATGAGTGAAGCGGTCTATGAATCATCAGTGTCAATATTTGCTTAACTAACTTGTCAGCCACGTGTGTGCGGGAACACATTAAATATTCAGACGTCTGGTGCTTGCAGCTGACACAAATCAGTAGACAAATCATCATTCAATACATCTACACCATCGAAATGAAACAACAGCAAAAACAAGATCGCGAAAACAAAGATGCTATCAGTTATGTAAACAAGAGACACGTGTTTCTCCACTTGTAAATTGTTTGATTTGCATTCTTATGTGAATTTATTGTTCAACTATATTTATGTACTGAAGGCAATGGTGTTATTGTAATGTTAAAGTTTTTTATAACTACAGAAACTTTATCATCCAAAACGACGATCCTTTGGAGATATTTAAAGTCCGATTTCACATAATCATGATCAGGAGAGCCACGACCGTGGTCTAGTGGTTAGTGCGCTGGACTTGTAACCAGGCCATCCGGGTTCAAATCCCGGTTGCAGCAGGTCGTACCATTCTGTAAAAAAATGAGAGAATTTCGATTTTCTTCCATATGTGGAGAAGTTGCCGGCTCCTTGTGGAAGGGTAAGTTAGTACTGGTTAATATACAGTCCAGAAAACAGGTGAACCGGCCGCCGAATGTTACCGAAAAATTGCTGAAAAGGGCGTTAAACCCAGTCACAAAACATGTTAATGAACAAAACAACAAAATAAAAATGTGATAACCATGGCGATACAAAATAGCACGAAACCGCTAAATGGGTTCACAAAAGTCACTCGAAAGAATGTTCAGTAAACATCAATTTGCGACAACCTCAATATTACAACCACCTCAATATTACGACCACTTGTTTTCGGACCGATTTTCAATAACTCCCCTATAATTCAACTTGATAATGAGACCATCTCATCATTACGGCCAATTTTTGCGGGTCCTGAAAGTGGTCTCATTATTAAGGTCTCACTGTTAGTTGCATTAATAATTTGCATCATTATGACAATGTTTTATCATTACATTTGATTGAAACGGAACATGTATACACTAACACCTTTGAAATACTGATGTAGAATGTGGCAAGCATGCAACAAGAAAATGTATACAGCATTTACGGCGGAAGTTCAAATAATATTCAAAGGGACGTAACTCCAGGTTGACATCAGAACCCAAATAATGAAAACTAACATAAAGTCACTTACAGGGTTTAGATTCCTTCATAAATGTTCGCTTTGATGATATTTTATTCATACAAAATTACAATACTTGCAACTCAGTTCAAATTTAATAACACATTTAGCATATTTCCTCGGCGTGATTATAGCTAAATAAATTTAGGGGCCGCCGGGGACCGAGTAGTTATGGTCTCTGACTAGTAATCACTAGCCCCTAAATGTTGTGAGGTCGAATTCCACAACCGGGAACCAGAAAAAAATCACACGTGATGAAGCTGTCCAGCTAGCCAACGAAAGGGCGGTGGTTCTGCTCAGGTGTATGCCTAGGGTCTTCATCCATCGTTACAGCTGGAAAAGTCGCCAAATTATCCTAGCGTCTTGGTGTGACTTTAAACCTCAATGAAAAAAAGAAAACCTGTTATTTATTAGAAGACTCGAGGAAGTTTTGTAGTATAAAACATAATATTTAAATCCATTATGCACTTTTTATCGTAATTACATAATATCTTGTCATATGAAAGGGATTTGCTCTTCAAAAAATCATATGTTCTGAGTATTGTCCGTTTAAATAAAATTAGAAAAAAGTACAAATGGGTTCACTGAACGTCATCATGCTTATGTAAGAAATGAATGAGTTAACCTCATTATGTTGTTGGTGTCATCTTTATAATAACAAATGGCTATTTACGCTCGTCAATAAAATTAAGTGAACATAAATCAACAACTGTAATTATATAAGGAAAAAATAATTACGTAATTCGTTTGAAGAGCGTGGGATGGTACCATCACGTTTCATGAACGAAAAGCGAAATGAATTATCACAAACAGAGTATCGGTGTAACATATGTATGGTTATGTAAGTATGTAACTGCTGACATCCTTATTTCCATCAATCGTTGTTAATATATAGCAAGTAATTTCGTAACAAGATAAGTTATAAATCAAAGCACTGAGAGGACTGTTATTGGCTGGCTTTAGGGTTTTTCCTTGGTTTTAACGCCGTTTTTCAACATTTTATCTGTTATATACGGCGGCCGCTTCACCTAACCTGTTTTCCTGGACTTATTCCAACCAGCACTAACTTACCCTTCCACATATAGCGGAAAGTAGCCATTTCAATCAAATTTTCAGAGAAGGGTATGACCTGCCGCGACCGGGATTTGAACCCGGATCTCCGGTTTACAAGTCCAGAGCACTAACCATTGCACCACGATCGCGACTGGGCTGGTTTTAAAGTATTGTTAGCTCTGTCTGGAGTTTATTGTTAAACATTTCCCTCAAATTCCTTTTAATTCTGCTATTAGTTAATAGACAATCACTAGTCAGTTTAAATCCCATCTGAGATTTTCTGAGCAAACCTGAAAATGTTTCAGAGATGGAGAAGGCCAAAAATAAAGCCATTGAAAATACCTTAATTGGGTCCTTTAATTCTCCAAGGACCCCAAAAATATTGCATTGAGAGTTCCTGGGACTCCTAAAAAGAAACTCTTTGGGGAAAACCCTGAACAGTATGCGTTGTATAAAATAAAGTACTTGAAATACCTATTCGGAACACTGGTATACAAACGGTAAGCTGATATATCAATAAAAACTGATGTCACATCCTCCAAATAGTCAACCAACAATGCATGTTACAGTGCAAACTCTCCAGAGCGGCCCTCTCTGGAGCGACAACCTCCCTTCAACAACAGCATTATTTTCCCCCAACTGTAAGTTTCGACTATTAATTTAATCTCTCTAGAGCGGCAACCTCTCAACAACGGCATAATTTTGCGTCTCCCAAAGGGTGTTGCTTTGGAGAGGTTGCACTGTACTTCCTTTGTCATGCATGCAGCTACATATAGCAAACATATACATGCAATTGTAAATGTTGGACATCGCAACAATCATGTTGCTCCACAGATAGAGAACAGGTCATAAATCATTCAGCAAATTTTCATTTTATTTCACTGGGGGTTAGCGTCGCATTCCAGCTTGTAGACCTTGACCGTAACTCTTGCCTGTATTTAATTTGGCAAATGACAAATTCGTTGTGACATACCTATGAAAGAGAGTTTTACATCGACAAACACCAGACGTTCACGGGACAACATCATCTTACCTTCACGACATCTTCCGGGTTTTATGATGTAAACGCCCTCAATTCGTCGTGGCTTTTTCTCTATCAAAAGACAATGTCAAACACCAGACGGGTGTAACTCAGGATTGTCGCAATAATTCCACAGAAATGCATCTGTTATCGGGTTATGTAAACATAATAGATGCGAATTCAAGGTAATCAGTCAATATCATAGGGTGACAATATAATTCGTAGGAACTATGATTCGTGTTACTTTTCATAGAAACTGAGTATGGCCATTTGCTTAATAATATATATATATATCTTTGAAGATTACCCAAACATATCTGAAATGAAAAAATATTCTGAAGTTGCATGCAAGTGAACAATTCAGGAATGTCGGCATTGCGTAGGCAACAAAAGAAACCAAAAGCACTCCTTTAGAATTAAATATGTATGAAAATACGGGAAAACAGTCAACATGTTTATTTAGCCCCTCCTTTTCTTTAGTATTTAGGGCGCCAATTGCATTGGTTTTGACAAACGCATCTTGTTTACAAGTTTGTTCGTGCATTTTTACCGTACAGTACTACCTCTCCAAAGCAACACCCTTTGGGAGAAGCAAAATTATGTTGTTGTTCAGAGGTTGTTGCTCCAGAGAGGTTAATTTTATAGTTAAATCGTACAGTGGGAAACATCATGCTGTTGCTGAAGGGAGGTTGTTGCTCAAGAGAGGGTCGCAACCTGCACTGTATTAGCATAATTAGTTCGGGCTTTTTTAGATAAAAAAAAACATCCATACAAATGTGGTTCCCTCAACTTACAAAGTACAATTTGACTGATTTCCAATCATTTATTGAAACGATGAGGCCAAATGAACGGTTGAATAGAGACCATCTATGATTTGTAGACTTCTTTGCCTTTGGTAGGGCTTGTTCAAAGGTTTCCCTGTATTCCTCCCTTGAGTGGACATTGTTTACAGGACGGGCAGTATATCGATCGACTTCTGAAAATGAAAAATTTCATGGTAAATCAATTTCTGTCAAAGAAATCTATACAAAAGATAAAAGTTTCCGAAATCTGTCCTCTCCATTTTGAGATCATGATAATTTTGGATGTTATGGGTATAAACCCTTAAATAAATCACTCGGAAATATCTGGGCAGCAGTTCTCTCGACTGTCAGACAAAAATTCTTTTGCGTATATTTCCACGTGCTTGGCAAACTGTGTGCACTTTGTGAGTGACATATCATTGGAACATATGACTATCAACAATTACAAAAACGTTCGCAATGTTCCAATACTTCAGATGAAAACTTGTCAGATTGTAACGATCCTAATACAAGCTGTAATCTTGCATATGTAACACATGACACTTGAGTCATAAACATGAAATATTAATGTTATGAAGTGTAAATTAGATAAGCTACGTTCTGAGTGCAAAACTAAATACAGACACTTTGAAGTGCAATTAAAACAGATTGTTGTCAGCGCAATTCATCTTCCGTGCAGGTTTTTCAAAGTAATTTAGACATTTGAGTCAAGTTCGTGTAGATCAAACTTATTGCAAGTACACAGAGGTATCAATCAAAGCACTGTTCGAGTTTCGTTTCGTTGCCACAATATAACACCACACCTGTAATACAGGGTGTCCGGAAGGAAAGGTTACACTTTCGTACATGTAATGTCCCTTTAAATTCCAGATGAATGTATAATATGTTTACATATATATAGAAAAGTCGTCAGAAAACCCTGGTTGTGTATCCCTTAAATTCCAGATGAACATAAATATAAACCCTGGCTGTTTTTGCAACGAGGAACCCCAGTGGAATAACTTGTACATTTGCTCAAAAAATAAGTAGCGACGTTAAACCCCGGAGAAAAATATCTCTAGTTTAGGATTTATGTTATATTTCATATAAATAAAATGTGGACCATAGAGTGACTGTTACGGACATGCTGACTTATGATCAAGTGGCGTTGTGTCGCAAATATATTTGACGAAGCCAATGGGCTTCTGACCTGCATTGTAGCGACAGTGGATCTTTGCATATCCACACCCAACTATTTTGTAGCTAAATTTTTATATCAACCACAAATGGCTTAATCATTCTTGAACTAAGCTAAAATTAGACGGAAGCGATAGCTATATCAGTGTTCCCACTCACGTAAAATCTTGAATAAATCGCGCAACAAAATTGGGAATCACGCAACACATTTTGATCTGGTGCGAGATCGCACGCGTACGAATATTTTTAGGGACGAATCGCCAATTTTCTGGAAAAAAAAAACATTACGAAACAAAAATAGACGCGCCCTGATTGGTGCGTTGTTGTGACGTATACGGCGAACTAGGCTGGTTTCGTTTATTCTAGATAGCGACTATTTTTAAAATCGATAACTTGACAACTTGACGAGTTTGATTTGTATGCGTATACGAATGTTTTTTTTAAATGTTCATACCCCCAAATTATTTCTCTTACCCCCAGATAGCAGACCTGGGGGATAAACTTACCCCCAATTTCAGAAGTGAATGGGATCACTGTATATATAATTGTTGATTAGGCTATGTTTATGTAAGTATTTGGCTGGAGTAAACAACATCATATGATATGTGGTAGCATGTAAAGTCAATGTCCTTCAACCAAAGATTTGTGGGTCACCCTGTCATAAATTACCGTAAAGATACGATCAAGATAAATTAAAATGTCAACCGTTTTATTTAGTTATGCAAATACATGAATATTAGATTTAGATAACGTGTTTGTGCTTAAATAATACGACGAGGCACAGTCAAACCTGTGAATAAAGGCCACCTTTGAGAAAGACAAAACGTGAACTTTATTGACATTTGACCTTTATTCAGAAGTCAGTTTATTCTAAATAATCAATGACGTTTTTTTCAAAGAATAGCCTATATTCACAGGATGGTCGCAAACACAGGTTAGTCTGTCATGTTTAGTTCAATGAACTTTGCTAAAAACGCGTGTTCTCCTCGTACTGAAGTGTACTTTAAAAAGTGTATCCTACCCTGACCGCATTTAAATTACAAATGTAGATGAACCATAATACCCTTATGAAAAAGATGTTGCAGTCCCTGAGACTAATTTGAATGTTGTAGTCACCGATTATACATTTTTTTAATTTCATTGTAAGCAAAGTATAGTAGAAATTCCTGCATATGAATATCTATTAATTGTGCAATGTTCAACCCGTTCAAATTTTCGTCGAAATTCGGAGAATTATCTGTAATATTGCATTCTATTCGGACAGGCAGCAATATAATAGTCACAGTTTTACATACTAAATCATGTGCATGATATATTTAAGATTCATTTATATTTTGAGAACGAATATATAATATCATTTCATCAGTTATTACATTTTCAAACGCAATAAATTAAAGTAGAAAAAAATACCGTGGGAACAGTTCACTCATTTTGCAGAAATCTTGCAGTAAGGGTTTTCATATACAAGTATATGCCTGTTAAAGGGATCTCCGTTGTTATGGTTATGACCATGAAGTAGTCCCTAGCCCCTCACTGCTGTGAGTTCGAGTCTGACCCGGGAGTTGGAAAATTTCACATTGTGGAAGTTGTCTGGCTGACTTTGGATTGTCGCCGCTTTTACCCAGTGTCTTCTCCCACTTTTAATGAAAATCGGTCATAATAATGAGATGGTCTCATTATCAAGTTGAATTATAGCCCGTCCAAAAATCAGTTAAATCAAGACGGCCGTAATATGGAGGTGGTCGTTATTTGGAGTTTTACTGTAGAAGAATTAACGTTTTACCAGAATGCCCTTCATATTTTGAAAAAAGAAAAAAACATCGGAAGGTAGTATTGGCCTCATTCAAATTTATAGATCTGTAGAAACATGAAAATAACGATTGAAGAAAATTAGATTTATAACTGTTGAAAAAACAACGGCGTTGAATCCAGTGAAACGAAAGGTAGCCCGCGACCGTGGTCCAGTGGTTAGTGCGCCGGACTTGTAACTCAGTGATTCCGATTCAAATCACGAATTGCGGTCATACCCTTCTATGAAAATTTGACGAAAATGTCGAATTTCCTCCTTATATGGAGAAGTTGCCGGTTCTTTGATGGGTTAGTTAGTACTGTTGAGTATACAGTCCAGGAAAACTGGTTAAGTGAACTGGCCGTACATAACTGAAAAAGTGTTTGAAAGCGGCGATAAACCCAATGAAAAAAGACGTGACAGGTAAGTTTATAAAAAAAAATAAAAAAGGAACGTTTTGCGACCTACTTACCTTTTTACGGGGGTTCAAGTAACCCTAAACATATTTTTTTGTATCTATATGGATGTGAACTTTGTTGAACCGTGAAACATACACTCAGTCACCTCAGGAATAAACTGTTTTATTGCTAATTAAACAAATTAAATGTAACCTTGATTGAATAGCTGAGACTAATGTGACCCACAAAGCGTAAGTAATCACACTCAGTCAATCCTCTTACATAGTTTTCACCGTCAGATAATGCGGTTTTTAAATATAGGACACGTTGTAACATATATTTTACGAATGTATGAAATTCGTTGACCTGTCAAGCAAAATATAAATGAGCCATTATTAGATCTCCAATGCCGGCCACTCTACCCCGACAGCTTTAATTCGGACAGCTCCTATCCGGACCGCTTCAATCCGGATGGCTCTAAACCTGACTACTCCAATCCAGACCACTCAAATTCGGACCTCTCTAATCCGGACTGCTCCGACCCTTTAACCTGTTTATTTCGTTATGTTGAGGTATATAGTAGCAACCTTACTGAGCCCGCTTGGTTAATCCCGTCAGTAGAGCGCAAATAGGTAGGTTTGTAACCCGAAGTATAGTCGGTAGAGCTGTTTAGGACTGTTTATCTACAAGTGACGGGTTTGGGACCTTGGTGGACCCACAATTCTCAGAGATAACTTTAATACAGATATTATATCAGTTTGTTAAATCCGAAAACTTCAAATGTCAACCAGTATGATATAAATTCAGTCAATATGCACCGATAGGATTTAAATGCTATATTTTCTACGGCACAATTATAAGACTTCTGCATATTAGGGATTGTATTTCATTTTTTTTATTCTATTACGTACGCTGGTAGGCCAATCACTTCATGCAACAGTCCTTCATATGTGGAGAAGTTGCCAGATCTTAGTGGAAGGGTATGTTAATACTGGCTAGTATACAGTCCAGAAAAACTGGTTAGGTCAATCGACCGTCATTTGTAACTGAAAAATTGCAGTGAAACAATCGGGCAAAATTCAACAACTTATTTACAAGGAATACAAATAAAGGGAGATAACTCAACAAGCACTGTTTATCACTGTTTATCAAGAGTTACAGAGTTATCTGTCACATCCATAATTTCAACAGTAAATTGATTAGAAATATTTAACCTAAGTATCATTAGTATATAAATATGCGTGTGTTTCAATGATGCAGTTGTCTTTATTACAGAAGTAAAAATACATGTACAGTCAAACTTGTGCTTGCGGCCACCTCCGAATAACGACCACCCTGTGAATAAAGGTCATCCTTTGAAAACTCGTCACTTACTATTTATAACTAATTGACCTCCGAATAAAGGTCATCTGCCAATAAAGACCACATCTTATCTTTCCCAAGGGTGGCCTTTGTTCAGAGATTTTACTGTATAATTTACATAGGAGTTTTTGTAGTCTGAATGTTAGTTGCCTCGACCATCCTGATTAACTTGTACTAATGGGCTAGAAAGTTTAAAATAATTACGAATTGTAACTTCTGAATACCGATATCAATAAATATCGTCAAGTTTACTTTTATGACGCATAAAATACCGATATCAATAAATATCGTCAAGTTTACTTTTATGACGCATAAATTATTTCTTGTGCGAATTGCCAACAATTGTCGAAACTTCTCGCCAGATCACGACTTCGTTTTCATTATCGCTTTATAGTTGCCCCATTAATAGCGTTTCAATTTCAAATGATTCAATTTCACAATTTCTGTCATCCTGTTTGTTATTTTACATTCGCTTGAATAGTTCATACAAGTTTTGATACCAAAAGTAGTAATCTAACTACGGGTCTCAGGCATATTGGACATTTCGCTATCGTAATTTCGACACTTCACCACCGTAATTTTGAAATTTTATCACCGTAGGTTCTACATTTCATCACTGTAATGTCGACATTTCACCACCGTAGTTTTGACATTTGATCACCGTACTTTTGACATTTCATCACCGTATATTTTGCATTTCATCACCGTAATGTCGACATTTCTTCACCGTAAGTTTTGCATTTCATCACCGCAATGTCGACATTTCACCACCGTAATGTCGACATTTCTTCACCATGTGTTTTGCATTTCATCACCGCAATGTCGACATTTCTTCACCATGTGTTTTGCATTTCATCACCGTAATGTCGACATTTCTTCACCATGTGTTTTGCATTTCATCACCGCAATGTCGACATTTCACTACCGTAATATCGACATTTCTTCACCATATCTTTTGCATTTCATCGCCGTAATGTCGACATTTCATCACCATATTGTCGACATTTCACCATCACCGTACTTTTGAGCAAGTAGTAAGAATGGAAATAAAAATAGCGATGGTCCAAAATCAACACCATACCTTTACTGGTCTGGTTAAATCAAACTAACTGCCTAAGGCAGTTATACCAAAACAATTAAAAGGAAAATAGCATTATTCGTTGAGATTTTGTTCATGCGTAAAACTCTTAACTAAAAATTGGACTGATAAAGATAAAGCAAGTGTCTGAAATTAAAGTTTTAAAGCTGCAAAGTATTTGAATACATTGTAAGCGGATCATATTAGCGGAACACCCTTTGTTCCGAGTATAACTACTTTATAGATGAATCAATGCAAAAACAAAGTATCACAAAGGCTTTATCGGTGCATGAAGAACCTATCACTAACTACATAGACTGCAGTTTGTCAATTTCACGTATTTAAGCAAAGAGAAAACAGTCCCAGTTTAGATGTATTGTACAAAAACCCTTGGGGGCCAAATGTCTTGGATGAAGGATTTTGCATATTTGTTTTACTTTTCTATGGCAGTTTATTAACGATATTCAAAGCCTATAGCGATGTTATCAATTCTCTCCATTGTTATATCACACTATGTATGATTTATAGACAGACAGACAGACAGATAGACTGACGGAGGGACCGGACAATCTCATTACTACATGGCAGTTGCATTGCAAATGCATATCTTGTCCTCATATGTTTGTTTATATAACGAATTTATCATCATTAACAATTTAATGAATTATATCTTGCATCAGATAATTAGGGATCTCTATCCGAGGAAAAGCAGCAATTTAATCCGAATACAGCTTCTTATTTAGTACTGGGCTTTATTCGGGGAATAGAGCTCCCCTGGAAACTGTATACGAAAACGTTTGTGAAGAGGAAACGGTATTCCATAGGGTCCCCATTAGGGGTGACAACGCTTGTAATGAAAACGAAATGCTTTAATAAAGAACGATAATAAATATTCATTTCAAAACCGGCTGAAACAAACTTTAGATCCGAGGGTATTCCGTGTTACTCAATTAACTACAAACCAACAACTATTTTTAAAGATAACATTGGGTTAATATAAATACCACTTCAAATAGCGCTGGAAGACAATCATTAAACGCACTTGGTTGATTACAAGATGGACTTACGTTACTTTAATGCGTTCAGTTCAACTTACCGAATGCTCCATTTCTTTCAAAGGATCAATTGTAAGTATTATAAAACTTAGGAATCAATTCATTTATTGGAGTTCTTCAAAGAATCGAGTTTTATACTGTGGACGATTAGAAAGTCAATTTAGTGTATAATGGACCGTGACATTAGGTGATATGGTGGTACGATCACGTGGTAACGTTCAATATTAATTTAGCTATAGTTCAATATTTACTGTCGCTATAAACAATTCTACTTAATTACAAGTACTTAAAACGAATTGTAATGACGTCAGCGGGGCCTCCATGGTCGAGTGGTTATGGTCTTTGACTTGTAATCACTAGCTCCTCATTGCTGTGAGTTTGGATCCCACCCCAACTCATCACATGATGAAGCTGTCCAGCTAGCACACGGAACGTTGGAGAATATGGGCAGATAAAAGCTTGGGGTCTTCCTCCACAGTTAAGGCTAGAAAGTCGCCAATGGCCCTGGCTGTTGGTACGACGTTAAACTCTAGGGAAAAAAAGTGATGACGTCATAAAGAAACCGGTTGTTCACCAGGTCGGGTGCAGTTAGATGATAAAAAAGTGGTAAATACAATGACCCTAAAAGCCACGGTGTCAGTTTAATGCGTTAAGTATAGAAACATGACAAAACAGGCATTCTGATGCCACGCAATCATGATTTATTTAATCATGTGTCATCCGTTATATTATGAAGTATATAAAAGACACTCATTCATTATTCAAAGTCATGGATAAACGTCCAACGCGGAATGTCATTGTTAGCCACAAACCAATACGGCTGCGCTAAGCGATGAAGGTTACAAATCACTATTTTCCCGTGATTCTAATTATAGACTGCATATTTTTAAGGATACAAACAATGTCCGGTTGAAAAAAAAAATTACAAAGCGACATGCCACAAAAATCAATTTATCGAATATTTGTCCGTAAAATTGACAGTCTTGATGTTTGTCACTCCATAACACAACAATACTTAAATACATTTTAATCGGATTACTGACCAATATTTTATGTGTAATATCTGTCCTTCATAGAATGTAGACAGACATGCTTGCCATAGCCTCGTCTTTAAAAACATATCTACCATACTTTTACAATGCGTAGTATTCTAACTTGAAAATCACAACTAAATGCTATAATGTATCGAAGTTGAGGATAAAGAATGTAGCGATTTTTAGTTTAAAACATCAAATTGCGTATCGCGCCACCTGGTGTCGTTTATTTTCCATAAAACATCAAATTGGGTATCGCGCCACCTAGTGCCGTTTTTTCCATAAAAACATCAAATTGGATATTAAGGATATAAAAGAAATGTAGGTAAGTCTCCTGATTTAGTATTTTCCTTTCTTGATTATTTTTCTGTCTTTTCATATTTTTTTAATTCTTTTTTTTCATTGGTTAAACATGTTTTTATTGCTCCAACCAGTACTGAATATACATGTATATGTTTATTGTCATGACAAAAACTCAAATTAAGATATTCTTGTGTTTTTTTAAAAAAAAATAAAACAGAGAGCTTCCATCTTGCAATATTTAATAATGACAACAAAAAGAAACATGAGGTAGTTTTCAATGTTGTAGTTACATGTCGTTAAGAATTATTACTTTTTCAATGGACTACTCATATATGTATGTGGGTTTATTCCGGCGACCGCCATATTTATTATTTTGGGTAAAAAAAAATGTGGTGGTTGCGGGAAGTGCATTCGCGGCTTTTACCTAGCCACCTCAGTCCGGACACGAAAAATCGGTCATGATATTGAAATGGTCTCATTATCAACAGGAAAACTGGTTATGTGAACTGGTCGCCGTATGTAACTGAAAAAAATGTTTAAAAACGGCGTCAAACCCCAGAGTCACATAAAAAACAACAAACAAAACTCATTATCAAGTTGAATTATCGGGGAGTTATTGGAAGCCGGTCTGAGAATAAGTGGTCGTGATAACAAGGTGGTCGTCATTGAAAATAAATGGAATTCATTTTGACTCTTTGTGGGTGATAATGAAACCATTTGCGAAAAGCAATGATCTCTTTTATGATACAGAAGTATTTTTATTTCCACAAAAAATTAAAAATTAAACATGAATAATGACACTTGATATTGTTAAATAGATCGCGTTAACCATCACTCAGAAACAGTTCAAATAGAATAAGGTAAATAGAAGGTTTTGTAATGTAAATATCTTCTTTTTGAATAAATTTACTCTTGATGAAATAAAATACGTATAGTTTGTACAGTTTTATACACAAAAAACTCGATAATGAGACCATCATAGGACCCGAAAAGTTGGTCGTAATAATGAGATGGTCTCATTATCAACTTGAATTATAAAGGAGTTATTGAAAACTGGTCCCAAAATAAGTGTTCGTTATAACAAGGTGGTCGTAATATTGAGGTGGTCGCTAGTTGAGGTTTTAATATAGTTTATTATTTCAACTTTAGCGGGCCACAGAGCCCATTGGAAATGATGCATTGATTTTTTTTGGTTTAATATTTCAGCACTTGTGTTCCAATCGATGACCCAGTTACCTTATTCAAATACAAAAGTAAATTACGTGTCTTACATGTATGTTTCCAATATCAAAACTAGGACAGCTTGTAAAATATTTACTTATATGTATATATGTATTACGAGTTGATATTCTGATTAAACAACATTCAGAAATGTTGTATAATATTAGGGATGGGAACGAATGTCAAAAATGGTATTCGAATATTCGTGTTTGGTCTATTCTTGGATCTGTCCGAATCTGTTGCATCCTAAAACAGGTATAGTTTGTATTCTTTTCATGACTTTTACCTTTTCATGTGTGTAATTAACAAACTATATAATTTTAAAAGGCGCTAATTGTTGCGAAATAAACCAACAAAAAAAACAATTAAAAATAAATACAAATAAATTAAAAAATATAAATGAAAATAGTACATTTCTACAATATTAACCATGAGTAGTCAATTCATATGAAGACTTCATAAACTGTGTTGTGCGCTTATTATAACACTCAATCGGCATTCCTTTTTGAAATTCAGGAAAATAGCAGGAGTGTAGAAATGTAACCGGAAAGCTACTAAAAGTAGAATGAGAGATCTGACGGCTCCCCTCAGTAGGGGCAAAGGTGAAAAAGTAGCCGACCAGAATGCTCAAATAGCCGGTTGATTTTTCCGACTTCCGGTCCATTTCTACACCTCTGTAGGCTGAGGATATGAAATAAATTCTAAATTATGTGTTTGCACAACAGTCAATGATACGAAAATGAACATTGAATTTCCATTGATCTTTTTTTAAATGTACAGAGAAAGTCAACAGGGACTAGTTTAGGGTTATGCCAATTATTAGGAGTAAAATAAAATGTTCCTGGTTTCCTCTAATCCGATCTACCATATTTTTTTTCTGTCCATGCTGATATTTTCATTTGAACTATATTACCAAACTTAAAAACATATTTGAAAATAACTCCGACCAACCGACCCTATATTTTGGGGAATGTTAGTGGAAACATGTTTTTGGCCTTGTCGAAACTTAATTTATGTGTAAAAAGTTAATATGATCTGTATATAAAATGCATGAAATGAATAGCTGTACCAAATATTGATTTCATATCGCAACCATTGATTTCTTTCTAACCATTTAATTACAACCCACACAGGAAGATCATTTAGATTCTTTGAATAAAAATATTATTGAAAACCATGTGTCTTTTCTGAGATTCCGCCGGTAACTTTAGATTTTAGGTATTTTTCGGCAAGTAAGCAATGAGGTGAGGCGTGCGTGCGTGCCAGGGTGCGTGCGTGCGATAAGTTTTATACTGGGGTGCTTCTAACCATGAATATTCAGAATGTATCAAACATAATGTTTGTCGACATGTAAATAAAAAGTCAACATTTTCTTGACTGCAAGTGTTTGAATTAATTGTTGCTGTTTAAAGTACATGCATGCTCAATATAAATTCATTTAAAACACAACAAACTCAATTGTGACTTAAATGGAAAAATTGTGAATGAAACACTTCGTCCAATATCATTATTTTGTTCTGGGTTTAATAACATAAAGGCCAAATTTTTAGTTCAAAAGCCTTTTTGGTGGTTTGTTATACGAAGGTGTGAAACAGGTATATGTATTGTTTGCGTTAGCCCCTAGGGTATAAATATTATAATATAAACGTAAAATACGGAGTAAGTTTATTGTTTATTGTTTATATCTATTAAATTGTTGAGTCTTCTGTTACTCAAGTAATAAGGCACTAAGCATAATTCATCAACAACCGACCCTTGAAAATGCATTGAAGGTGATACTAATATAGATTTATTACACATAAGTTAAGTACGATGACCTTACTTACGTACATTTTAAAGTTATTTTCAAGCATTATCACAGTAGTATGTAAGGTGTTAACATAAAGTTATTGATATCAATGAATTACCAGGTGTTTATAGCGACTTTCTTAGTGGAGTCGCACGAACGCCTTTGCTTTTAGTTTGTATCTGTATAGAAACGAACTATTCCATGATGCATGTATGTGGTCGCATGGTCATGATTCCAAACTAACTTCAATTCTCAGCCTTCTAATATTAATCGTAAGGATAGCATGTTGCGTTATTTACAATAACGGTGTTGTAAGAATAGCACGTTGTGTTATTTACAAAACGTTGTCGTAAGAATAGCACGTCGTTAAAATTACAAAAGAACTGTACCGTAAGAATAACACGTTGTTTAATTTACAAAAACGGTGTCGCTGTTTTATTTACCAAAACGGAGTCGTAAGAATAGCATGTCGTCACATTTACAAGAAACGGTGTCGTAAAAAAAGTACATTGTTTTATTTACAAAAAAGGTGTCGTAAGAATAGCACGTCTTAAAATTTACAAAAAAACGGTGTCGTAAGAATGACACGTTGTTTTATTTTTAAAAAAACGGTGTCGTTAGAATGGCACATTGTTTAATTTACAAAAACCGGTGCTGTAAGAATAGCACGTTGTTTAATTTACAAAAACGGTTTCGTAAGAATAGCACGTTGTTTTATTTTCAAAAAACGGTGTCGCAAGAATAGCACGTCGTTAAATTTACAAAAACCGGTGTCGTAAGAATGGCACGCTGTTTAATTTACAAAAACCGGTGTTGTAAGAATAACACGTCGTTAAATTCACAAAAACGGTGTCGTAAGAATAGCACGTCGCTAAATTTACAAAAAACCGGTGTCGTAAGAATGGCACGTTGTTATATATACAAAAAACGGTGTCGTAAGAATAACACGTCATTAAATTTAAAAGAACGGTGTCGTAAGAATAGCACGTTGTTTTATTTACAAAAAACGGTGTCGCAAGAATAGCACGTCGTTAAATTTACAAAAACGGTATCGTAAGAATTGCACGTCGTTAAATTTACAAAAAAAACGGTGTCATAAGAATGGCACGTTGTTATATATACAAAAACGATGTCGTAAGAATAACACGTCATTAAATTTACAATAACGGTGTCGTAAGAAAAGCACGTGGTTTTATTTACGAAGAACGGTATCGTAAGAATAGCACGTCGATACATTTACAAAAGCGGTATCGTAAGAATAGCACGTCGGTTTATTAACAAATGCGGTATCGTTAGAATTACACGTTGTGTTATTTGCAAATTTATTTGTCTTATCTAATGTCACTCATTTTGCTGAAACAAAACAAAGATATAGTTATGTCCCCAAAAACATTTCCCGAATACTTAAGATCTCCCAAGATCCTGCAGACAAACTTCTGCCTGGATTTCAACCAAAATTAACCAATCAGCGTCTAGGAAATTTTAGGCCAATATGGTCGTGATATTGATACTCTACAATATGACATAATGAAAGTTTCGTGCGGTTCATACATGAAACTCGTATTACTAAGCACAAATGAAACGTTTTTAAAACACGCTGTTCAGAGAAACGTTTATGATTGTGTTAAATAAATGTAGATATACTATAAGTAAACGATAATAGATAAAAAGTACGTGCAATGATATCTAATATGTTGTGTGATTTACTTTGACAAATAAAGGACTGCATTCAAGACCCAACATGGGATGTTTAATAGGTTAAGTCTATTCTACCGAAGCTGAAGTATAGACTGGTCCCCGGCGTTCACTCAACCGTACCACAATCACATAACTAACAGCCTTATCGAAAAGGATGAGGCTTGTATTGATTCACTAATCAATTGACTAAACACGACTGTAGACCAACGTTTTAAAATGCATTTTATGAGTCTATTATTAATTTTTTATACGTAATAATTATTGATTTAAAAAAATTCGCTGGTCCATGGAATTGTTTCGTAGTCACACAACCAGTCATACCAGAGCAATGATGACGCACATCCCTTTAATTTGAAATAAAAATGTACAAGCCATAAGTGACTATTTTGGTATAAAATACCATAATAAGCCCCAAAGCTGACAAATTATACAATGTAGTCAGAAAAAAACTCAAATTAGGTCATCATTAAAACAAAGCTGGTTTACGGTTAGGCGACTGAAACTTAACAGTGGGTAAGTAAGCATTTTTTGGTTTTTGTAAAAAAATAGAATTCTTGTCATGATATATCACCCCAAAATATGACTGATTCATACATGAGGTTTTATTGTTTCTGATTCAATAGACCCTGAGGTCCTAAGAACAACATATTAATATACATATATGCACAGATGCATAGAAATATGCAGGCGTGACAAGTTGAATGAGAATTGGTATAATCTTACATTAGCGTTAATTACCAGATACATGTATAAATATAACTGAAAAATTGTTGAAAAAGGGCGTTAAAACCTACTGACATTGTGGCATGATGATGTCACATAAAAACAAACAAATAATTACCAGTATAAGCGGAGAAGGTGGAGAAAGAAATAAAAATGAAAATCATTGCATTTCACATTCATACATATTTGTAATGAGTTCACTTAAATGATGCCAATGGATTGACTGTGAATGATAATATTATCCAATGTGAAGGTGTGATAAAGAATAGTAACTTTAAAAAATGTAAATATCAGAGTAACTGCAAAAATGTTTAAATAATACAGTGCAGCCTCTCTAGAGCGGCCCTCACTTGAGCAACAATATCTCTTTAACAACAACAACATGGTTTTTCCCACTATACGATTAAACTATTAATTTAACCTCTCTAGCACGGCCCTCTCCTGAGCAACCATTTTTTCAAACTGTACGATTTAACTATTAATTTAACTTCTCTAGAGCAACAACCTCTCGACAACAACAACACAGTTTTGCATCTCCCAAAGGGTGTTGCTTTGAAGAGGTAGCACTGTACAACTATTAGAAAAAGACACAAAAATATGCATATATGATTAGTCATGAGGTACTTACAATTGATTAGACAACAATTGATTAGACAACAATTGATTAGACAGGGTGCTAATTAAACGTATTTATATTATATATTGTTGTGTCTCGTTTATCGTGATTTTCAGTTTGGCGTTCTGGCTGGTAAATGGTCGTTGGTGTTTCCTATATAAGAAAAACTATTAAATTATCAACCGTCAAACTATGAAAGAATATTAGAGTTAATGCATTGCTGAATTTGTAGTTCCTCAATAGCCTCAATTAAATTACTGTATTTTGTATGATGCGTATTGTCCTTAGGTTAATTGTCGAGCATTGCAAACCGTGTCGTTTTGTGGTCAACTATTGAATAACCTTCGAGTCAATGCGCAATGTTTATCAATTCTTTTCGTTCTTGTCGTCGGACACAATTCGAATATTTTTATGTGCTATTGAACATTCGCAAGTGTTTGTAATACAAAATTGGACAATAAAACTTACAATATAATCCCAAGTATCGGTGTTACGAGTATCTACATTATCTCGAGGCGTTTAATATGAAGTGCCGGAAAGTTTTGTTCAATATTTTGTTTTGTTCTATCTCGAGCAAGTTGTCTGTTCCAATGGTTCCTGGAAATAATAAAATTTTAGTGTATCTTTTCACGTACATTATCGTGCTTATAAACGGCACGTTGGCGAAAACCTCTGGTTTGCAAGACAATGTGCAAACCTCAAGCCACGTGCATTTAACAACCGACCTTCTGTCTAGTTAGCCGGACTTGTTCATATGTAAAATTTGGCCCCCGCTGGGATTCCAACCCGCAGCAGTGAGGGGCTAGTGATTACAAGTCAGAGGCTATCATCTCTCGGCCACGGAGGCCCCTTCACTTCCTTTCTTAAACGGGGCAAAATTTATTCGTATAGAAAACCACAAGAATTGTATGGATGTACACATTTGAATAATTACATTCAATAAAATGCATTGTTTCCAAAATATGGATGTATCAAATGAGATGTTGCCCTAAAAAACAGTCCCTAGAGTTTCCCCCATACCTTTTATGCAGTAAAGGTCTAATCTTGTCAATGAAACCTCACTTAGCAACAAACATTAATATTAAAGTCACATTATAACAACAACCACATATTTTATTTACAAAAAAACGGTGTCGTAAGAATAGCACGTCGTTATGTAGGCCGGTTTATTTGGACCAAAAGTATCGAGGTTTTACTGGAAATATGAATTTTGGAAACAGTGATCATGTGAAAATATTGTATATTTTTAAACTAGAGCTCCGTAGAGCGGCGCCAACGCTCGTCTGTTTTACATCATTCTATTTAATAAGCGATTTTGACAGAAATTCTAAGTTAAAAAAGGGGAATAACTCTTAAAACATAGCTTTCGGAATAATGCCCATTGTCTTGCAACTGCGCCTTATCATGATAATCAAGTATACAAAGTGTCGTGTTGATATCTTTAAAAGTGTCTGAGTAATGGGCTACAATATCTTGACTTTTTCTCCCAAATCGACTTTTTCTTCCCAACCGACTTTTTTTCCAAACAGACGAGCTAATGAATATTTCTTAATACTTGTATTTTCTAAATATTTCAGTGCTTTATTATGGCAAGTCAGATGGAAGGTAAAAGACCCGTAAAAGTGGTCTTCATGACCGGGATTCTTATCGCGTGTGTAATCGGGCTAACATGGGTATCTATAACATCAAACAAGATGTCTACACCAAGTTTCACACCATCTTTAAGACGGGCTTGTGACTGCGAAATGACTGGAAAAGGTTGGTATTTCTTTAACAGATACAATAACGTATTGAATGAATATGATAAACAGAATTGAGATTCCAGTACTACAGTGCAACCTCTCCAAAGCAACACCCTTAGAGAGAAGCAAAATTACTGGTATGTTGTTGTTAAGAGGTTGTTGCTCTATAGAGGATAAATTAATTGTTAAATCGTAAAGTGGGAAAAATCATGCTGTTGCTGAAGGGAGGTTGTTGCTCGAGAGAGGGTCACTCTGAAGAGGTTGCATTGTAGTTGGCAATTCCTTAACAATGTTTTCTGTTTGTCAGTGTTTATACCGTTGACCTTTAAAAGGGGTTAGAGTTCACAGCTACTAGCTCCTACTCAACAGATCCACAGTATTCGCCTAAATCCTTCCTCTTTGACTGTGTTGAAAAATATTCAAAGTACACGTAGTACAATTAAAATCTGTGTGATAAACCTGCAGTTGGGGCATTTTATGGAGTGCTACCAATGATCTAATGACGTCAGAATAAATATGTTCCGTCGAAATATCCGATCATCTTATCGTAGTTTATTTGTCTATCTCCAGGCAATTCCACGAATCACAAACAGGCAAGAGCGAAGGAACAGTCACGTGACATAATCACACCTGCCCCGGATGAAAAATGCATCAAACGACTTCCTCAAGCCATCGTTGTCGGGATACAGAAATGTGGTACGACCTCTCTTCTTCGCTTTCTGAACGATCATCCTCAAATAGCGGCGTGTGTATCTCCGGCGGAAGTGCAATATTTTTCAGGACATTACGAAAAATCTTTGGACTGGTACCGTGATATGATGCCATGTAGCTACGCCAGTCAGATAACAATGGAAAAGTCTCCGCCTTACTTTTACCGAGGAGTTTGCGCTGAAAGAATCCGCAAAATGAACCCAAAAACAAAGATTATAATTACTTTAAAAGAACCGGTTGAAAGAGCCATATCAATGTACGCTATGTTGAAGGATTACCACCAAGTTGGAGGTCTGTCATTTGAAGATTACATAACTATTAAAAATAGGACACAAGTGAACGTAAAATCAAAAATGGTTGATTTTTCTAACTATGCTAAACATATGAAATCATGGTTAGAAAACTTTCACCAGTCTCAGATATTAATTATTGATGGACATAAATTAATTAGTGATCCTTCTTATGAACTCCAGCGGGTGGAAAAATTTCTAGACATCGGAAGTTATTTTACTCCAGATAGATTTGTGTACAATGAGACTAAAGGGATGTATTGCATCATAAAATCGGGAGTCACCTCGTGTATGAGCTCAAAAAAGGGCCGTCCCCATCCGGAAGTGAATGATAGGGTACGAAAAAAATTACAGACGTATTTTAAACCTTTGAATGAAAAGTTCTTCAAAATGATTGGAAGACGTTTTGAATGGGGATATTAACTTATATTTGTGCTTATTCAACTTTGTATGAGCATGATAATGCATGTTTTTTTCAATTATGTATTGTGATTAGTAATACAGGTCTAATATGCATATAAATGATATGTAATAATGATTGTGATAGGCTGCGGCCGTGGTCCAGTGTTTGATTTGCTGGACTTGTAATCCGGAGATCCGGGTTCGAATCCTGGTAGCGGCGGGTCATTCCCTTCTATGAAAATTTGACAAAGATATCCATTTTCCTCCATATGTGGAGAAGTTGCCGGCACCTTGTCGAAGGGCAAGTCAGTACTGGTTAGTATACAGTCCAAGAAAACTAGTTAGGTGAACCAGTCGCCGTATATAACTAAAAAAAATGCTGAAAAACGGCGTTAAACCCCAGTGACAATAAGTCACAAAAAAAGGAACTTTTCTATCATACTGAATGACCCACATTAATGACGACGCCCAGAACAATGACACTTTGGAGATTTTGTGCAATGAACCCTTTTCACACCGTATTTATCAACTATGTTCAGTTGTACACGTCCAAATGTGAATGTTTTTCCATTCTTATCGATGTGTACAGCAATATGCGTCATTTAAGTTGAAAATACTTAATACATTTATTCTTAACTCCTTGCAATCTTAAAAAGGCTGCCAAAAATGTTAATTGCACATGACATTCAAGTTGGGTTTACACAGGTATTGAAATATCTAATTCCCGGCTTACGAATATACAATGAACCTTCAGAAATGAAATTTGATACAAAGAAACGCAAAAATCAATGGTTTACAGACTAAAGTTACGCTGAATTGAAAATTAAACTCGGTGTCTGATGAATGGTTGTGTACCAACATTTTTTTGTTTCATCTTGATAATATTGGTAATATAGTACTGGTTAAGTGAACCAGCCGTCGTATATAACTGAAAATCGTTGAAAAAACGGCATTAAACCCAACGAAAAAAAGAATGTATTGTATTTTTACGATGAATATGTAAAGCTACACCATACATCCATAACTACGTTTAAATCATGTTGGCTAGGGTACAATCCGAGGGAGATATTTTACGCTAAGCTCAATGTTTTTAGAACAGATAGTTGTGATTTTAACCGAATAAATATGATCAAGGACCGTACACAGTTTAAATCTTGTATTCGTCAGCGCAAATATGAGTATGATAAATTACAGACTTCTAAACTCGTGGCCGCCAGATATAAAAACGCCAAATTGTATTGGAACATGTTGAAGCAGAGCGCAAATGTTAAACACACAAATACACCACTGAGTGATTTTGAACGATATTTTAAAAGCGTTAATAATCCAAAGGACCCATTTTTTACTCCGGATGATGACATATTACACTTCATAGATAGGTACGAACGTAATGAGTTTGATATTATGTTTAGAGAACTAAATGAGCCACTAGAGCATAACGAATTAATTAAAGCTATTAAACAATTAAATACAAATAAATCTGGTGGTCCAGATATGTTTCTAAATGAGTTTTTTGAACATGGTAGCCGCATTCTATCTCCTCACTTACTGACTCTTTTTAATAAAATATATGAAATCGGGTATTTTCCTACTATTTGGTCGGAGGGTTTTGTTGTGCCACTGCATAAAAAGGGAAGTTTAAATGAAGTAAATAATTTTAGGGGTATTACGTTATTAAGTACTTTGGGGAAATTATTTACTAGGGTTTTAAACAATAGATTAACAGATTGGGCTGAAAAAATATAATGTATACATAGAGGCACAAGCTGGTTTTAGGTCAAATTTGAGCACAGTTGATAATGTTTTCGTTCTGCATGGCATCATAAATCATGTTTTGAATACTGGTAAGCAATTATTTTGTGCTTTTATAGACTTTACAAAGGCCTTTGATTATATTACTAGAGACAATCTATGGACAAAATTAATCAAACTTGGATTAAGGGGTAATAGATTAAATATTATGAGATCTATGTACGCAGCAGTTAAATCTAGAGTTAAATTACATAATCAGTTAAGTGAAGGACTTGATTGTATGCTCGATGTTAGACAAAGAGGAAAGTATCTCGCCGTTTTTATTTTCAATGTTTTTAAATGATATAGAGGATATATTCATACATAAGGGTCTTTCTGGCATTGGTGTTGATACATATAAAATATTTTTGATTTTATATGCTGATGATATTGTTATTTTTGCAGACAATAAAGAAGAATTACAGTCAAGTTTAGATATACTTTTAGATTATTGTAATAGATGGAAATTAAAAGTCAATACAAATAAAACAAAAATTATGATTTTCAGAAAGGCATGGCGAGTTTCGAGAAATATGAAATTTTATTACGACAATACTGAGTTAGATATAGTGGATCAATTTATATATCTTGGATTAGTTTTCAGCTCGGGTGGATCTTTTTCAAATGCTCAAAATGTTTTGTCTGGTCAAGCTTTAAAAGGTATTTTCAAAATGAATAAATATTTATGTAAGTTTACGGATTTATCAGTGAAAAATAGATTAGAGCTTTTTGACAAGTTAATATCGCCAATTCTTAATTATGCTAGTCAAGTGTGGGGCTTTATACAAGGGAAGTCGATTGAACGTGTTCATTTGCAATTTTGTAAACGATTACTTGGTGTCAAAAGAAATACACAAAATGATTTTGTTTATGGTGAACTTGGCCGAATGAATTTACAAACTATTAGGCATATAGGTATAATCAAATATTGGATTAAATTATTAAGAACTGATGAAAATAAATATAATAGAAAAGTGTATAATATGTTAAAATCAGACATAAAATTACACCCTAATAAACAAAATTGGTGTTCTTTGTTAAAAGACTTATTGTGTAATCTTGGTTTATATGATGCTTGGTATTTTCAAGACATTGGTAATGTTAACATATTTTTATCTCTAATAAAACAAAGATTACATGATCAATTTGTACAAAACTGGCGGACTAGACTGAATGACTCAAGTAGAGCATTATTTTATAAGAACATAGCTGATTTTAAGTTTCAGTCATATTTAAATACTTTAAACATACCCAAATTTCGATTTAACTTTGCTAAACTTAGGATGTCCTCTCATAGATTACATATAGAAACTGGTAGATGGAACAAACCGATAGCAACTCCTGTAAATGATAGAATTTGTGTAGCCTGTAACTTGTTAGAAGATGAGTATCATTTTTTGTTTGAGTGCGAGTTATTTTCAGAATTAAGAAACAAGTATATTCCTTTATATTATAGAGGAAACCCTAGTATGCATAAATTAATTGAATAGTTTACAAGCGAAAATAGAAATGTTATAACGAAATTAAGCATTTATATCCAAAAAGCATTTGATATTAGAAATAATATTACATATACTTAACTGTGTTACCTCTTCATTGTGTTGTCTTTTTTACAATTATTCGTACTACTCATATTTTGTGTATCAAATAGTAACTTTGAGAACTTTGTAGATTGTATATACATTATTTTTGATATCTTCATTATTAAGCATACTTATTTTGTTTAGTATATATATACTATGTCTTAAGTATGTAACTCAGGTAATGTCTAGCTATTATTTTCTTTTATGCCGTAAGTTTTCTCTTGTTCTATGTTGAATATTTGAGATGTAGTTTTGTGTGAACATTTGTCAGTTGAATACATGTTTGTATATATATATATATATATATTAATTTGTAGCATATATATTTAGAAAGATATGTGCTTGTGCGTGCGTGCATGCGTGTGTGCGTGTGTGTGTCTGTGATACACTAAGTTTCTCTAGGCGTTTCGTTTCGGTTTAGAGTTACTGTTATAGTGTTTTAGTGATGTATGTTGTCCGAGAGGTAGCGAGGGTGTAAACATAGTATACATTTGTACTTACATTTTATGATTGTAAAATGAATGTCATTATGTCACATTGTAAATATTTGCCGCATGGGTCAATGACCTTCCGGTATTGAAATGAAATAAACTTGTAAACTTGTAAACATGTTAGAGTGAACTCCCTTGTAAAGTACTTTTACCTTTTAACCTGATCACAAATATTTCTAGTGTGGCTATAAGACAAATGAATCGCTATTTATTGCTATTTTTGAGAATGGGAAATGAAAAGTTTGATTAATTTATTCCACTTCTCATTAAATTTAGCATTGACTTCATTTAAAGGCTGCTGGGTTTTTTTCAATATATTATATCAATACAGTAAAACATCACATAGCGACCACCTCTATATTACAATCACCTTGATATAACGACCATATATTTTCGGACCGGCTTTTCAATAACTCTGTTATAATTCAAGTTGATAATGACACCACTTCATTATTACAACCCCGTTTTTTCGGGTCCACAAGGTAGTCTTATTATAGAGGTTTTACTGAAATCAGTCCTTGTGTTTGTAGCTCTAAGAATATTAAAGTACATTTTGTTATTATAAATTTAAAGCTTAATAATATGTAATTCTTTAACCCAGAAATTTTAAGAGAACAGGAGATCTGTAACTAAGTCTTATAACTTGTTGATCGACCCTTTTTCATTATACTTTAAATAATGAAATAAAAAATATAAATATATATGTAATTTTTTTTAAAAAAATGAAGGTAATGAAATATTTTAACCTAAAATAAAAATTGTCATCTAAGAAAACTTGCAACATTTGCGTATGGAATTATCTATGACCTATATTAGGCAATATATGTGTTCTCTGTGCATGCATGTACGCGTATGTTAACAGATGGTGTGACCTAGATAATGCTAATTCACTCAGCACATATGCATGTGATATGAGGGTTACATATAAATACAGAAAAATAATACGGTAGGTGTGACGTATGTTAACAGATGGTGTGACAGATTTTGTTAATTCAACCCCTGAAAATTCACACCTGTAACCCCAGAGAACTAAATCATTCTTATCTTAACACTTCATTTTAATTTTCCGCTTTCTTGGATACCAATGACAAAAAAAACACACTCCACGGCGTAGCTAGTCTTACGCCGTTCAGTGAACGGTCTGTTAACGGTGTGTCATAAATCACGAGCCTCCCCCCCCCCCTCTTTCCCACTCCTCAGGACAGTTATACCGAGGTCGATTTTTAATCAGGAATACCTCCGAATAAAAAATAAACCTCTTAACGGATTTTTTTATCACTCGCCTCCTTAGGACAATCATAGTGAGAGAGACTAATTTTCAGCAGGAATACCTTTAAAAAGAGAACCATATTCACAAAAAGGAAAAAGTTCGTAAAAATTCAAGGCCGTTCATTTGAGGCGTGAAACAAAGAGCATCTACGCCCGCTGACAGCAAACGTTCATGTAATAATGTGATACATTTACCGTTTGTTTAAACAATGAGCGGTAACAGGTTGATTTTTATGTGTTTAATGGTATAATGTAATCATTTTCTAATAGATATAACCATAGCCAGATATGTTCGGAAAAAGATCAGGAATTAATAGACAATCAAGTCTTAAGGTAAAGTTTTTTTTTGTTTTTTTTTTAAATACGCTGTAAGTTGTAAGTGTTATATAATTGCACGGAAAACATAAAGAATTATTTTTTTATCATCGAAAATGTATTATAATGACTTATCAATTTATACACATACAGTGCAACCTCCCCTGAGCGTCCCTTCCGTGAGCAAGAACTTTCCTTCAACAGCAGTATGATTTTTCCCACCGTACGATTTAACTATTAATTTAACCCTTCTGCCAGTAGAGCAACAACCTGTCAACAACAACATAATTTTGCTTCTCTAAAAGGGTGTTTGTTTTGGAGAGGTTGCACTGTACACAAAATTTAAGCACTACAAGTACGTAATCATCTTATCAGAAACAACGTGCTCATATCTGATTAACAATTGGTGCTCTGCGAACAATCGGATGGGTTATTTTGTTGTTGTTGTTGTTTGTTTGTTTGTCTGGGATTTTTAAAGTTTTTTTTCTGGGTTTACGTTGCACCAACAGCCAAGTTCATTTGGCGAGTTTTCTAGCTTTAACGGTGAAGGAAGACCCCAAGCTTGCACCTGGGTAGAACCATTGACCTTCCGTATGCTAGCTAGACAGCTTTCTCACATGTGAATTTTTTTAGGGTAGGGCGTGGTTGGGATTCGAACTAATAATGGTGAAGGCTAATGATTACTAGTAAGAGACCATTACTACTCGACCCCGGAAGCCCTTATTGAATATTTGTTTAGATATTGAAAGTGATTGCTGAGAAATAAAATTCTGTTTATTTTCTTTTGTCTTTGTTTTCATTCATGCTTTGATATTATATAATTATACCATCTATATTCAAATCTACAAAAATAAATTAAATGGAAAATACACCCAAAAAAATGCATCCTTGTTTTACATATTTTGTATTCTTATTTTTGGAAACATTCAATGCCTGACTTTATTATACACTCTATCGAGGCGAGGACTCTATATTACAACAGTGTAATGTACAGTCCCTGATGGAGGGGACAAAGTAATTTATTATTTACCAACCTAACATCGTGTAAAAGCGTTTTCAACCATTACGGTAATGGATCCAGAGATATTTAGACATATCCTTTCGCACAAAATCCATTCTCCATTTTCTAATTGCACACACTCCTAACCGGTGTGAATAACTAGAAATGTCAATTTAATAAGATTTACAATGGGCTAGTCCCTGCATAACCTAGAATTAGGCTCAAATTTGGAATCATAAACGTACGATGCTTATGTAATCAAGACAACATGAGCCATTTACAATCTTTACAATTCAGTTGGTTCCAACTATAATGTTGTTTACTAATCTAAAAATGCATTTTATCCGCTGTCACTTGCTCTCGTGCACACAGACACCACTGAGTCTTAGAATAATGGATGTTTACATACGTGAAATAAACATAAAATAAAACGGAAAAAATTAAAATATTGAATAGGATTTTTGAGTGCCATTTAGCCAGTGTCTGTTTTTTGCTCTCAAATTTTACATTTATACGAAAATGACATTGTTGCTTGTATAGAAAGTGATATGTTTGGAGAACATATTATATTATTTTGTTTATTTTTGCAACACAGCGTTAGGAAGAGAATATGAAACTCGAAGTATGAAGAATACGTGCTGTAGATATTTTTATTACTTATAGTGCATGTTACTGTGGCACCCCCCTCCAGTGATTTATTGTTGAAAGCTATGAATTAAACGGCTCCTGAGAGGGGGCTGTTCAAGGGAGGTATCTACAGAATAAATTATTGCTTGAAAGACAGCTGTAAAATTTGTTAAAGAAGGTGTTGTTGTTTAGAGGGTCGCTTAAGAGAGAAAACAGTGTAATCATCACGGATTATTGTGAGAAAATGAAATCCATCTTATTCAGAGGGATATATTATAAAAAGGCACCAAATACGAATCGTTGTATTACTTCATGAATAAATTGTATTCGCAAGAAGTCTGGATAATTAATGGTATGTTAGAAATATGATCTATACGTTTAACACGCTGTTTATTCGTTCCGGATCGATTAAATTGTAATGAAATTAATTAATTTAAGAGGACTCTGGTACTTGGTGGTCGGCCCTCACAGGACATTTTCTTTTCATCGGGTTAAACGGGGTTTTTTTTTTAAACAATTTTTCATTTATATACGGCAGTCGGTTCACCTAACTAGTTTTCCTACTAACCGGCACTAACTTACCCTTCCACAAAGAACTGGCAACTTCTCCACATATGGAGGAAAATCAACATTTTTGTCAAATTTTCATAGAAGGGTATAACCTGCCGCGACTGGGATATGAACCCGGATCACCCTAAGCACTGGACCACAGTCGCGGCTCCCTCACAGGACTGTGCTCATAACATTGAGGTGGTCTAATTATTAAATATAAAGAAAAGGTTGAAAACCAGTCTGAAATAATTGGTTGTTATGACGAGGTGGTCTAAATATTGAGGTGAATGTTAATTGAAGTTTATCTGTATTTAAATTCTAACTCCCGTTTGTGAATGCCAAAACTGTTATGATAATAAGCTATGGGGGCCTCCGTGGTCGGGAGTTCATGGTCATAGACTAGTAAGTGCTAGCTCTCATCACGTAAGTTCGAATCCCAACCGGGAGAAAGTTGTTCAGCTAGGTTACAAAAGGTTTATGGTTCTACCCGGGTGTACGGCCTGAATCCCCTTGGTCAAAACACCTTTGGTTCAAAAAATAACAGCTGTCGAAACCTCCTCAAAAGAAATAACACAATATCTCATAATTTTTTTATATAAATTTTCATAAAATTCCTAAAAATGATAATCAAATTTCTGAGGGCTCTCTGATCTACTGGGTCCGAAGTTATAAAACCTGAGATCAATCTCCAACCCGAATTCTGTTCTCAAAGTACTATGGTTGAAAAGATACAGCTGATTATTGTTTAAATACATATTCAGTTGTTACAATAACGTATCAATAATAACATTATTGTCTCGTTATTTACTTTGAAACATTAAAAGACAAGATGTGAGATTTGAGCTCAGAGACCGATCACAAGTTTCATAACCTCGAACCAAAGCTGAGATCAATCTCCAAGCTCGAAGATCATTTTTAGTCTCAGCTTATTGCTGACCGAAATATTCGTTTGTCATACGTGTTAATAAGTTTTCGGATAAGTTAACTTATTTACAGAATACTGTTTAAAATGTTTCATAATATCATCTAAATTAATTTGAGAATAGAGAAAACACAATTTCGAGATTTGAGAACACAGATCAATCTCAAGTGTTATAACCTCAGACTCTTTCATTGAATTAGCAGTTTGATAAGTAGTAATCGGGTACTTTGATCATTCAATGATAAATAAAGGGCACGTTTTACTAAGTATTTAATATAGCCTTTTGAAACTCTCAAAACTGACCAAAAGGACAAATAATGAACAACAGTTTTCGTTTCAAGCGCATTATTTATATTGTATGTAGCATTTTTTTCTGTGAAGAAAAACATATCTGTAACAATTCAGAAGAATGTGTTGTACAACAATGAATTCAATTTTGGAGAAAAGCAGGTTGATCTTTTTTTGTAAATATCAATAGTTACAACATGTTTTTTTTTTAGTTAAAACACTTTAGCAGAAAAGTCTATGATATTATAATATCAATATATTATGAATAAAACAAACTTCATATTCAAATTACAGTAAAACCTCGACGATGAGGTCACCTCCGGGACCCGAAAAATTGGTCATAAAAATGAGGTGGTCTCATCAAGTTGAATCACAGGGAAGATATTGAAAGTCGCTCCGAAAATAAGTGGTCGCTATAACAAGGTGGTCGCTATTTCAGATTTCATTGTGTATGATTCATGTAAATCAAAAGTATAACATCTGATTGTATAATTTAAAGACTGAGGTTGTGCTATTCTATATCATTGAGGGCTTTATGACTAAACTATCATTTTTATCCTTTTTTATTGAATGGCTGTTGGAGCGACCTTAAACATGAATTGAGTGAAATAATTGCACTAAAATTGAGCCAAGGGGATCTTGTTTTACACTCACTCTTTTACTTTATCGTTGTAATTGTCTGCAATCAGCTGACATTAGATACGCCGTCTATGAAAAATCTGATTGTTCCAAACAAACAAAGTATATTGACCCAATTGTCACACATTGATCGTCAGTCCTATTGTTTATTGTGTGTATACTGATGGTCACAGTTGCTTTAATTATTCTACGATAATTAACGAGACTAGAGTCCAGACATATGATATACTTTTGAAAATCTCAAAGAGAAAGCAACGTATTTGTTTTTCTGTGACATTGTCACCGAGGTTTGACGCCGTTTTTCAGCCATTTTCAGTTATATACGGCGGCCGGTTCATCTAACCAGTCACCATTCGACGCAGAGCCGGCAACTTTTCCACATATGGAGGAAAATCATCGTTTTTTGACAATTTTTCATAAAAGGGTACGACCTGCCGCGACCGAGATTTGAACCTGGATCAGCGGGTTACAAGTCCAGAACACTAACCGCTGGATCTCAGTCGCGGTCCCTCGACTATGATTAAAAAGACAAGAATCCAGGTGTATGATATTCTTTTGAAAATCTGGAAACTGGGGGGGGGGCAGATAAAGTGAAATCAATGTATAATATGGATACAAATGTTTACTTCAACTCTCCATTAATTCCTCAAATAAATATACATACATCTACGTAGCGTTAGGCACACAGTAGAAAGGGTTATTATTGGATTTGAATGAATGATTAATGAAATAACAACAAAATCGGCGTTTATCAATAACATTAAGCCCTGTTAATGTATAGTTATAAGTTATTATTGATATTATTCTCTGATTTTGTTTCACTGGGTTTAACGCCGTTTTTTCAACAACTTTTCAATTATATACGGCGGCCAGTTCGCCTAACCAGTTTTCCTGGACTGTGCACTAACCAGTACTAACTTACCCTTCAACAAGGAACCGGCAGCTTCTCCACTTATGGGGTTATATGCACTACGTCTGACAATATGTAGATTTTGTATTCAATACATCAGACAACGTGTATTTAATGTAGGATGAATACATTAATACCCGGGTGGTTGTCGACACTAAAAGATACAACAAAGTATTTTTGTTTTTTTTGTCATATTCATCGAAAGCGAGTCTACTTTGCGATACTTAAAAATGATTACAGTCAAACCTGTGTTTGCGGCCACCTCCGAATCTAGACCACCCTTTGAATAAATGCCATTCTTTAAAAAACTGTCACTGATTATTTATAACAAACTGACCCTCGAATTAAGGCCACCTGTCAATTAAGGCCATATTTTGTCCTTCCCATGGGTGGCCTTTGTTCACATGTTGTGCTGTATATTTTATTCACAAGTAGTATCACGAAAAAAAGACAGTTTGTTGGCATGTATCGATCATTAGTGCAGTGTTTTAACCACAGAATGCCTCATCCCGGCTATAAAGATAGGTTTTGCCTTTTCGCGCAATGTATTATTCATTCTGTTCATGATTAGACCGTGAAACCACTTGTGTACTTGGGATTTGTGTACAAATAAATGATACAATGTTACATGCTCGAGCCGTTCATCCTGCGATTGAGACAGAATGTCATGGTTACTAACAAAGACGAAATTTATCAAACTGAGGCATTCTGCATCTATCATAAATTATATGCATCTTATGGTCTGAATTTTAGATATCTGTCTAAACTGTGTGGTAATTAATGCTACGTACCAAACTTGAATGTTGTTACATAATTTATAAACTCCAAACTGACGCTCCTCTCCGTTTATGGAGTTTGTTGTCCTCCGGTTAAACAATAACAATATACGTATGCTGCATTATTTAACGAGACTTGGTTACAGATTAATCAGAAATTAATACAGTGCAACCTCTCCAAAGCAACACCCTTTGGGAGAAGCAAGTTATGTTGTTGTTGTTGAGATGTTGCTGTTTTAGAGAGGTTAAATTAACAGTTAAATCGTACCGCGAGAACTTGTAAGTTAAACTCAAATGACTGCGTATCGTTCAAAACACGACATTATTTATTTATGGTCTTTATTTAAAGGTCAAAATAAACAGCAATTGTTTGCAATGGAAATAAAACGATGGTCTTCACAATCAGATTGTCTCTATATACAGGTTTTCTATACACTAGGGTGTAACGTCGTAACAACAGCCAGGCTCATTTGGCGACTTTCCATCTTTAACGGTGGAGGAAGACTCCAGGTATACACCTCGTTAGAACCACCGACATTCCGTAAATTAACCACATGCACTAGAATACGTGGACCTTGTCCTTTGATCAGCTCGCCTGAGTGACCCGTCACTTGACGTGTTTCATAGATTATGTAAGGGCAACTTTAGAATCTTCTTGGGCGAAAGTATATGGCGTAGAGCTTAGATATTTAGTACGTACTATTGTCTCTTTGTCCTCAACTAAGATTTTTCAAATCATGCTTTTGTGATTGATATTTGCACTGCGCCTGAAGTCACTGTTTACTAAAATTTCATTTCATCAAGTTATTCAGGTGAGCGACATAGGGCCATCATCGTACTCTTGTTCTTCTGCGTCAGATGACAACTTTGACTAATTTCTAACAGTCATAGTTTCATATTATTTATGTTATATGTGTAATATTGATGTTCCAGTCACTAAAATAGGACACGACTACAGTACGTAAATATTTGACATTGAAATGTCCTTGTGATAAAATTTACCTCCGCAAGCGTGGAAAGTTTTATTACTTGACCTTGTAGCATTCGAGATTAATGTATTAATCAGAATAGAAAAAGTTACTAGCAAGAATAACGCCTTTAAAGGGACGGAGTAATATCCTTTATTGAGTACTGTGGTATCCTTTATTTTCGTTGGGTCCAATTTTCGTGTATTTTATTAAAATGGCTATTTCGTGGGGATGTAAATTCGTGGATTTTGATTTCTGAAGAAGAAAAAAAAAACTTTTTCGTTCTAGTTATTCTTTATCATTTTCTCCAAGAAATAACCCCACTAGTGAAGTAAAAATACAGTTAATTGACCCTCACGTGTCAAAAGGGGCCCAGTCGAAAGTTATACAACATCAGCCGACCCAAGAAATCCACGAAACTAAATCCTCAACGAAAATTTGTACTAATAATAAGTAATAAGTATTGATAGAAACCAAAGTGTTTAATGCTTCGCCAGCTTAATGTTGTAATGTTTTGTGCTCGTTTAGTGAAAAAAAATATTCTGAAAGAATAATACAGTAAAACACCTGAAAACCGGACCATTTCCGGGCTGAGCCAAACATCCGTTTTTCTTAGAATTCCGGTTTTTAGAGAACTATCGATCACTGAAGAAAAAAATGAGACTTGAAAATTCGTCCGATATTCAGAGCATTCGGTTTTCAGAGAATCCGGTTTTCAGAGAATCCGGTTTTCAGGGGTTCTACTGTACAATCCTTCCATAACTTCATAATTCGTCAGTGGTCCATTTTATTGCGATTTAAACAGAATGCAGCCACTACATCAGGGCATGTTATTTAAAGTCATTGAAATGTTTTTATCTCACTTCAAAGTTGTCATATTTTCAAGAGAAAAACGCATTATAACCTCCGAATATGAATTCATATTTACAATTTTTCGGACAGTCTATTCGTTATAACGTCTGGATGCGCAAGCTTACTGTTTTGTTTCTCTGACGAACATTGTTTGTTTGTTAGTTCTAAGAACTAAGTTATTTATTGGATTAATAATGGATCACAGATTTCCGAGGAGGACCAAGTCTGATGTGGGTACAGTTTTTCCTGATTTTCATTTTTGTGTGTGTCTGAATATGAAATGACTTATTCTAATATGAAACTGTATTAGCTGGTAACTTATACTTTAAATTCATTTCATTTCATTACTTTATTTTGCTTATTTCTACTTACTAGGAGGACACTGATGAAGTTTAAATTGAATATTTTACTGAAAACAATATACAGTAAAACAGCCGCGTGCCATTAAGCGACCTCTTCAATATGAAGACTCACTATAACGGTGCATATTTTCGGACAAATTTTCATCCGATTCAGGTTCATATTGATACTACCCCAATTTAACTTGTTTTAGTCTCAACCTGTTTTTTAAGATGGAGGTTTTACTGTATAAAATGTTGATGTGTCCGAAGTTGTCCAACTAGCTTACGGAAGGTCGGTGGTTCTATCCAGGTGTGAGGTCCTTCCCCGCTGTTAAAGCTGTAAAGTCGCCAAAAGGTCTTGGCTGTTGGTGCGACGTTAAACGTTAAAAAATGTTGAGCACAAGTTAACGTTTAATTCACGGTTTCATATCTTCGGGACCTAACGTTGATTGGTCTTAAAGTGCGATATGTTAGGAGGCAGGCATGATCAGCAATAAGGTGATCCAAAGCAACACTCTTTGAGAGAAGCAAAATTATGTTGTTGTTTTTGTTGTTGTTGGGAGGTTGTTGCTCTAGAGAGATTAAATTAATAGTTAAATCGTACAGTTGGAAAAAATAATGTTGTTGTTGAAGGAAGGTTGTTGCTCAAGAGTGTGCCGCTCTGGAGAGTTGCACTGTACAATGTTTGAGACGATCGAAAATGTGACACAGTTAATCTGTATCGCAAAATGTCGATATGCAGACGGGTCAAATTGCTGGGAAAACTCAAAATGGTTTTTAAGTCCCATCAATTATCCTTTTATTTTCATTATGAATCCGAAGCAAAACTACGGAGATTGTAAGCTGAAAATACGGAATTCGTGTACAGTTAAACCTGTGTTTGCGGCCACCTTCGAATAAAGACCACCCTGTGAATAAGTCGTTCTTTTAAAAACCGTCACTAATTATTTAGAACAAACTGACCTCTGAATAAAGGCTACAATTTTTCTTTCCCAAGGTGGCCTTTGTTCACAGGTTTGACTGTACATAGTGAAATTATTTCAAAAGAGCAAACACGTGATTCTTAAACGAAGTCACTGGAATCTCGGTCACTGGATGTATGGAACAGATATAAGCCTATATTGTCTATAATTATGCTGATTGGCTAATATGATTATCATGTACATGTATATACTTATATAGAAACATGCATAATATATTCTTAAGTGAGTTTCGGTCATTAAGCTAGTGATATATACCACCGCATTGGTGAAAAATTAACATTTGTGTGATAATTATATTCTACGTATAAGGTTCCATTTGGCTGAAAGTTTGTATTTATCGCTTTTGGTGGCATTGTAAATTCTTTGTACATCGATTCGCTTTTATCATGTTTCATTTTAACTTGTGTCAATCACAGGGACTGGTGACTAACGCCCTGGGGTTCGTCCGCGTGTACTCAGACGTACAGTTGCATAAAACGGAAGAAGTTTTAGAGGCGGAAATACGGAGGGAGAGTTGTTATCCCGCACCGGATGAGAAGGTCGCTAGGTAACGCATCTTTGTACTTGACAAATTTAAGATTTTCTAATTTATGCGGCGTGTTTTTCCCTGCTGCTTTAAGCGATGTAATCGTGTATGAGAAATATCTGTGTAATTATCACACATACCTGCGTTGATGTTTGCAGTTTTATATGACTTAAATGCTAATTACGAACCGTTTGTAACTGGCAGTCTTTACAACAGATTTTTACACAACAAAGGTTCTGCGTCATATGTAGTCATAATTAAATTCGTTGAAACAGCACTTCAGATATGATTATAAGACAATGAGGGTTCCGTGCACTGAAACTAAAATTAAACACCAGTCTCAAAATGCAGAGTAAAAATAATGTAAGTCATATTCTGGAATAAAAAAAATAAAAATTAAAAAATAACTCCCTACCGGAAACATGCTATTTTAGGGCTAAATTCATGTTCTGATCTACGTTTCATTCAAGAGGCTATCCTTGGGGTTTGTACAAGATTGGAAGCTATTTTGATGCTGGTATATTATTTTAATTTAACATCATCTATCACAAATTTATCATATTTCAAACACTTAAATAATTAATGTAAATTTCAATATCAAAAGCAGTAATCTAAATCAGGCATAAGCTTGACAGTATCCAAAATGTAAAATATTGAATTCCCTTCGGCGCCTCACGCAAATACTGTCACACAGTATAACCCCTGAATACTGGACCCCTTCTGGACTAGGGAAAAAGTCTAGTATTCTGAGAATTCCGGTTATCCGAGAACTATTGATTATGAATAGAAAAAAATGGGACTTGGAAAATCGTCCGATTTTCAAAGAATTCCGGTTTTCAGAAGGTCCGGGTTTGAGGGGTTTTACTGTACTTATTACACAGTTTTCGGCTTTTTCCTATTACTTAATGCATTCCATATGCGCTTTTACATTTTTTCAGAGTTCGTTTAAGGGGCGAACGTATATTACACAGTAAACATGTATTACTGGCTGTAGTTATATTGAATCTGATTGACTGTGCTTTGGTGCTTGGTGAATTGATCCTCGACATTCATTTCATTCGTGGTAGGTAAATTTTTTATGCCTATATATATAAACAAAAATATGGCCATCTGCCCTATAAAAAACAAGCGGTCACAAAACACACGAAGCATAAGTGCAGTTGAGACATGCATATATTTTAATATAAAACATTTCAAAAATATTCACAACAGCGTTAAAATCTTAACTGTAAGTCTTGATTCATAATTTATTACATAATTAAGTCATGTGGTATGTGTACGGTGACGTGAATTTTATTAATGGTATGTAAGGGCATGCGGACAGTTTTTCAATTATTAAACATTTTCCATATTTTTATCATGAATTACCAAGCACTGATGGTGTAGTGCATTCGAAATATCAACTGTTTAACAGCCATGCAATTAAAGGCGACGTTTAAGACCATTTTTTGGTCGGACATGTTTTGCTTTTTGTGATTTATTTTTAAGCAAATGTCACGTGTCCAAAACTGACCAATGAGAGATCAGTATCAGTTAGAAAAGCGAAATATGCAATTTTGTAATATTCTGACTATAACGCCGTACGTTATATGGTGTATATTAATCAAAATGTTTTAATTAAAATGTGTGACTCGTACAACAACGCAAGCATTTTAACAGCATTGTCTAATATATGTACGCAATGTATCATAAACGACCAGAATGTTATAACTGCCGTTTTATCTTTGTTTGTGTCTTTCGTGGGCGAAAACTTAATGTAGAAGCAGTTTCTTTATACCTTTGTGGTATCCAAAGCCTGTCGCGACAAATTGCAAAAAAAACACACAAAAATTATTCTTTCTGGACACATGCATTTCGTAGACATTTTTATAGTATTACTAGTGTTACTTTTTACAGAATTGCGAACGGAAGCGGATATGACGTCACAGCGTTTCATTGACACCTTACAACAAAAGTATCCCGACCATTTGTACGGTTACGATATTGAAAATTTGAATCTTCTGTACGAGAAACTGTATGAAGCCCAATGTCATTGGGGTGACAATAACCTGACTCAGGTGAATGCGATCTTACAAACCGATCATCTCCATGACAACGGAACACTTCCGGTACGACCTAGACGGTCCGAACATGACGTCAGACTGTCACATGGTCCACATTACACTGTTCAGGATGGGGATAATAACGATTCTGAGAACGAAGTTGTTCAACATCATCATCACCATGAACATAGTGTCTGGGAATATGTTGCTCACGGAATGCATAAAGCCAGCATCACAATTCTGGGAATATTGTTCATTGAGGTAAAACAGACTTCTCAACAAACACTACTGCAAAAACTTTCTATATATTTCGAATAAGTCAATGTTTTCTTACAAACATGAAATTGAAAGTATTCGTAGGATATATTTACTGTAGGATATATCTATTCTGCCATTAGAGGCAGTTATTATTAAAAGTACGTTGTCCGTCCGTCCGTTGGTACTTTTACTCGCTCGTAATAGAAGTTATTCAAAATGCAATATTTCTGGTTGCGAATATTTGGTGTGCGACACCAAACTAGATATCCTATGTTATAAAAAGAGACATGAATGCTTATGAATGCTTTTATTCTATTTCAGAACGTTGTGAAGTTGATTTGTATGGGGAGAGCTTTTCTGATGAAGAAGTTAGAGGTAAATGTAATAAACTGAATTTTTTCTCGCGTACCTCAGACATGTTCAGGAATGAATAGTTTCGTCATCTGAAAGTTCGAATTTTCTCAACTATGAGTGTGATAAACTTTAAAATATTATCTTAAATCTGTGAAATCTACTTATTACATTTATCAATGAATCACTACAATACCAGACAATATTTTTCAGGTATTTGATTCGATCGTGGTGTTTATATCATTTATCGTGGATCTAGTCTTGTTAAAAGGATTAAATGAATTCTCCGTACAAGATGCTGTGTTTGTATTAACGTTCTTGTTACCATGGAGAGTGATACGTGTTGTCAACAGTAAGTAACGTAGTTAATGATTGGTTAATCCTCTGAATAATGACCACCCTGTGAATAAAGGCCATTATTTGAAAAAAAACATTACTGATTATTTCGAATAAACTGACCTTCGAATAAAGGCAATTCGTCAATAAAGGCCATGTTTTGTCTGTCCCAATGATGGCCTTTGTTCGCAGTTTTGACTGTATTTAATTATTCTTAACACTTCACGGGCTTTGAATGCAGTTATTTTGTGCTCATTCAAAATGGCGAGGGATCTGTCGAAAAGTTGGAGTGAGTGCATTTTTAAAACTAGTGCATTGTAATGAATGTAAGATTTCCATCATAGCGGTGATGTGTTAGTACCACGTCGTGAGATTTACTGAGAGCTGAACGGTAGAACTTTCAGGTCACGATGAGTTTTTCCTGACAAAGATTTTTTTAAAATCAACTGAAGATCTAACAATTTCGAGAAGTCAATTGCAGAGTGGCACAATATGCTGCATGGTCATTAGCTCAAGATTTCTCAGAAATAACTACAGCTGGCTGATGCACAATTCATGCTTGTTCGCTAATACAAAAAATTGAAAGCTTAAGTGTTCAGGGTGATGGTTCTGAATAGATTCAGGCTTTATAAATAAATTATTGTACTGCATCATGTTTTAGGTTTGATTGTGGCAGTATTAGACCAAGAACATTTCAGATTGAAAATGCTATATCAAGAGAAAAAAGTGGTGACTGCTGAACTGAAAATTCTCAAAGATAAAGAAAAAAGATGGGATGTAAGTTAAACAAAATCAAGTCAGAATGTATCATTTTCGTATCATTCAATATCGCATTCTCAACTTTAAAGGAAAATTAATGTTAGTAATATACACCGATACTGGTGTAAACACAAATTCTCGCATCATCACCAGTGAAACTTAACATACAATTATACACAAACAGACAAATTATGCACCTAGTCTCCATCACCGTATCTACTATATGTTCAGTTATCTTATAAATGAATTATAGCACAAGGTCTTTATTTCCGGTTAGTTTTAACGTATTAACCCATTCAGATTTGCTATAATGTACATAACTTTTGAGGTCTTAAAGCATGTTGTCTAATGGAAAAAAAGATACAAAATGATATTCGTCCTCAATGCCTAACAACGAACACGCGGCACTTAATTCTATTGGACAGGTATGTTTTGTTTATTTCAGTTTCACCTGCAGAAGATTGAAAAATTCTGTGAGAGTGAGGGAATTCCAAAATGGAAGATCCGACAACATACTGGTAAGACCCATGCATTAGTTATTCTCCCCTTCAACTTGATCAAAATGTTTATAACAATAAGTAAATGGAACACTAAATGGTGTTACAAGGATCGGGGATTTTTTGTGAAGCATATAGAGTTACCATCATCTCAAATAAACCTCAACTGTCAAACCTGTAAACAAAGACCTTGCAAAGAAAATCAAAGAGCAAAGCTTCTACATACAGCTGATCTTATAAAGAGGTGTTGTGAGTCGATTATGATAGCCCTTTGTCTTATAAGCATGTTTTGGACTCTTCCAAATTCGAAGCTATTATACAAAACATCGATTTATTTAAGAGAATTGGCTTATTTTTCTCCGACAGAGCGGAAAACATTGTGGCTAAAGAAGCCAATACTCGTTTTGCCACAATGTTTTCAAAATCCGTGTGCTTCAGATGCTAGGAAATGCGGTATTATGAGGCAAATGGTTAAATACATTTACCTTAAAGAGCAGCCATTGTTCACAATGTGGCCATAATATCTTCGTTTGTTTGTACGTAATGTTACTTCTTGAATTGCCCATCTACATTTTGTGTTAGACTTAATTCATGTATAATGTAATAGTATACCTGCATCATCCTAACTGGTAGAACACGGTTATAGTGAATTCTAGGGGAACAAAAATATTGGTTCATTATGTCCGTATTTCATTGTATCCATTAAATTGAAATAATGGATTGTATTGACTTTATTTATTAGCCATGGGAAGAAAACAGTCAACAATTACATCAATGGCTTCGTTGGCTTTGAATGGATTTCTACAAGGAATGGTGCTGAGTCCATCAGACAAGGAATTATTTGATAAAACTATCTCGATGAATTGTAACTGTAGCCCAACATTAGGGAGGAACCATTCTTACCTTGATGTGATATCAGAGAGCGATGATGACAGTGATGATGAAGATGAGATTGTTAAAAAGGACCAAAGAGCCAATAGTGCAGTTCATATTATTGACCACGAGCTAGATGACAATATTATTGAGGCGAGAATGTCTAAAAGTGAATCAAAAGCCACAATAAAAAGTGTGACGTTTGAGGCGCAGAAAGAAAGGGAAATGAAGCCATTGCTTTCGCGCCAAGAATCTTCTGAAGAAAATCAGCTGAATCATTAATCAGGATGTTGTAAAGATTTACATAAACATGAATTCAGGAGTTCTCTGCTTTCGGAATATTTTATATCGCATCAATTACAGGAGCTTGTACAGCAGATACTTTATTTTACTTTAAGATAGTTTCTTATTGAGACACCAATATGGATGCATGAGTATGTTCAGTCTCAATCCATTGTTGAGAACTTGCATGTTTGATCATTCATTTAATGCTACATTCAGCTCATGAATGCAATCTAATTGAACTGGATAGTCCTAGGTCCCATACAGAAATATTGACACCAAGGCAATGGTGGATCTTGAATACTTGTATTAGGTCTAGCACAACTAACCAACAATATTAGTTATGTACAAAGGGGATCTTTAGCTAACCTAGTGTTCCATGGTTACCATCCAATAACAGCAGTTTTTTTAACTAATAACATAACTTCCCTGCATGATATGTGAAAGTGAGATAGGAGACAATTAAGCAAGGATTTGTCATGAAGAAGCACATGCTACACTCAAATCTCAGAACGTCTCATTCATATGTTTATTTTCCTCTATAGGTGGAGAAGTTGCTGGCTTCTTGTGGAAGGGTTAGTACCAGTTTGTATACAGTTCAGGAAAACTGGTTAGGTGAACTGGCTGCCTTATATAACTGAAAAAATGTTTATTTAGTTCTACTCTGTGTACAGACAAACTTGTGAACAAAGTCCACCCTTGGGAAAGATAAAATGTGGCCCTTTATAGACAGATGGCTTTTATTTGGATAATAATCATTGATGGATTTTCAGAGAATGGCCTCTATTCACAGGGTGGCTGCAAACAGGTTTGATTGTGCAATTTTCATAAAACTGAAAATGACTGAAAACATTTGTTTCACAAAAGATATACACTGCAAATCTGGATGTCCCATTGTAAATATTTTTTGATGTAAACAAAATAAATCAAGATACGAAATGAGGGTATTTAAAGTTTATTATCTCAACAGTAAGCGATTTCTAAGTTAAGCAAAGCTAAGTAAAACATACAAAAGCAAACAATGTAGAAACCTCCATAATTATAGTGTGTAATGCAAGGACTTGTTTAGTATGTAGAGTGATTTTCTGAGGTAATTAAGAAAAACATTACCACTGATAATGGTTTAAAATACACGAGACAATAAGCACTACAGCATCTTGTAGACGGAACATAGTTAAACTGTATTTATGATTTCAGTACATTATTTTCAAGGAATTAAAATACAATACTAGTATCTTATAGTACCGATGAACACTCTGCACAATAAAACATACTGCATATCCTTAAAAACACAAGGACAATAAAACAAAAATAATTTGAATTTGAACTGATTAATTCACATGCAGAAGTATTGTACGATTGTCAGTAAATAATATTCATAGTCTAGGTTCTTATTTTGACAAATTAAGGCACAATTTCTATTTTAAATTTCAACCGGATAACAAGCCACCTTTTCCCAATTAATTACAAAATAATAACAAAAAATTAAGCATAAAGATAACAAGGGCACGCTCATGTTTTTCACAACCACAATACATGTACACATAAATTGTACAAATTTACAAAAAAATATATGTAAGTATATATATAAAAACATCTGCTTTATGAAAAATTTATCATGTGACCGTTTTGAATGGGATAAAAAAATGAATTTTGTTATAAATAATGCCGTTCAGATCTAAATAGGAACAAATAAATGTACAGTGGGCGGATTATTGGACCCTAAAACAATTTGACATGTTTGTTCGTCAGATATGTAATGTATTATGTAGAAGCGGACCAGTCGTAATTTCGGACAGCAATTAGTATCAATGTGGTCGTATTACCTAATTGGTCGTTAAAACTTTGCAGCATATGGTACAGTAAAACTTCACATAGTGACCACTTCTATACAATCACTGTTTATTTTCAGTGTTTTCCTGGCACTTTGCCTTCATGAGACAATCTCAATATATAGACCATACTTTGGTCCTGAATGTGGTCTTAATACCACAGTTTTAGAGTATACATTTAGTAGGTACTTTTTTAAAAAAAATATAAGGAAAATGCCACAATGATAAAAGCCTTTGTATAATAGATGTTTAAATATTCTAGATGTTAAGTGATTTTAACTGAGACAGACAACATATAATGATAAAATATAAATCATTTACACCGAGAATGTAGGAATTGGACATACATGCATTCTTCTACTGAAGTTGTATTAGCTTCATGTCTTTGCTTAACATATCAGTATGATAATCAGGAGCAGACACCAACAACATACTTATCAAAAATCAGAATATTATTAAAAGCACGTGTCAGAGTTTACATATAAATCATATATAGTCAAACCTGTGAACAAAGGCAATCCTTGGGAAAGACAAAATGTGGCCCTTATTCAGAGGTCAGTTTGTACTAAATAATCAGTGACATTTTTCAAAGAATGACCATTATTTGCAAGGTGGTCTTCATTCAGAGGTGGCCACAAACACAGGTTAGACTGTACATTAATCTCGTTTTAGTTTAAGTGATATGAATTATTTTTTAATTCGAGTTTTAACATCACACAAACAGCCAGGGTCAATGGGCTATTTTTGAGCTTAACAGTGGAGAAAGATCCAGGCTTATATTGACCTTCTATGTGCTAGTTGGACGGGTTCCTATCACTTGAAACTTTATTCCAGATGGGATTTGCTTTTTGTCTTTATGTGACTTATTGTCACTGGGGTTTAACGCCGTTTTTCAAAGATTTTTCAGCTACATCTCCGGGTTACAAGTCCTGCACACTAACCACTGGACCACGGCCGTGGTCACAGATGGGATTTAAATTCACAGTGGTGAGGGGGTCATGATTACAAGTCAAGAGACCATAACCATCCTTCATACAGATCAACAATCATAATATTGATAAAATCACAGGTTTCATTTAGTTTACGGACTGGGATCAAAGGGAAGTAACTCTGACAAATGATCAAAGGGAAGTAACTAATATGAACAACTCGTATATATTGTGATCGAATATATTTTTGTAAAATGAATACCAGAGCATAATATCTTCTCAGTTTTAATGAACCAAAACCTCAACATTTGAATCAAGCTCAGGACCAAAATTGGAAGCTCTCCAACTAGTTTATGGAAGGTGAATGCGTGGGGTCTCCAACTACCATTGAGGCTGAAAAAGTTGCCAAATGACCCTGGCTGTTGGTGCAATGTTAAACCCAAGAGAGAAAAAAAACATCAGCACACACAAAGTACATAACATTTTCTAATATAAGCCAATGTATATATAAACAAAACTAGATCTCTAAATGCTAATGAACATGAACACGAAGGTTTTATAAACATATGGTATCACTATAGCAATATCATGCATCATAGGAAATAATCATTTCAAACAAATTATGGCCCTATAGTTAAAATGATCAAAAGTTTTAAGTAGCAAAAAATGCAGTTCAAGAATGAAACATGAAACTAAGATTAAGCACTAAAGCAATGTACAAATTTAATTTAATCTAATAGTGTTTTATGACCCATCAACTACTAGCTGTCTAGCAGCGCGCATTAAATTGAAGGTAAAGGAAATTAAAAAAAAAAGTATTAATTGTATAAAAGGATTCAGGTCAACATGGAAGCATATTTAAAGGGATCAAAAGTCTACAGTGGATATAACAAGCGTTATGGTGTTTGGCCCCTACAGTTAGTCCCATATTTATCTATCTAGCAACTTGATAATCAATCACAAATACATGTATATACAAGTATCATTCAAAGGCTCTTAAGAGATACATTGAGAACATTTAAAATATAAAGACTTAACATCCACAATTTATTCTAATTATAAAAACACATCTACTGTTTTTTTTAACTAGCACCAGGCAGTTAACATGGTAATATAGTACCATAGTATAATTAATATAGTTATCATAATAGCTCGACTTTTTCTTCTAAACAGACGAGCTAAAAATGTTGATAAAAATATATTATAACAAGATACAAACCAACAACACACACATATAAAGATAGTAAAATATTATACAACTTAAAATAGCTATTTATCCTTTTATCCAAAGCTTCTTGCAATTCTTACCTCCCTTTGTAGAACATAATTCTCTGACTAGACATGACAACAGGACAAATGTAAAGCAATGCTTGCATGGATCTGAATTTAAGACATAAGTGTTACAACTCGTATCCTTTTTTTTCAATTCAGACTGTAATTGTAAATTATGATCAGATGAATACCATCAATTAATTAATTATTAAATACTACTAATTTATTTACTTAAAAAAATTTATTCATCGAAACAAATATTATCAATTTATTTATTGAAACTAACCATATCAATTAACTTATTGAAAGAAATCAGTCAACTTATTAATTGAAACAAATACTATTTACTAATTCATTACAAGAAATGCATCTAAATACTAATTCTAATGCCACTACTAAGGGAGATATATTTCACTGCCAACCAAAACAAAGATACAACAATTAGTTTTGCTTCAACCCCACGACTCATCATACAAAACAACAATATGAGATAGCATTCCCAAGAGCATGGAATGTGTGTTCACTATCTGAATGACGCGTAACTAATGACAACAATAATTGGTGTGGTTCTAGCTAAGCTGGTCACATGTTTGTATATAACTTCACATATCATCAGACAACGTTTTGTGATCAAACCCATCGAGAAATATCCACCGTGCAATCTCTCCAAAGCAATACCCTAAGAGGGAAGCAAAATTACTTTGTTGTTGTAAGGTTGTTGCTCTAGAGAGGTTAAATTACTACAAATAGTTAAATCGTACAGAGGGAAAAAATCATGCTGTTGTTCAAGGGAGGTTGTTGCTCAAAAGAAGGCTGCTCTGGAGAGGTTGCACTGTAAATAAGATTCAATACCCAACAGTACATGCATAATTGAATAACACACAAATTGTGATAAAAAAATTGAATTGTTCAAAAGAACTTACCGGTATCACTCACCACAAAGTTTGAAAACTTTAAAACTACGAAATTAGTTTTCTTATACTTCAAGTAATAAATGTATATAAAAACATTTTCAAAATTCTGAAGATCAACTACCCTAACTGATAATGCAACAATCTTACACTCAGAAAAATTGCCTACTTATAATGGAATCCAGACTCCCAAGGAAAAGAAATCTCCAAATAGTTCTGACCTTCATATTCAATGTAACAGTAGATGAATTGCTTATAACTGAAATCTAAAGCATGTCCTTTAAAGACATTTTTGATGAGCCACCACTGTAATTAAACCACCAGCAAAGGTGTATAAATACAGGGCTTTAATTTGACCCTTATAACATCATTTTGACTCTTGAAATCAGTAAAATAAAGTTTTTGACTCTTGTGAATTTGTACCAAGGGGTCAAATTTAATATAAAATTACAAGGAAATTTTGTTGACTCTTCTTTGCAAAGGGTCATTTTTGACCCTTAGCTAGTGAAAGCCCTGAAATAAGTTTTGCAGTATTACAAAATCGCAGAAATTCTCCAGATATCAATATATCAATGTCAAAATTTGAATGAGCTTGTTCCAATGTACAACAACAGAAAACAACATCTACTGTTCCAGTGCTTAACAACAGAAAACAACATCTACTGTTCCAGTGTACTTCGACAAAAAACAACATGTTTAGTTCCAGTGTACAACAACAGAAAACAACATCTATGTGTGCTGTAGGGCGGAACCAAATCCAAATCCTTTTGGTCCAAAGTTTTTACTGTAACAATCTGTGAAATAAAAATATGAAAACTACCATTAATTAAGTACTGTATAAATACAATTGTAGATACAGTTCTCTAGTAAGTACATGCAAATTCATTGTATCACCAGGGGTGTAGAAGGAAGTCTGAGGTTCCCCAAGTAGTGGGTGAAGGAGCAATGTCCCCTGTGGGGAAAAAGTAGCCAGCGAGAATGTTCAAATAGCTGGTTTGACTTTCGGCTCACTTCTACACCCCTGTATCAGCAATATAAAACTCACCCCTGATAAGAAAGTAATTTGTTCGCACTTATGGAATTTTCACCCCTTTTGTTTATGCAAAAGTCACAAAGATAATACATTAAAAAGACTGCAATCGGTGCAAATGCGTGATTTCTACGAGTTAGTAATGTTTGTGAAATTTTTCATATTCTTATACTGGTTTAAATAAAACTGCAAGTATTGTTTTCAAAAAAATACTGAATAACTATAATTTATCAACATAACAAGCCAAGACAGAGTTAGTAATATCATCATTTATATGTATTTTTTCACACGGGTTGAATGTCGCACCAACAGCCAGGGTCATTTGGCGACTTCCTGCTTTTAACCATGGAGGAAGATCCCAGGCAATCACTTAGGTAGAATCAATGACCTTCCATAAGCCAGTTGGATGGCTTCCTTAAGTGAAAAATTTGTGGGATTCAAACTCACAGCAGTGAGTGGCAAGTGATTACAAGTCAGAGACCATAACCACTGAATGATGGAGGCCCTCACATTTATATATGCTGAGATTAAAGAAAATATCCTACTTTTACAGAAAACATCGTTTTCTCTCTGCGTCATTGTATGAGAATCCAGATTCTTTTTACAAGCAGCGCATTTAAAACATTGCTTGTGGTAGGTCTGAAAAATATTAATGATATCTCAAAACTACAACAGTAAAATTAATATATAAATATGTTACATGTACAGAGCCCATCTACAAAAACTGGTTACCAACAAGTAGCGAACCAATAAACCACTGAATAAAGGTCAACCATAAAATAAAAGCTGAAATTTTCCGTCCATTTACTGAGGGTACTTATTGAAAGATTTAACTGTATGTTCCATGTATGAGAAATACCGTATTTACCATATTTGCTCCCATGACTTTCTCGGCAAAGTACACCGTCTTACCACAAGCAGCACACATATCACCACCACCAAATTTATTGTTCCCATTCTCCAACAATGGAGCAGCCTGTGCCTGACTGTAGGAGGATACGTTCCTGAAAGTTCATAAAAAAAACAGGGTAAAAAAACATACAACCTTATACATGGGGGAAAAGTTGTAAATTTTCAAACCAAAAACGGAAATTTTAACCTCAGTGTTGCTGAAACAATAAAAACCAGTAGGGTCCAATCCTGGGAAAAAATAGAGGTTTCTGAAAATGTCTTTTTTTGGACAGAAAGAAGAACAAGATTCTTGAAATGAACTTTTCCACCTGACTTAAGCTTATCAAAGTTTCTAAACAAAATTGAGAAATACACAAAATTGTTCAAATATACCCATCAACCCACAGCAGTGATTTTTTCTATCTTTGGGAAAGGGTCCGGGTCTGGTCCAATTTGGAAAAAATGTGTGGTGTGATGCCTAAATTGGGAATTTTAATGTGGGGAATTGGGAAAAAATGTATTTATTTTCAATTGGAAAAGGTCTGCTTACCAGACTCAAACAGAGAAGGAAAAAAATGGCTGCCAAAATATTTAGCGATTTAATCTAGGACAATGATACTTACTCTCTAGTTACTTCACCATATTTTCCAGTATCCATGGAGAGCCCAGAAGCCCCACCAGCAAACCCGTAACCTTTGGGTCCAAACATCTTACCATGACACGCTTTACAGAAAACTTCTCCCTCATGGTCTGTACATGACGTACTATCTAATATCTTACTACACTTGGCTACAAAATTTGAAAATATTTTGATATAAGTCTGAATCTTTAATTATAAGCCCCACATCCAAAACAAGAATAAACTGAAATTTGAAACCTACAAAATGTTTCATATAAGTATACAGTGAAAGAACATACAGTCAAACCTGTGAACAAAGGCCATCCTTGGGATAGACAAAATGTGGCCTTTATTGACAGGTGACCTTTATTTGTAGGTCAATTTGTTTTAAATTATCAGTGACAGTTTTTCAAAGAATGGACTTTATTCACAGGGAGGTCTTTATTCAGAAGTGGTCTCAAACACAGGTTTGATTGTAGTTATACAATTTCAGACAAAAAGTCTCAAAAGCTTTATATAGTATGTAGTATAATTTCAGAGTACAATTTAGTGCACTAAAATTATAAAATCTAATTCATTTAAACAACAAAACTTCCTATTAGAACAGTTAGATTGAGCAGCAAATTAAAGTGAGTTTATCATTGTCTGAAAAAAAAAATGTGAAAATGCCAATGTTAATCCCAAATTAGATTTAATAAAAAAATATCCATACTTTGGGCTAGGATGTTTCAATTAATCAGTACTAAAGCATTTTTTACAAAGATATCAAGAGCTTTCTAAATGGAGTCAAGTCCAGAATTATACAAATTGATATAAACGAAAGCTTCCAAAACATTTCGAGAGATAAGTGCCATTAAAAAAGCTTTCTATGATAATGACATGTTTTTTACTCACCATATAGTTTCATAATTTCAAACAACCACTTTCAGAAACTTAAATATTTAACCAAAATTATACAAATCTGATTTTTTTTTCACTGTGGTTAAATGTTGCACTAAACAGCTCAACTTTTCCAGCTTTAACGGTGGCAGAAGACCCCAGGCAGAAACATTTTATATTAATGACACGTTTTTTACTCACCACAAGAGAGACACATTTTATGCCACTTTCTTCCTACAGCTCTCACTTCCTCAGCAAAGTAGACAGTTTTCTGACATCTAGGACAAGCATTACCGCCTCCCCATCTACCACCACCCCCATTTCTCTCTAGTGTAGGGGCTGCTTGGGCCTGTTGATAACTTGATACGTTCCTGAAGTGAAATTAAAACATCACCTGCGAGCACGACAAAGTTTGTCTGCTCAAAATTTTATTGCCTAAATGACTGTTTACAGAATGAAATATATAAATGTATTAGTCTCTGAACTGTTATGAACTTATCCAGCTGATTTTAATCGTCATAGATATTTTGTATGTAGAGAAAATCACTGAACTGTTATTCAAAACATAAACTTGATTCAAATGCCAACAATCTTAACCATGGAAAATGTATTTATTCCCTTGCTTCATAAGCATTTTTTGGACTCTTCCAAATTCAAAGCTAACACACAAAACATCAATTTATTTAAGAAAATTGGGTTATTTCTCTCTGACAAGAGTGGAAAACATTGTGGCAAAAAAGCCATTGCTCATTAGAAACAATGGCTTCCTCTGCCACAAGATTTTCAACAGTCGTCTGCTTCAGATGCCGGAAAATGAGGCAAAGAGTCATAGGATAAATGCTATAAACCAACATCAATGACATAAAATTTGTCTGGAGACCAGTTTAATAACACAGCTTTGCCATTGGTCAATTTTAAGACTAACACCCAAATCAACCAATCAGGATGGAGATACGAAAAAGGTTCCAGGCTCAGCTTAACATTTCAAACACTTACCCTCTAGAGACTTCATAAGGTTTTCCAGTGTCCATAGACAAACCAGAGGCTCCACCTGCAAACCCATAACCTTTTGGTCCGAACTTCTTACCATAACAAGCCTTACAAAATATCTCATCTTCATGGTTTGTGCAAGTATAGCTGTCCAGTAGTTTATTGCACTCGGCTTTAATTGTAAGTAATTGTTTTAGATGAGTTAGTCATCAAAAATTGGTAAATTTGTTCCTAGGATCTTAAAACGCAAACCAGTAAACAAAGGTCAGGGCCGTGGTCCAGAGGTTTGAGCGCCGGACTTGTAACCCAGCAATCTGGGTTCAAATACCGGTCATGGCAGTTCATACCCTGAAAATTTGACAAAAATGTCAATTTTCCTCCATATGTGGAGTAGTTGCCAGCTCCTTTTGGAAGGGTAAGTTAGTACTGGTTAGTATACAGTCCAGGACAACTGGTTCGGTGAACCAACCACTATATAACTGAAAAATTGTTGTTGAATGGCATTAAAACCCAGGGCTAATGTCGCATAAAAATAGGTCACCAAAAGCGAAAGATAAGTGTAATTTGGATCACAATATAATGAAATATTATAACTTAAGACTTGAGGTCAATATACAGAAAATGACAATATAACGATCACCTTTAACACTAAAAATATCAGTCATAATATTGACATACTCTTGCTTACAAGTTGGAACAAAGAAAAAATATACAGAAAAAAATTACAGTGGTCTTAAAATTGAGGGAGTCTCTGTGAGAGGTTTCATTGTATAAATTATTACGTACAAAGTATGGATGAATATTAGTAATTTGCTTTCTCCTAGTTGGAATAATAATAAAGCTAACAGTACACAATAGACTTCAAACTATTTTTTTAAGCCTTAGCACAAGTGGGTTATTGAAACTAAACAATTTACAATAAGCTCAATTACTATATTTTGAGAAAGTTAACAAGCCCAAATTGAAATTAACTAGCCCAAGGCTTTGGGCTAGCATGAAGACTGCATGATACTCACCACATTTAAGGCACAATTTATGGTATTTCTTGCCAAGTGCCAAGATTTGCTCGGCAAAATACACCCGCTGCGAACATCTTGGACAATGGTCAGACATTGTTTTTATCTCAACTCTCTTCAAACAGTAATACCTGAAAATATACAGCAATAATATTGTTCCAGCAATTTATTCATTTAAAACAGCCGATTTAATGAAGAAAGTGAGCCAGCGTCTACCCCCTCCAAATCATGCAAAGGATAAAATTCAAGTCAGTCATTTCATACAGTGATCGGGAAAGGTCATAGTCATATTCAAATTTAAAATGTCACATTGTCTTTGGCAACTGATGTGCCCAGGGCATATTCACATGTTTTTGATCCTTTCGTGTATGAAATGAAGTGAGAACAATGTAAATACTGCTGCTCTGCGTCATCTGAAGCTTAATGCAATGCTTTCCCTTTTGCAAAAGCAAGCACCTAATGATAGATGCTCTGTTTCATCTGACGCTTTATGCTAGCTTTTTATTTATGCAACAAGCGCCTAGCATTTATAAATAGTAATGAAAACTGTTTTAATTGATACTCAGTTATTGCCACCTGAAAATGTCACATTGGTTTTCAAAATGTCACACTAATTTTGCATCTGAAAGGGCCATTGTCCCATTAAGAAAATTTCTTTTCCAATCACTGATTCATACTGGATAAATTATACAGTCAAAATGTGGCTAAATGATGAGCAGTTTAAATTGTCAGGTGGTTCCTCTCTAAAACCCTAAAAATAAAACAAAGGGAGTTTAAAACCCCAACTATCTGGATCTACACCTACCTTACCAAACACAAAGATCCTGTATCCACCCCCTGGAATATGCTATATGTTGAAAGACCAGCCACAAACTGGGTAAAATCTTAACAATATAGGGAGAAAAGTCAATGCTAAGACATGCATCATATATTATTTTCTTTGCCACAAAATAGCATATATTATTTTCATTGCTACAAAATAACACAGGAAAAACCTTCACAGTACAGAGAAATATGAAGGTTACTTTTATGTCAAACAAATCAGTGATACCAGTCTGCTTCATGAGAGATTTCAGAAGATCATCATTTGTAGTAGACTTGTTGGATTCTACAGCACCTGTATTTAGTCTGTACAGATTTACTGCACAGAAAATTCGCAGACAATTGTCAAAACAAATTTTTATCTAGATCTATGCAGACAATTGTCAAAACAAATTTTTATCTAGATCTCTGCAGACAAGGAACACCCAAGGCTGTAGGGAGGTAAATAGAGCTGATAATATATTTGAAGTAAAAACTAAAGCTCTGCAGAGTTTCTGTTTCATATTAAAATCAATTTTATGTTAAAAAGGGGGCGTAATTCCAAAAATAGAGCTTTCAGAATAATGCCCCTTGTCCTGCAACTGCACCTTATCATGATAATCAAGCATTCCAAGTGTACCATTGATGTCTTTAAAAGGGTTTGTGTAATGGGCTACATTAAAGTTTTTGCACGACAATGATGATGATTACAACTAAAACAACAATGACCAGTGAGCATAACAGCTCTATTTCATCTTTGAAACAAACAAATTAATAGATCAAGATGTGCCAAAGTTTACCAAAGCTGCGATCAAAACTGAGTTAAAGGTCAACTGTGAATAACGGCCTCCATAATTTATAATCAATGTCAAATCCTTACAACATATTTATCGTTTATTGTATTGTTATCAGTATAGACCAAATAAGCGTATGAATTAATACAAGCTTTCCCTTCCTGGTGGTCTTAATTTGCATCACAGTGAAAAAAATGTGGAGAAAATAACAACCCAGCAGACTTCAAACACCAGTTTTTTTTCATTCTATAGCAGGGGCCCTTGATAGGCATCTTCCCCTCAGGAAAAATCTTTAAAATCATGCAGTTTTCCCCTAAAATTCATTTTCCATTAATTGCAAAAATACCGTGTTATTTTCCCCAAATTTAAGAAAAAAGTCCCTTCCTCTACCTGTGAAAAACAAGCCCTGAACACAAATACGTTAGTTTTAACAACATGTAAACAATAAGTGTTTCTGGTTTGAAAAAAAATGAACGATGATAGAAAGAAACAACATTCCAACAACATACACACCATACGTCATGAATTTTAACTTTCAGTAAAGATTGGTTCATGCCAGTAAAAACAAACTTGTGGCAGATAACAGAGACAGGCCTGACACATATATCTGAAGGCTCTTTAGATTTCTCTAAGTGTATCATATATCAATGATACTCGCCCATTAATTATCGTATCCATGCAGGAAAATCCAAGCAATTTTAACACCAGCTCTAGTTTCACGGTAAACAGACAAACCAGGCATTCTTTTTTTTCTACTAGGTTTTACGCCATTTTTCAACTATTTTTCAGTTATATACAGCAGTTGGTTCACCTAACCAGTTTTCCTGGATTGTATACTAACCATTACTAACTTACCCTTCTACAGAGAGCTGGCAACTTCTCCACATATGGAGGAAAATCAACATTTTTGTCAAATTTTCATAGAAGGGTATGACCTGCCATGACTGGGATTTGAATCAGGATCACAAGGTTACAAGTCTAGCACACTAACCACTGGACCACGGTCACGGCTACGCAAACCAGTGATTCAGTCAGTTTTTTTCAGTCTAGCCGATCGGATCTGATGAGCCATGTTACATGATTTTTTCTTTTGAAATAAATTCAGTAATCACATGGTTTCTGATCTGATAAAATCTTGGCATCGATGATTCAGTCAAGAGATAATCCTTTCATTACCAATGTTCTGATAGAAACATGGCTCATTCTAAGTATTCCACATTCTGTTTAAACGAAGCAGTGATAATTTTGAATATAAAATTAAGCTAATCTTAATTTACAAACAAAACTTTACAACTACAACAGTAAAACCTCACATAGCGAGCATCTCAATATTACAACCACCTCAATATTCCAACCACTTATCCTTGGACTTTAAATAACTCCCCTTAATTCCATTTGATAATTACAACCAATTTTTCAGGTCCCGAGATGGTCTCAGTATTGAGGATTTATTCTATAAGCTTAAGCTAAACTGAAGGGTATATTACCTGACATTCAATCGGACAAAGTCCACAATTTATGTTATTTCAAATAATGCAGTCTGATCAAAGCTGGTTTCGCTAAAAATCTGATACATCAGATGGTTAAAAATGTTTCAGAGATCATGTCTTTATACGTTCCACTAAACTAAGAACAACATATGACAAGATGTTCTATGTTGTTTGTTTTTTTCTGTGGTTTAAAATTGTACCAAACAGCCAGAGGTCATTTGGCGACTTTTGCAGCTTCAACAGCGGAGGAACCACAGACATACACCTGGGTAGAACCAACAACTTTCTATATGCTAGCTAGACTGTATGAACAGATGTAATTGTACAGTTTTTCTAATAATCTTTTAAAGCACCTTAGGTTGGTAATGTCCATAATGCCAAGCTTACAAAACTTAGCCTGATAGAAAGTATCACAATGCAGCCTTACCATTGGTCAGCTGAAAGAATGCACACAGAAACAGCCAATCAGAGGCTTCCAAACAGGGACTTCAGTTTTGTTCATTTTTCTTTGTTTTTATGTGACATTGACACTGGGTTTTAACGCCATTTTTCAACAATTTTTCAGTTATATACGGCGACCAGTTCACCTTACCAGTTTTCCTGGACTGTATACTAACTACAAATACTTACTGACCCTTCCACAAGGAGCCAGCAACTTCAAATTTTCATAGAAAGGTATGACCTGCCACAACCGGGATTTGAAAACCGGATTGGCAGATTACAAGTCCAGCACACTAACCACTGGACCACAGTCATGGTTTTAGTTTTGTTTAGAGCCTTATGTATACAAAACACTGGATTCAAGACATGCATACTTTCTAAATCTTTCATCAATGGTCATTGATAAAATTATATTTTCCATAAACATAAAATATGACACACAGTTATTTTAAATGTCATAATTTGACATTCTATGACTGGTATCACAAATATTCAGCATACACGAAACTAAAACAATAAAATCAATCACCACTTGTGTTTTAAATGTCATACAAACAATGAAAGTATTTAGAGAAAAAAAAAACAAATATGAATAAAAGAGACAAAACTATTTGAATTTCAGTTTTTCACTGAAGATAAGAACTGTTCGTTAATAACATATTTCATGATGTGAGAAGTTCACATTTAATAGAGTTTGTCAAAAATAAGATTAAACTGCATTTGATATAATTTAACCCTATGTCTCATAAGTATATTTTGGACTCTTCCGAATTCAGAGCAAATATACAAAATATCAATTTATTTAAGAAAATTGGGTTATTTCTCTCTGACAGAGTGGAAAACATTGTAGTAAATGAAGCCATTACACATTAAACAAGCAGTGGTGTCTTTTGTCACAATGTTTTGTTTGAAAGTTGTCTGCTTCAGATGTGGCAAAATGCAGTATTATGAAGCAAAGGGTTAAAACTGACTGATCCATTGAAGGAGTTTTTGTTTCATTAAACATTAAACTCCATAACACATACACTTTTAAACAAGCACATAAATCAGTAAGTTTTGTCATTAAACCATAATTACAAGTTAAATACTAAATCAAAAGCATATTTCCGCTCCAATTTTATCCTTTTGAATTAAATACAGTGAAGTCCATATCTGATTAAATAGAATACAGACTTTGATGCTGAAATTAAAAGGTAAATTATACTCCAAACAGGGACACTTTTATGATCAGAACTCAATAATTATCTTCATAGATGTCAGCATGAGCTGAGTGTTACATCCAACCTTCCACAAATCAATGCACTTCTAAAAAACATTTTAATTAATATAATTCTAAGCAAGTGCCCAAGTAATGATCCTCACAATCAAATCAAGCATGTGGGTTGTTTCGACTTCTACTGATTAATCAGTTTGAAAAAAAAAACTGTTAAGTGTATACATATCAGCTTTTTTAATTCATATGCAGGCAGCTTTTGCATACATACCTATTCATACATCAATTGACTTGTCATGCAACATACTAATAATAATATTCAACAAATACATTGTCCACTAATGATAACTATACTCATGATAATTGAGAGACGACCCTCACTCACTGATACCGAGGAAAACCCTCACTTACTGACACTGAGGGACAACCCTCACTCCCTGATATTGAGGACAACCCCTGCTTACTGACACAGTGACATGACCTTCACTTATTGGCACCAAGGACAAACCTCTGTCACGGAGGGTAACTCTCTGTTGTTGACACAGAGAGACAACCCCCATTTATTGACATTGGAAGAAATCATCACTTTTTTGACACAAAATGTCTTCATTTTCACTGATCCTATAATAAGTATCCCATCCAATAGACAGGAATAATTAAAAGTGCATTAAAATATTTTAATAAATAAGAGGTCAGATAATCAATTAGGACCGACAAAGTTTTAATTATCTCCCACTTTGAAGAGCACCTTTCTGTAACCAATGAATTAAAGCACCAATTAATAAACCATTAACTAATTTACAACCATTGATATTGTATATTTACCAACTCCTGTGAGACTATACAATTGAGAACACTATGCACACTACAGTGATTTTTTGCAATTTTGGGAATTAGGGTCTGGGTCTGGTCCAGTTGTGAAAAAATGTGTGGTGTGATGCTAAAATTGGGAATATAAGTTGGCAATTGGGAAAAAATGTCTTTATTTTCAATATGTATTGGTCAGTTTACCAGAACCAAGTAAAGACAGAAAAACATCACTGCACTATCAGCAAATTAATGGCTCATTAAACATCAAATTTAGCCATCAAATGTCAAGAGATCTGAGTGACCTACAGACACATGTTTATGTTCACAAATATAAAACTTAACGCTCCAGGTCATTTGTAACATACTTTTAATCAAATGAAGCAAATATTTTCCCACTCTTTATAGTTTATGGTATAAATGACCGACTTCCCATTGTTTTTGAGTGCATGTAGCAGAAAAAAGACAACTTTGTAACTTAGTATGATAAGATATAATCTAATGATATAATTTCCCTGTTTAAAGTTAACAGTTTTTCTATTTCTCCAAGGCCATCACATTCATTGCAATCCATTTCTTTTGGTAAACATTTCTATAGGTAATATGTGCAATCTATTTTTAAGGAATCATTATGACAATTGAACCAAATGTAGCTTGTGATTTGAATGAGCACTTCCAAAAAAGCACATTTTTTAATGAATGCACATTACAATTTCAACAAAGGATTTGAATGAATATTTGTTACATTTTGAACACTAGATATGAGTGTGAGCTCAGGATTTGAAAAAATTGAGTATGGGAATATTTCCATATGTATTTCTGTTATTTTCCTGCCTGATGAAAAATCTCAGGACCTTCAGTCCTTTGATTTCTTGCCTAAAACCATGGTAACCAAAACATTCAGGGAGATAATGAACACTTAATCACTACCATAAATCTTTATACAACATACTGTTCATTAAAAAGTAGCTACACCAGATTTAAAACCACTCAGTCGTCCATCAAAGCAACATAAAGTACCAATTCCTATAACTACCCAATATTCCCTTATAAACGCACCCTCCCTTGAGAAATGCTGTCCACCCATTTTTCAGAAAATCAAAAAGTCTTGCTGCATAACAAATAATTTTGTAATTCTTCGAATTTTGTCAAGTGCACCTAAAAATTTATTAAGGAATTTATTAAGGAATATTCAGTATTTTAAATTGATTTTTATTTTAAATTTTTGAGTTATACACCTGTTTTCAACAGTATCTCATTTAAATACCAATATGCAGTTAACCTAACCAGTGTTCCTGGATTCTGTACCAGCACTAATATTGTCCTACGCAAACCATGATCATGCTCTATAGAGCTAAGCAGACAGGCTTTATTTTATTAGAGAAGTCAATGGGTTTCATGGGCATAGTTCAAAGACATTTGATTATACACAGAGCCTAGCTGATGGGAATAATAAATTAGTTACATTTTATTGCAGAGGGATTAAACAAAAAACCAATCACACATATTATGAAATCAAGCAATTTTAGCATCATTTCGAAAACATCAACAAAGAATTTACATATTCATACAAATTGTATCAGACATCAAATAAATATTTCATTAAATGTTTTGATGGGAATACAAATACAACAAAAACCTCAGATAACAACCACCAGTAATTAAAGGTCATCATACACGAAACAGTTACACTTCAGCACACTTCATCATATACAATGCAACCTCTCCAAAGCAACACCCTTTGGGATGAGCAAAATTATGTTGTTGTTGTTGTTGTTGTTGAGAGGCTGTTGCTCTAGAGAGGTTATATTAATAGTTAAATCGTACAATGGGAAAATCATGCTGTTGTTGAAGGGAGGTTGTTGCTCAAGAGAGGGCTGCTCTGGAGAGGTTGCTCAGTAGTAGAAAAGATAACTCTCAGAATAAAGGTCCACTGCATGTAAAAACTCTATGTCACACTAATGGTAGCTTCTGTTAACAGTTCGACTGTATATATAATTCATAAATAAATTATCATATCTGGCGTAATCTATCTGAATCAATAAAACATTTGAAGTGCAGGCCAGCACTGACACAAAATCATAAAACCTATCAGTACCATAAAATACAAAAAGGGTTCAGAATACTGTCTACAGGCATGATAGAAGGGTGTGGCACCAACAGTGTCGATTCCTGATATACAGAAAACAAAATACCTGACGCTATCAACCACATTATTTATGGTGTTCATAAATCAGTCATTTAAACATCTTAACACACCAGTGTATCATCAGGAGCATGGTTAAAGTCTGATTTGATTATCCAACAGTAATTAAAAAAATATTCCTTCAAAATAAGCAGGGACCACACCCATAATTTAACACTTTACTGTGTATACAATTATGTTTCAGCATCTAATTCTCATACATTATCATTAAGATACTCATTAAAAGATATAAATCAAGTATGCAATCTATATTACAAAAGAAATCTTTAATTTATTCACAAATTCGCTAAATTTAAACTGAAAACAAAAATAAACAAGACAGTCAAGTAAACTAGGTTCCCAATTAAAATCTAATTAGATTGTAATCTTAATTCAGATAACAGATACATTTAAGGCTATTTACACATAACAACAACAAAAAAAATGAATACTTTGATTAAATACAATTATCAACCTGTGACTCTATGTACTCCAAACCACAATTATTCCAATACACAAATGACAGTAACCAATGTCACATATATGCAAGATAGGCAAATAACATCACCTGGTATGTATGCTATGTTGATGATCAATAATTTACAGTAGAACTAGTTAAGGTTATTTCATGTCATATCTGGCAATATCTAATATCAAATATCTAATATCGGAGCTTACAGCAAACATCTTCTGAATAATTATCAATCAACTAATTACATAAGGTCAGTCAAGGGGAATAACATCTTAAAATTACTGTATCACTCAATACCAATATGTTGTTGATATGTAATAGTCTATGTTACAATTAATAAGCTTTGTTAATGTCATTGCGAGCCTAAAATTATAAATAATAGATCTCTAAATTAGTACTCTACCCTCATGGTAATGTAAGGATAGAAATGAGCAATTTCAAAGTGGATTTCATGTATACTAATGATTATACACTAAATATTCATTATCATTCAATTCTTTGAGGATAGAGAGTAATTCTGAGATTTTAAAGTTCTGGTACTCATAGAGTTAAAGAGGTAAGTGTAAGCTCAGACTTAATGGTTGCTCTCAGATAGCAGATTTGGAAAAAAATCTTGTATGGACTACTCAAAATTGAATTCTTATACTCAAGATAGTGAATTGGGCAGACATGAATTCAATGCTGACAATTGGAAACAATTTCAGGTCCTCAAGACCTGTCAAGAACTTCTGTAGAACTGTCCACAACAATCCACAACAGCCTACAACTATTCGCAGCTGTCCACAACAGTCCACAACTGCCAATAACCGCTTACAGCTGCCCATGACTGCCCACAATAGCCTACAACTGCCCAAGACTACCTACTGTCCACAACAGCCTACAATTGTCCACAACAGCCTACAACTGTCCACAACAGCCTACAATTGTCCACAACAGCCTACAACTGTCCACAACAGCCTACAACTATCCACAACAGCCTACAATTGTCCACAACAGCCTACCATTGTCCAAAACTGCCTAAAACTGTCTATACCAGCCCAAAACTTTATTCAGATGTTTTTCTCCCAAGTTCCATTTAAACTGCTTCACTTAAAATGTAACCAACAACATTAACAATGTGTCTTACAACATTGTTAACACAGCTAAGGTTGAAAGATCAAGAAAGAGAGAACAATACTTGGTTACATGATCCAAGTACGCTGTGATGTGTGATGTATTTCAGTTCAGATGTTGACATTGAATAAGGAGTACCCTGCTTGACATCTATGTTATAACACAATGAAACATAGTAAGAAAAAACACAAATTTAGAGACTATACATGTACCATGCAGATTCTGAATGCAGCTTTCTCAATGGTTAATTTTGGGGAAAGCTCATATTAAACCAATTGGAAGCTTGATTTCAATGCTTATTCAGAAGGCTCACAATTTTTAACCACATACTATAATTTACCCTTGTAGCTCATTTCTCTAAAACTTAAAAAAAGTACACTTAACAACTTCAAAACTTGACACATGGTCTTGAGACAGGGCCAGAAAGACACTTATTGATGTTTTGTAAAGCAGGGTAAACCCTGGATGGGGTTTGAAACAGCCTTTATCTCATATCCAGTACATATAGGACTAAGCATTCTAGGTCCTTTAAAGTACAGTGTTCCATCAAGGCCATCTTACCATCAACTCATTGTGTTTGAGGTTGTTGACACAATGACACAATGTCACAATGATGATGGAGCAATGACACAATGGTACAATGTTGATGGAGCAATGACACAATGGTACAATGTTGATGGAGCTATGGTACAATGGTAATGTCAATGACACAATGGTACAATGTTGATGGAGCTATGACACAATGGTACAATGTCGATGGAGCAATGACACAATGGTACAATGTCGATGGAGCAATGACACAATGGTACAATGTCGATGGAGCAATGACACAATGGTATAATGTTGATGGAGCTATGGTACAATGGTAATGTCAATGACACAATGGCATGATGGTAGGATGTTGATGAAGCCTCAAAGGAATGCCGTACTATAAGGCTCTTTCCTTTAAGGCTCTTTCCTTGTTTCTCAAGCAGCATTTTCACGCTTTAACTGCAATAATTACTACTGGTATGGACTTTTTCTGTACTGTTATTCTAGTTAATAAGATTTTAGATTTTAGTCTTAGGACAGGCTAACAAGATTCAAGATGGACCTGAAATTAACACTCCCCCCCCATTTCAAAACCACCTCAATGAATAATGTACATCAGTTAAAACCTAAGTTTTGAAAATCATGACCTGACTGTCAGACAGCTAACTTTATGATGCACTTGATTTATGGCACACATGTCCCTGTTTTAATTCACTGCAGACAGTTTAATATATTATCAAGCTAAGTTTGATATTAAAGACCAGGAATATTAGAACAATTTTAGAGGTTATGTCATTTTTTGCTAGTGTTTAACTTGCACCAACAGCCGGGTCAATCCGAAACTTTTCCAGTTTTAACAGTGGACAAAGATACTAGGAATACACCTTGGTAGAATCATGGACCTTCCATGAGCTAGCCGGACAGCTTCCTCACATGTTAAATTTGATCCTAGGTGGGATTCAAACTCACAGCAGTTATTTCATAGCCATATCATTTTCAGACCTAAATCATTTTCGGAAGACGTGAAACTAAAACTTGTCATACAAAGAAATGTGTAGAACCATGTGGTAATTTAGAACACAAAAGTAAGTTCTTAAGTCAAAGCTTTCCAAATACTTTTGTGTGCAACACTTCAGATAAGTTATTAACAGAAAAGCCTCAGTTTACAAGCTGCACTTGGAGTTCAGTACAGCTTGTTTGTGTTATCTCCTCAGGTGATAAATAAACAAATCTGAAACAAAGATACATAATTAAAGAAACATTTTTGAATGTTTACGAAAAAGCTTGTTTGTACAGTAAAGTAAGCAATAAATGCATATTTATGTATATAAATGCTTGACTTCAAGGCATAAACATGTCAGTAAAGGTTAATTATCAGTCGGTCTTACTGATGAATTGAGAATAGTTGTTTACCACAACTACTATGAATTTACATCCTTTGTAAAAACACTGTAACTAAGGTGGTCATTTCAATTTATGATTCATTTTTACGATCAGTAATTGCCAATTAAGAAAATGTATATATATATATATTTTAAAGGCCTTGTTAAGTTAAGAGAATAAACAAGCTAAAGAACTCGGGGTTTCATACACCGTACATGGTGACCTTTGATAACAAGCTGCTCTTCTTCAAAGATTACCATTTAATTTAACTAAAGCCTGAGTGATGCAAGACATGAAATTGGTAAGGGCAGGCAAGATTTATCCCAGAACTATTTAAGACATATCGGCCACCTTTCAATTTCAGTTGGAGATCAATTCTGACTAACGAGATTTTATAATTGGCAGTGAAACTAATAACGGATACGTGTACATGATCTGGTGGTCTTATCCAGCAATATATATATATACATCATTCACTTCTGGTATAAAAAGTAACAAAAACCCATTAAAAGATTAGACATGCCAATTTACTCTAATTCTTTAAGGCCAACATCATTAAATAATTGTTTGCAGTCCCTAGCAACCAACGAATTGGTAATGACTCATACAAGTTAAAAAATATATAACAAAAGGTTTTATTTAGTAAAAAAATACATATACCTGTTAGTACATAAAGTAACTTCATACGGTTTAAGTAAGGTATGTGCAAATAAACATATTTAATATGCCAAATATATTCATGTATATTGTTTCACACAATTTAACCAATACCAGACAAAAGGTTGAACAAATCTATCCCCTCCCTACATCAGCTACAATACAATTAAATCAAAGGCCAAAATTGTTTTGCTTATTTAGGAGAACCTGGCTCTACCTAACTGAAAACCCCCAACCTTGGACTTTTTTAAAAAAAAAATCTCAAATGTTTGGTTTGTTGTTACCTGATAACCAAAGACAGTAAAACATCTTACAAAAAAGAAAAAAAAAATGATGCCCTAACCCTGCCTAGCTGTTTTCTGACAGTTGCCCCAAACAACCAAATTTTATTTTGGCCCAATTACCTTTCCAATTATATCAGTGTATCCTCAATGTAACTTTGTAAGTACAAATATCCTCACTATCAGTACTGTATCCCAATGGCAATTATTAAACAATTTTTCCTCATTAATACCAGCTACTAATAAGCTAAATTTCTTATTCATGCGCATAAAACTGATTTAATCATAAATTTGTACATGAATATGTAAGCATGTGCTTCTGTATCAAAACAACAATGGCGTAACATTTACACGCATCACTGACTTTGATATCTTACGTATAAATTCTTTTAGATAAACTAACCAACAGGAGTGTCTAGTATGATGACATCTTTTTTATAAAATTTATATAATAATGAATTATGATACACTAAGATAAGGATTAAGGAAGATTTAGGACAACGTACCCCAAGGAACGTCAAAATATGTCAACATCTCCGTAACACCACTTAAGGCAAAATAATAAAAACCTTGTTTACACAACTTTTTTCTTAAAATGCATTTTGCTCAGTTTGGAGAGATGTAACTCATATGAAAATGTGACCCACCAAAAAAAAACGCCAGTCCAAAAAATTTTACCACTACAAATTGAATGCATATTATTTTTAAAATTTCTTTTCCATATTATTGAAAATATTTCTACCAGTTTCAAGATCAATTTTCACATGTCTGATATAAAAAATAATACTCCAAATGACCGACCCAGTACAAAAATGTGTGGTCAGCAATGGCAAGCAAGCAAATTTTTTAGAGTGGCCTAATTCAGTCTACATATGAAAGGACGTCAAATTGTTCAAATAAACACTGAGGACACAGATTACTTAAATATTCTCGCTAAAAATGCTGCAGTGCATAACTGCTTCTTTGTTCATTGTTCATTTTTTTTTTCAAAAAAAATTCAGAAGTCAAATATCAGTACGACAGCACATTCATCAAACACCTTAGAATTTTTTTCTTAAAACAAAAAATAATAAAAATTATTTCTGCAATTACTACTTACATTTTTTCCTGGGTTATTTATTATCCGGGAGAAAAGGTGAACAAATTCAAGTGTATGAATACAATAAATGCAGCAGAAGCTAAGCAGACGTGTGATACAAAAATTTTAATTCCAAGAAATTTTTGCTATGCAGCTGTAAGCACAGTGTTCCGTAGTTTCCACGGTGAATGGATTCCATTCATTCAACCGAGATAACGTCTGTGGTAACTGCGTACCCACTAAAAGACCTCACTATCTCACACTGAGAAGTAATTTCTATACATATATCGTACACATCAACGAAATATTTTAATTAAGATAAAAAGATTATAATTTATTGTGGCAGGGGTGTAGACATGTTTTCATGTAGCCAGTAAGCTACTAAGAGTAGAAGGGGTCTGAGGGTTCCCCCCACCAGAAGGGGGCAAGCTGCAATGTCCGAAGAATTCTCAAATAGCCGGTCGATTTTCCGGCTTCCGGCTCATTTCTACACCCCTGTAGAGGTTTCCATCTTAGCATTTGATTTTTTTAATGTTTGCAGACGAAGTTCAATGATGACTGTATCATGACATGATTCACACCTTTTTTGTTCCATTTCTAAGTCTCATCCAAAATGGTACAATCTTATGAAGATGGTTTTCAACTAAATTAATGGATGTAGAGCTGCAAAAATGAGATAATACTCTAGTCTGTCCTTGATCTATCAAATAGCATCAACCATAGAACCATAGACTAGCTTCAGAGCTGTCAGAGCCAACTCTGGTTTGTAACAACTGACCAGGGCTCTAACTCACAAATTCATGTATTAAAGATGGATGCTCTAATGTTTCAAACGAGAGCACCTGCTGCTTTATTAAAGCAAATTTTAATTGCTCAGTGCCTGCTTACAAGTCATCAAAGTAACTATCAATGACCAGTACAGAAAATTATAATATTCCATTTTTCATTTATACAATTTTTTTTTCTTGACATTATCATATTATCACAGTATTTATTAATTCAGATATGCGTACAACTCAAAGAAACTTTCATCCATGGCCCTGAGGTTATAATAAAACTTGAGAACAATCTCTGAGCTCAAATCTCAATTCCTTTCTCAAAGTATTACGGTTGAAAAGATAGAGATCATTAACGTTTAAATACATATTCGGGTCAATTATGCTCCCGCAATAATGAATCAATAATATCATTATTGTCTGATCATAAAATTTTATCTTTAAAACATTAGAAGAACAAAATATGAGATTTGAGCTTGGAGACCAATCTCAAATCTTATAGCCTTGAACCATGGCTTCAAAAATATTTTCCAGAAGCCTTAATCTTGATTTATGCAACAACTGTCATAGCCGTAGCTATTATAACATATTGGCACTAATTATTCATATTGGTATAATTTGTCTCAATAAAGTTTTAGCGATAAATTCCTGACAAGTTTGAAGTCTTCCAGATGCTTTTAAAAGCATTATATTTAGTAGCAATTAGAGAAATATTTAAGGGTAATTAAAGGCCGTTTAGAAACACAAATATTCCATGTTTACCATGAATTGCCAGATGGCATATAATGTATGCATACTGCTCAAGTCTTAAGCCCCATCAATGGGAACATTTACATTATGCCAAGCTTCCATATGTCCTTGTACGTTGAGCTGTGCTATGGTTCATATAGGTGACACTCATCTGATCATATTAGAATTTTGTGAGAAGTAAATTGGCGAAAAAAGAGGCACTTTAGCAATTGGAGAGTCACCAAATATCAGCCTCTATTATAGAAGGAAAAAAAGCCCTGAACAGTACCTGAATACATGCCACCATCCTCCTGAGGCAGGATTAAACATTTAACACAAGCTTTTAACTTCCTACAGGCTTCCTGAAAGTTGTCTGACATGTCAGGCAAATTTCACGCAGGTCTAGTAACTTTTCCGCAAGTACAGGACCAGATGTCAGGCAATTGGACACGATTTACAGCATTTATCACTTATTTATGATACATTCGGTCAGAAAAAATTTCATTTGGTCAGACAGAAATTCTAACTTTGCCTGACCCAATGTCAGGCAAGTATTCTAGCAGTTTCGAGAAGCCTGTTCCAATATCACACACAGGAAATACATAAAAAATTGTGACATATAAAGAACTGAGATGCATTTAATCTACATATGAACCAACCAGAGTTTTGAATTTGTTTACCCTCGCCTCAGGGTTATTCCCAACCACATAGTACATTCTGCTTAAAAAGAACTGAATGACTCATAAACTATTCTATGTCTTTGAATGAACAAAGATGTTATAGTAAACCAATCTTATCACGAAGTTATCTAATTTTACCTACATTTTATCTATCAGCTCTGACAGGTGCTTTATGGAAATTCTCAAACTCAATACAAAGGGGCACATTTTACTGTATAATTGTATAAGACCAGGAAGTTTTTATTTTTTACTTATCACACCTTCTGTAATTTATTTCCTTATGTACTGTTATACACAAATCTCCTACCAATGTTCTATTCAATAAAAATGGGGTTGTCCTGAAAGTGTAACATCAAGAGGAAACTATATCTTTTTTACTGAGTATTTTCTGTGTATTTTATGCACTTGAGCCCGAAATTGTCCATATAAACCTTGTATGAGGTTATAAAACATGATTTATAAGTTTTTGAAACTATGTTTTTTTTTCATTTATTTTCCTTCAGAGAAAATAAACTGAGTAATAAACAATGTTCTGCAATTTTTTTACATTGAAGAACTATGTCTGAACTTAAAACTCACACATTCATGCGCAAGTTTCATGCTCTCTTGCTCAACATGCTCGCGCACATGTATAATGGTCAGGGTGTATTTGCATTAATTAGCACTTTTGTCACATGGAACCGAGTTTACGTTTGTGATGGTTTGAATCTTGTCAGTGTTTTATATAAATGTTTCCTATAGTTGGTTCTTTTGAAACTGTCTCGTCAGAAATTTCTCTATTTATTTAATGGGAAAAATGACTATTTTGTGTTAGACCGAGGCAATTTTAATATGGCCCAGGCTTTCCGAAAGTTGCCAGACCGTTGGTCATGTCAGGCAAATTTCGAGCAGGTCAAATAGCTTTTTAGTGAGTACCGGACCAGATGTCCGGCAGTCGGGCACGATTTACAGCATTTATCTCTTATTAATGATATATTCGGACAAACAAATTTTCATTTGGTCAGACAGAAATTCTAACCTTGCCTGACCAAATGTCAGGCAAGTATTCCAACAGTTTCGAGTAGATTGGTGGCCCCTTTTTTAACAAGTGGAAACACTACTATATATGCTGTGGCAATCTTAATGTGGTTACCCTTTTTTAAACAAGTGGAAACACTACTATGGTGACTGCCTACTGCCAAACAAAGAACATGATCAAGGCAATTTATTGAAAATCTTGGAAAGAAAAACTAATTGTACTTAAATTACAGCAAGTTACTTTTGGTTACAATGTGTGTGGTATAGTTCATTATCCAAAAGTTTTTTGGTACACTATAAATATATATTCTTAATTTGAAAATGCCCCCCCCCCCACACACACCTTTCACCAGAAGCAGAGATCGGTACAAACACTGACAATTAAGCATGTATATCAATGTACAGGATTATGAGGTGGTATTTTAAACAAAAAAATGGAAACTTATCAAGATTGTGAAAGAATTTATACACAAATCTGATGAAAAAAAGAATGAATTTTTTGTAGTGAACACTAAAATTGATGGCATGAAATGTTTTAGGAGTACTGCTCAGAAAAGATACAATATTTCATTTCATGAATAGAGAATTATGATTCTTTTTGCAATCCTGATAAGAGATGGGAAAAACAAAACAGCAAGCATCCACCTAATACAACAATTACCTTACTGATAGACCTAAATTCTGAAACAAACATGTAAATGAATCATTTTCAGATAAATTTACATTACAGCAAGAATCCAAATGCACACAACAAAAGCTTCAATGATTACATGCAAAACCATTCCCTAGGGTTACCCTACAGGAGACGATCTTTCGTCCATTTTTTGTATGGTCCTATATATTGGAAGGGTGTGGGGAAGGTAACAATCTGTAGAAGATGGTGTGTTTTGCATGAGATTTTTTCTAAGAAGCCTCTTCTTATCTATATTTAAAATGAAAGTATTTTTTATATATGATAATAAATTTCTTTCATGATTTCAATTAAGATCTCAAATAGATAAAATAATGGAACCTGCATTCATTGTTCAATATACCCAGTACCTTTATGAACTAAAATCCAGGTATCTGGTTGATAAACAATTAAGAAAAAACAAACATTTTGTTATACTTATAGGCAGGCAGTTTCTTTCATGGATCATTCAAGGGGCGCTTATTAGAGGGTGGCATTAATTAGAAAAAATGTGGTACCACTCCTGAATGACTCAGGAGTCATGATCGGCACATATTTCGAATTATTGAAGAGAAATCTGAAAGATGTGTGAAGTGATAAGCATCAACATCGAAGATTCTGCATGGAACAATAGAAGAATATCTTATCGCTAGTAGGAAGACCGGCCTATCATTTGATAAAACAGTTAAACAGTAGCAAGCACTCTTTCTCAATAATTTATCAACGACTCAAATTTCACATTCAATTCTTTTAAACAACCTCAAGTTCAACTATTCAAATGGCATTTCGATAACTAATTAAAACACAAATAGGAACTCCTAAAAAATAACGTCCATTTCATACTGCTAATAAATTCATATACAAGCCTATGTGTCTGTGAAAAAAATACGTAAAAAAAAAGATGTTCAGGGCTTTCATTTAACCCTTAAAACAGCATTTTAACTGTTGAAATCAGTAAAATAAAGCTTTCGACTCTTGAGAATTTGTACCAAAGAGTCAAATTTGCAATAAAATCAAAAGGAAATTTTGTTGACTCTTCAAATTATCATCAGTCAAGGGTCATTTTTGACTTAAAACTTTTGACATTGAGTGAAAACCCTGGAGAATTACTCAGAAGTTGGATTTTATACTTTCTAATCATTTCAGAAGTCAGTGGTAAACAAAAACAACGTAAACAGGATTCCTGGCTCTTAAATAATGTTTGATAAAATCTTAACAAACTCAAAGCGAGAGAAAATTACTGCATTTTCAAACACACCTGAGTGCACAACCTACCAATGGAAGCAATAACAGAAAGCCAAACCAACTATGACATTAGATTATCAGTTCAATGGAATAATTTCTTTTCAGATAAATTCAATTAATGTGGAATTTCTATAATCTCTAAGCTGAACTCTATTTTCTAATAGATGGCAGCTGAGCGTTAACGTAGGCTATGCAAAGAGAGAAAGCACTGATCATACAAGCTGTACATCCTGTTTGAAACTCTAGATAATATTGGCTAAAAATTTTCATTTGGATTAGCTATCATGAGACTCAATACTCCACGATAACCAAAAACACATTTTTAATTCTTCAGGTCATTGCTGAATTTTTTTTTCACATGAAAAAAAAAACATCCACAATGAGGAACTAAAAACTCCATAACAATTAAATTGGATTGATTCAGATAATGCTAAAAATCAATATTAATAATAAATTCATACTAATTGGAGGGTACCTCTTGACTATGTTCTCTTGACTAGTTAACCATCACTAGCCCCACACCACTGTGGGTACAAATCCCACCCAGGATCACATGAGGAAGCTGTCCAGCTAACATATGGAAGGTCGGTGGTTCTATCCAGGTGTACACCTTGGGTCTTCCTCCATCATTAAAACTGGAGAAAATGCCGTACAAACCTGGCTATTGGTTCAACACTAAGCCCCGGTAAAAATTTTTTTTTTTAATTATATTTATTATTGATTAATATTTTATTGTGCAGTACTACTAGTTTACAATATTTTCATCAAGACAGAGAGATGTTCACTAATATCATGTCAATGTATTGGATACAATGAATTTATGATTAATCGTTTCACAAACTGTGAAGGCAGCATTTATTGTATCCCAGCATCTAAAAATGATCTCAGGATGATGATATTAAACCAGCATGGAGTGCTAGCTTGATATAAGTAAGGCCAATTATCTATCTATGTTTATCATTCAATTTCTCAGCAGGTGATCAATCAGTCAGATATATTTGAATCTGTTTATAATTTATCTATAAAATAAACATGAAATCTAATGGCAATCACCTGTAGCTTGTAAGAATACCTGTTTAATTACTAAAGAAATTCGGGTACAATTTTTATGAGTATCAGGGTTTTTCCTTCAATACCAGGGGCTGTTAGGCATCTTCTCAGGAAAAATCTTTAAAATCACTCGGTTGTCCCCTAAAATTCAGTTTACATCAAGTTTTTTTGTCCCTTTTTTAGAAAAATACTGCACAATTTTTCCCCAAATTTAATAAAAATGCCCCTTTTCCAACCTGTGAAAGAAAGCCCTTAGTATAAACCAGCCCTGACAGTATCTTGCAACTTAAGACCAGTGAATTAATGATGGTAACAAAACATGCTTCCATTAAATCTCGCAAGAGAGCAATTTGTTCATTTTTTGTCAGATCTCAACTTGTAACATAATTGTACTTTCATTAATGTTAGATGCATCAATATTCAATTAATTTATCAAATACTGGAGCTGAGGTAGTGAATATACAGTTGATAATTTATCAGTACTTCTTCAAGATTCTTATTGTGATATTTTGTGAATAGCCTTACTTATTCGGCTTTCCGGTTGGCCGATTCCATTACTGAATTCAGACAGGCCATCCTCTCAGCCTTACAGAGAACTGCATATTTATGTGCAGAAACACAAATTACGTAAAAAAGCATCAGTAACTGGTATAGCTTACTCAAGTCGATGGAAAAAGAAATCCTTAACAATGAGCCATAAATTCTAAGTATCTAACGCCAAAATTCAAATATTTGACTTACAATTGCTTGTAGCAAGTCACGTTCAATCGGCCAAGCCATACCATATATTTTACCATATTGTGACGTTTCCAAACTTTCACTCTGTACATCGCTGCATTAGATACAAAATTTAAATCAGCTGTGTAAACACTACTTCCGGAATGTATCCGTAATGGGTTAAAAATAGTGGATAGGAAGTCTTTACCATGACACCGGTAGATATCTACCTCGACAGCGGCAGTTGTCCGCCATTACACCAGTTTCGTTTTCCATAGAGAAATAGTGGAGGGAAACAAAACGTTAGTGCACTTTTCAGAAAAGGTATGGTGGGATAATTTATGGTTGTATGAGTTTAGAAACATGTTTCCTATCTACCTAAAGGTTCAAATTGTTCACAGATATTGTAGTTATCGTGCCCAATGGGTTTTAATTGGGAATTTTTCGCACACAAATATGCAGTTCTATGTTAGACAGTGAGGGTCGGGGCCAAATAAAAAAATGTCGCCCGTCACAAACAGTCTAATTAGTTGGACTATTTAGTGCAGAGTAGTGTAATAATAGTAGATAATGAGGACAGAGCGTAGTGGTGAATCAGGAAAAAAATATTTTGCCTGCTTAAGTATAGAGGTAATTAAATAACCTGTTAAGTCCTGACAGTTGGATCTGTTGGTAGAGATCTTATCTATTTCAAGTGGTCACTGGTCCATTTGAGGGCTCACATTTTTTATGAAATTTCAATCAAATATTAATAATACAATAACTCATTCAGTCTATATCTGAAATAGAGTTGCAATGATATGATTATCGAAAGCCAGACACTATACCGATGATAGGTTACACTTATGAAACAATTACTCGTTTAAACAGGATTGTACAGAATAAAGAAATATCAATTTGACTTACTTGGGCCTCTGAGGTTTATATTTATCTACTTGTAGATTTATAGCTTCTTACAGTTGTAACTGTCTTTACTCGCTCACATCAGGCATCCGAATGATCATTCGCACCAGATCCCATCAAGCGTTTCTTCCCCCGAGATCTACCCAGATCATGCGTCCACTTCCGGTTGAGTGAATCAGTCAGTTATGCCGATTCACTACACTCCCCCCAACTTTTTAAGTTGGAGGGGCCTCTATCCTGGTTCACATGACCTGTGGGGTTGCCACCCTACTGTAGATGGCAACCTGGCGAATGTCCTGTCTTCAGCTGGGTGAGCACCGCACTATGGGTGTCACCCAGGGCTGCCTTCCTTCCCATTGCCCCTCTCAAAATTATTAAAGAGAGGGCCGGACTGGAGATGCTCCTCCCTTCCAAGCAGAAATATGAGGCATCAGTTTCAAGCAGGAGGCGCCCTGGCCCTAACGTACGTAAGGCTTCCCGCTGTCCACTGTTGAACTTACTCACAAGTCCTGTAAATCCGAAATGGATGTTCACGAAGATGGCGATCAACTTGTCCCTTGTTTTTGCATTACCACAGAAGCAATGCAAGTGGATCCTTTGCTCGGCCGGCACCACCCCTTTGAGGTGATACAAAAGCTCAAGAATTTCCATCCTGTCATCTCTACAGTGGAGTACCAGTACCTTGTCTGATACCAGGAAGGACAGGGCTCGATCTAGGACTTCGCGCTGTAAGTCCCATTCTGAGGGGTCTATACGGGTGTGGTCAAGACCCACTTCCCCAAGCGTACAAACCCCTGGGAACTTGAGAAACTCCTAAAACCTCACCCAGTTCTGTTCCTTCTGATCTTTGCTCATCCTGGGTGGACACCTATGGCCACCCCCATCCCTTGTGAGCACAGATCGGTTACCTCCTCTTGGGATGGGTATGTGAGGGGGTTGCAAAATACTGCTACCCCTCCCATAACATTAACCTCATCCCCCATCTTGGGATCTACCTTTCCCATTGGCCTCTATCCATGCAATATCATGAAACTGCATGGTTCTGGCCTCATCAGCAACCATCTTCGGCCAGCTCTTTGCTCTCTTCTTCCCTTTGGCGATTTTGACCGGGCCCAGGAGTGTGGAAACCTGTTTATCCACAGGTTCCCCAGACAGCATAATTGCCCGGACCAATCCCCTGGCCGCCAGGATGTGGCCACTTTCGTTGGTCTTGAGGATTTCACCAATGGTGTACATCTTTAAGTTTCTGAAAAGTACACAAACAAGATACTATTGCAATAGTTACTATGCAACAGAATTTCGCTATTTCAACTATTTACTAAGCACTTTGATTGCAACAGGCCTTGCACCAGTACTTGTCGATGTCCAATGCGTCTGATGCCGTTACATCAACACATGAGCCATGGAACCATTCGTCACAGCTGTCACATTGGATCATAAACCAACCATGCCATGGTTTATGACATACACAGTATAGTATCTCGTCTTTGTCCTTCTCATCGTTATTCATCCAGCCAGGTATAGTCCTATCTCGGCATATCTTCATCCTATCATGATTAACCACAAAAATTGATTTTCGTAGCATCACACGATATAGAGAGGCAGACATCTTTTTGATCACTACAGCTGGGCCCTTCCATGGAGGGCATAGCTTTTTGCATTTCCCCTTCTTCGCTGCTGTGTCCAAGAGATACACTACATCACCTACTTCGTATGCGTGCTCTGCAACATGTATGTCATAGTCCAGCTTCATTTGTTTCATAGATGTTTTCAGTGTTTCTCTGGCCACATTGTTGGCTTCCTGAAAATTTTTCATCAGGGTTGCCACATATTCATCCGCGGTTACCTGTTGATTTGCCTTGTTTGGGAACATTAAATATGTTGGAGAGTTTACTTCTCTCCCCAACATTAACTTGTTTGCTGTGTACCCCATACTTTGGTTCACTGCGCTTCCCATTGCCCCCGCTATTTGTGGCAGGCGCAAATCCCATTGGTCCTGTGAATCGCCAATGTAACACCTAACCACCTCCATAACAGTACGGTTAAATCTTTCAACCTGCCAATGAGCTGATGGGCAGTAAGGTGTTGTACGAGCTTTGTAAATCTCAAGTTCTTTACATAGTGCTGTGAATAACTTGGATTCAAAATTTCTACCCAGGTCAAAAAATACCTGCAGAGGGCAGCCAAATTGAGAGAAGAAGTTGTCTACAGCAGCTTTTGCCGTAACTTCTGCAGCTTGCGATGGTAATGGTACACACTCCACCCATTTAGTGAACTGATCAACCATCATTAGGACATACTCATGGCCTCTTTGAGTTTTAGGCAGTGGCCCAAGGAAATCTAGGTGTACCCTTCCCATAAGTGCACTTGCCTGATACTCCTGCATAGGGTTATGTCCATATTGTGCAGACCTCTTGTTCTGGTTACATTTGGTGCAGGTGGCGACATAATTTGCTATATCACCCCCCCATTCCTTGCCAAAAGAACTTCTCCTTCACTCTAGCTTTCGTCCTCGCTACCCCCTGATGACCAGCTGACGGAATATCATGGTTTAATCTTATAGCCTCATTTATGAGGCCACTTGGCAACACCAGATCCAATTTGTCATCATTCTGTCTCTTGTGAAACAGAAGATCTCCTACTAGAATAATATAAATAATAATATAATATAAACTGTTCTTTGTTACTCCAGTATGCTTTGGCACATGGGTTTGCCAAAAATAACTCCGATTCACTTGGGCTAGTTGTGCTATTCAACCAACCCAAGATTATGCTGAGATTCGGATCAGCCTCCTGTGCTTTGTGCACAGAATCACCATCCAAACCCCAACAGGTTAAAGACTTATCCTGTCTATAGACCCCGCATACCCGTACATGCAGGTCCCCTTCTTCCATGGACAACTCCACATAAGCCTCTGTGGGGTCTATCTGTAGGCCCCCAGCTTGGTGGAAGTTCTTGCTAGTGGTTTGCCCTCTGGTCTGTCGAATTCCATGTGCTGCCCAGTTCTCCTATCTACAACTTTATCAAAGAAGCATGGGTTAATTACACCCTTTTTGTCTCCTTCTGATAGGATAACATTATTAGCAGACACAAAGAACTCCACACCACTAACAATAGCCTTTGCCATGTTCAAGTAAATTAGAGCCTGACATGACGACCTTACACCACTCTGTACTCCCTGTTGTCCTGGTTCTACAGGAGTAAAATGAATGTGGTTTCTATTCATTCTACTTAGCCCATTAGACTTTATCAAGTTCCATGCTTTGAAGCTTGTGCCATGTATTACAGCTGGAAAATCTTTGTTTGATTTAATGGGTTTTAAATCAAGGCCTTCCACTGCAATACTTTGGCCCTGATTAGCTCTTATTTTCCATTTGCCATTTTCCATTTCAATGGCAAATCTTTGCTTATTGTTCTGGGCTACTGTGCGCAGGATTTCTTCTATATACAGAAATCCTCCCTTCATGAGCTTAAGACCGAATTCCTCTGCCCTATGTCTAAGGATGGATGACAAAGTTATCCCCAGAAAGAATTGGTCCTTCTTTCTCAGCTTTGACTCTCTACCAGACACATGGCCTGCATCACTACGTGACCGATCCGGTGTCACAGCCCTGACCTCATAGGCCTCTGCTGCTGAATCCCGTACATCACCCTATGCTTTGCTACCATTTGGTCTTGGTAATTCCGAGCCAGACATATGGCCTGCATCACTACGTGACTGATCCAGTGTTGCAGCCCTGACCCCGTAGGCCTCCGCTGTCGAATCCCGTACGTCACCTTGTGCTTTGCTACCATCTGGTCATGGGGCTCTCAATTCCACACCCAGCTTCTCATCCCAGGTTGCTAGATCTCCGACAGTCCATCTGCCCCTGATCCCTGCGAACCCTTGTGAGGTCAGTGGAACCGCCTCATCTACTGCCTCAGCAAATGATGCCCATCAACTGTATGCTCTTTTACAATAGTCGCAGCCTCCACAGGGCAGGCTGATCAGCATTGGAGAGTATCCAGTACACTGCTGATCAGGGTCAGGTCTCCTTGAGAGAGCATCAGCATTTTCATGCTGTTTCCCTGCCCTGTGTACCAGTTTTATGTGGTACTGTGACAACTATTCAATCCATCTTGCCAGTTGCCCTTGAGGTTCTTCAACTTTTAACAACCATGTTAAACTTGAGTGGTCGGTCCTTACAGTAAACTGCCTACCTAGCAAATAGTGTCTATACTGTCTAGTAAATCTCACTATTGCTGACAGCTCTTTTCTGGTAGTGCAGTACCTTTGCTCTTCTTCATTGAGGGTGTACCTGCACCTGCAGCAGCTCAGCCCCTATGGCCAAATTTGATGCATCAGTATCTAGGATAAAGTCATCCTCGCTCCTTGGTAGTGCCAACACCAGTGGGTGGGTAAGAGCCACTTTGAGATAGTCGAAGGCTTCTTGCTGTTCCCTTTCCCACCTAAACTTGCCTTTCCCCACCACAACATAGAGTGGTGTGGATTTCCTAGAGAAGTTTTTAATGAATGTTCTGTGGTAGTTAGCTAGTCCCATAAATCTCTCCACATCCTTGGAACATGTGGGTACTGGCCAGTTAGTCACAGTTTCTGTGTCGGCCACAGACATTGCTAATGAATTACTACTAACCTTCCTACCCAGAAATTCTACCTCCCTTTGGAAAAATACACATTTCTTGGGCTTAAGCTTCAGGCCATGGTGCCTAAACCTTTGAAACACCTCACTTAGGTTGTTAAGATGAGATGTAAGGTCCTTCCCCATGACTAATATGTCATCTAGGAAAGCCAATACAATTTTCCAATTTAGTCCTCGCATTACTAGATTCATTACCCTGGCGTATGTTGCCGGAGCATAGCAAAGACCAAATCCCATTTTGACATGCTCATACAAGCCATATTTTGTATGAAATGCCATTTTCTTGCAGTCTTCAGGTTTGACACCTACTTGCCAATATGCTGAGTTGGCATCTAATTTAGAAAACCACACATTGCCTGAAACTGTATCCAGGCAACGGGAAAACGTCTTTTATTGTGACATTATTCAGTGCTTGATAGTCTATGCACCACCGAACACTGCTGTTCCACTTGCGGATTAATACTGGAGAAGATGCCCAGTCAGTATCACTCCTGCCTCTAGCATCTTCTTCAGATGTGCTTCTTCTTCATCTGCGAAGCACACTTGTGTACACCTAAGCCTCTGCTTAATAGGTTTGGCATCTCCTGTTTCTATTGAGTGCTCAATCTCAGTAAATGTACCAAGATCAAACTCATTTGTAGCCAATACATCTTCATAAGAACCTAGCAACTGTGCCAGATGCTTTTTCCAGCATTTTTACCTACCAGTCCTTGACAAAACCTCCTTATGACCTGGTCATTGAAGAAACATTCAGGGAGGTCTATGTTGTAAGCTGTAAGCCGCGTCGACTCTCCTTGGTTGTTCAGCGCCTTGTACCACATGTCATGTCCCTAAATGAATCTTCCAACGTCTTGATGTCAGCTTCATATGAGCTGAAATCATGTGGTACTTCTGGTAGCTCTGATATAGATGCTGTGTCCACATCTTTAACTATACTGCGCTTTGAAGTTGGTGTCTGTTGAAAATCCCCATTAAGTTTCTCTCCCTCAGCTGCAGGGGAATGAACACAAGGAGAGAAGTCAGGCATTTCCAGAATTGGTTCTGAAAAATGCTTCCTTATTAGCACCTCCAGCATGTACTTCGTAATGGTTGCACCCTCTTGCCTAATATTCACAATATGTCCGGCCAATCCAGGGCCTACCCCAGGTATGACAAGTAACTCCATTGCGTCACAAGAATTTACCTTAATTTTGGGACAAGTTGCCGCATTTATGAAAATTAGGGACCAAGGTGACCAGGGCCTTCAGTGCTTTGATTTCAAAAAATATCAACAGACAAGTGATCACCACTATAGAGTACTATAAAACTGTACAAAACTCGTCAAATTATCGAACCAAGATTTTTAGACAGCTTGAATTAACAGCAGCTATGAAAATAACAATATACGCAAATACAACGATAGGACGCAGATATAAACATTTTCAAGGAATAAAAAGACTCAATTAAGTGTCGCGGAAACATATTATAAATGTGAAAAACACGTTTAACATATTATTAACTATAAATTTCAAATTAAACGTAAACAAATACGATAAGAACATCATACCAGAATTATATGTCTTCGCAAAATTGAATGACACGACAGTAATCGTTAAAATGTCTATTGTTGATGTTTGTCGCACCTGTTGTGTTCCTGTTTAATGCGCACGCGCTCTTTTCGGTATTTAAATATGACACGCTTGGACGCCCTGTGATGCAGTAGAGGTTATCTCCCCTAGATAAGATAACACATAACCAAATATAGTATTTTTTAAAGATTTTTCTGTTTTTCATTTAATACAAAGCCAGTACCGATTGTTCAATGCAAATAAATGATAGTTACTAGCATACAATTAAAACGTTGTATGTATTAGCGGAGACGAATATAACTTAGTATATTGACAGGTCAATGACCGGTGTTGCCGGTCTAGATGGGAATTTAAACGGTACGGTTAGTGATGTGTAAACATTTTTTTTCATTTTTTAGAAACTGAATGTCTATAAACAAAAATACTTAGAGAGTCTGTATTTAACTAATTTATTTTTAAACTATTAAATTCCAAGACTTTTATCAGTCGATACAGTAAAACACGGTTATAGTGAACGTAGATTGATCTTTTTATCTGGTATTTTTTATTCCATTGATACGGCTATAGTGAAGCAATTTTTCGGATTTTTTCGGAAATATTATAACCGTGTTATACTGTATATATTTAAACAGATTCCCACTCTATGTCTATTTCTGGCTGATTGTAAACCCAATAACATTGTCGACCAAAATCTTCAACATTCATCTCCCATAAAATATTTTCTCCTCCTCTATAATCAACCTTGCTGGATATTTTAATGCATTTGTGTAATAAGGACACACACCTTTATTTCATAGCCAACGAAAAAAGGCAGCACCACACATCGTGGTTTTTACATTTCTGTTCGCCAGTGGTTAAGGGGACTGCTATGAGGGCTGATCAAAAAGTTCGTGTACCTGATCCGTACATTTACTAAACATATGAATAAAAAATTATGATAAAATTTCTTTTTTCTCAATATGTGTGCCAAGTGTTATTACTGTCAGTTAATATGTTTTAAAATAACAACAAGGTAAATAGAGAACAGCTGCTGATAGACTGAGCGTTTGTGCTAAGTCAAAAGATCATATTTAATATTTTATCACTCATGAAACAATTTGCAATTGCTGAGTCATTTGCAAGGGGACTGCAAAGCCAGTCTTATAAACACGACAGAATTCAAAAGATATAAAACTTTATAAATTTATAAATAGATCATTTACATTACATTTCAAATAAAACATGTATACACAAACGGTTATCTCAGCCAGTTTAGGACAGGGTTGCTAATCATAGATTTGTGGGTTCGAGGCCGTGACGAGACATGGCTACTATTTACTGCGCAGGCCTGAAAGTCCCACTATTATAAATCTAAATAGTTTTTTGTCCACTTATTCGACTGTTTGCACATACTGAGATATTCCCAGAATATGAACACCGTTCAATCCAAATAATATCTTATTAAAACATTACAATCGAGTGTAATCTCATTTTTTGCACAATTTTGTTTAAAATGAAACACGCAACAACACTTACAACATGAAATCATATATGACTAAAACAGAAGATATTGATGTTATGAACTTCAAATATACGTATTTCTTGGTGTGTCGAGACGATTTCAAAAGTACGCAAGACGTAAACTCCGCCCAACCAACTGGCGAAGATGTGTAGTTATTCGGATATATCCCTAATATCGGATATGGTTGATGTTAGTCATAATAAACTTAGTTCAGCGCATCAAATCCGGCGTTAAACTCGTATTTAGATATAATTCCAACTTTTCTGACCAATTGTACATGTAGACGGGTGCCTGAAAACGTGTTTGTCATGTGTTGATGATAGACATAATCAAACTCTCCGTTGTGTGATGAATTTGTATGACGTCACATATACATGTGCACTCATAATGCTTAGACTTACATGTATTACGTAAGTACGAATTGGCACGTTTATCACATTAGCATTTTATCCAAAACAACCACATTTAAAACGCGTTTTTCGCTTCTTTTTGGTGTCCTTCTGTTTCTGTGACGTTGGTCGGGTATAAAAAGTCGTAGTCGTATCGTTCTGACTGCAACTAAATGTTTGCATTTCTATAAATGTGCTAGATTTGTCCACTTTACTTTTCTTTGCTTTCGTATTTTTGTTTTTGACCAAACGACGGAAGACTGTCTTTTTGTCACGTGACTTTTTGTTATTAGATGGCTTCGTCTGCGCCGTTGACGTCTTCTCTCGTATCATATAAGGATAATAACTTTTCATCTAAAATAATAATGAAACGATTTGAGTAATTACAATACTAATTTATCTATGTCCCCCCTTCGAGGGCTTTGACTTCGCGTGAAGAATTCTAAAAAGTGCCCGAATGACGAACCGTACCGGAACACAGTCAAGCGTTGAACGAGCAGTTTTTATGCAAATTTCGAAGATTTAACAGTCATTTTTATATATACACTGTATTAATAAGTTACTGCTGTTTATTTGGTCGCCATGATTGTCAAGTGACTGTTAACTCCGGTTTGATTATATCATCATTCGGAAGCATTCGGTCTTCATTTTTCGTCTATTTTCACATCCGTGAAAGTATATGTGCCTATTTCATATTGCTAGAACTGAGAATTGCTACATAACGACTAATTTGAAAACTTTTTTCCTAAAAATATTTTGCATTTTAGACTTAAAAGTGACAAACAATTACATGCGATTGACGTTGATAGCAATCGAAATTCTTATCAGAATGAGTCCCCAACGGAAGCAAGCCTTTTGTGAAAGGGACATAACTCCATATTGGCAACCGAAAATCCTATCAATGGAAGTTAAGTAAAGTTACTTTGTTGAAAAAATATCATTCATAAATGCTAGCTTTCTTGACAACTTATGAATATGAAATTCAAGTACATTGTGCATCTAAAGTACTTGTTTCAGCATATTTCTTCAGCGTTACTAAAGCCATGATTCTCAAAATAGGCTACCACTAGACTGAAATAAATAAATGTTTTTAGTACTCACAGTATTAATACGCCTGATACTCATGAGTTCAACTTTTTAGTACGATTGGGATGGAAAGGTTTTGTAGGTAATGAAAGAAAGTTACAAATCTGAAGAAGTTTCCCTTTGAGAAATAAAACAACAAACGTACCACATTAGGATTGCATATCTCAGTCACGTGGAAAGCTAACTTCCGGAAGGCGTCAAATACATTTTTACCAGTTTTCGCGCTGGTTTCCATAAACTCAAAGGCCAATTCCTTATCTGCCAACTGTAAAACGGGAAACAGTCCACACTGAATGACAGGATGTGCTCAGGCACAAAATAAATAAATAAATAAAGAAAGAAAGAAATTCAGAGAAATAAATAAATACGAACATGAAGTGAATCGCATATTGAACATAATGACTGATGCGAATGAATTTGTCGTATACATGTACAATGAATAGTTGAACTTGTGAAATTATTTTGGCACTTGGATATTTCACAAAATCAGAATTCTTTTACTCGTTTGTACCACACAATCGGAACACCTCGGCCACCAGACGGAGTAAAGAGGGTTGAAATAGAATTCTCGTTTACATCAAATCGATGGGAGAAGTAACCATTTCAAGGATAAATAGGAGTTTTACGCAGTTGTCTCCCTTCCAATATATGTTCAGTACCTATATCTTTATGTATTATCTTCACTGGGTAATCGAGTAGAGATACCATTTATTTGAAATAAAGATAAATTCAGTCACAGATATTTGTACCTGTTGTCCATCTCTCATTTTCACTTTTCTGTTCGCTTCCAGATCAGACTTGTTGCCAAGCAACACAACAGGAATAGCTTCGTATTTATTGTGCGTTTGTGTCATTTCCTGAAGAAGATTGGAAACATTTTTAAGATTACCTATGTTATTGATATTGCTAATACTTTCAATCTTAGCTACTATTGATCGGGAAATGTAACAATCATTTACATGTATATTCTCATTTATGGCATTTTTGACTAACTTTGGCCACCGTGATCCACTGATTTACGACATTTTAAAGTGTTGCCAACTGAGTTGACTGCATGTTGCACAAATACCTGTGGACAAAACAGCTGTTTAGGCTTAAATACACCATTCCTTCAACGTGCTAGCCCCCTACGGAACCATCCGCTGAGAAAAGGTTTGAAGACAGGCTCGTGACATACTCATCAGTCCGAAAAAGAAGAGCCCGGTAAACTTCATTCCAAACTTTGCATTATGCCCCGTCACTCGCAATAGTCATGACAAGTAAAAAACGATTTAGAACGGCGAAAGTTTACAGTAGAACACGGTTATAGTAAATTCCTAAGGAACCGAATATTTACCTCATCACGTCCATATTTTACTGTATCCATGACAATGAAATAAAGAATGTCTAGGGAAATGAATACTCTATTGAATCCGATTGTTCGATATATCTGAATTCAATATAACTGTGTTTTACTGTATTTGATACCAGTCTTTTATTTACGTGTACTCACTTCGTTTACACTTTTCAACCAATAGAACAAATGATTGAAGGTGTTAACATCTGTGACGTCATACACCATTATAACACCTTGTACTCCGCGGTACTGCCACCTGTTTACTGAGTGGAACCTCTCTTGACCGGCTGTGTCCCTGTTCCAAAACAAACACAATGTAGTCAAGACCAATTTGTAACGACAGTATGAAATACAGGTACAGTCAAACCTTGTTTAATGACCACCTGTGAATCAAAGCCTACATAAGAGCTCATAACGCACTCATAAGCAGATAATTCATGGTGTACATATAAGTGTAAATTATAATCAAACCTGTGAACAAAGGCCACCCTTGGGGAAGACAAAAGAATGACCTTTCTTAACAGATTACCTTTATTCGGAAGACTGATTGCTGGCAGCCCCCCCCCCCAAAAAAAAACAACTATCATAGCTCGTTATGTGAAGTCATTACTAGTTTTTTTATAAGACGATTTCATATACTAATACTCAATCTACATGTACAGTAGCATTATGAGTTATATATTCAATAAGAAACAAGGGGCAAACAGATAATTAAATAGAAAGTTTAACCTATGTGCAATAAATATAACATACAGTCATTATCAGTTCTACATTTTTACATAAAAAAGAAAAGGATAAGGGTTGTAACAATACGAAGAACGTATCAAACGTGGTTTACGTTCAGTTTTTTTACAGGTGCGTGTGAACAGATAGCCAAATCAACGTCTTTCGTAGTTTCCGGGTCGTTATGCTTAACATCAGTGTAAGATAAAGCAGTAGAAACAATGTTCCTTGTCTTCCTAGAGAATGTTATCAATTAAACAGACACAGCATTTATGTGCAGAATTAATAAACCAACATTAATAGCAGATTGTACGTATAAAATATTCAATTACTACTGACTGTCCAGTGTTTTAGAGAGATGTCTGTAGCTTGTGAGACGTCCCTTGATGTATCAGTATCGAAATGAAACAATATTTGTAATTAACGAGATACCATCGTCTTTGTAACTACAATTGTAATTTATGAGACAACCTTTGTATATCAGTACAGAAATATTGCCGTGTTTTTAACTTGCAAGACACCCCTTCTATACCAGTACAGAAATATCGCCGTATTTGTAACTTGTGAGACGCCCCTTGTATAACAGTACAGAAATATTACCATATTTGTAGTTCAATGAGAGCTCCGTCCACTTCAAATGTCTTTCTTACAAAGTCGGTGGCTAAAAGGAAATACTCTGTATACAATTGTATGGCAAATAATTTGTGGTGATTCAATGAACATAATTATGCACAATAATTTCAATAATATTGTATCATATAACAATAGATTGCGTGTCAATTGAAGTACATGTGTATATATGAGTCAAAATCAGCTGTTCAATTTAGTATATGATAGACCGTGAGAAAACTGAGGTACATTTAGACAGAAACAAGTTTTAAGTATTCACTGAAATCAATAGTAGTGATATGATTAATAGTTTTAGTGCATGAATACGGCAATTTGTTTGTTTCATATATGTTTTTGTATCTGAACCTTTTTAAGAACTTTTTTTCATACGATCTAATTATTTCCAGATTTGTAAACGCTTACAAATACATTTTTTTTCATTTTTCTTCTAAAAATCTTTCTTTGCAAATTTCGCACCACGCATTCATCGGGCTTAAAGATTTTAAGAAACAAATGTTATTTTATGGTGGTTTCGCCTAAAACAAACCACCAACAAATGCCAGAAAGTAGTTCTAATGTGTTAATAAAAAATCAATTATTTAGACAATTTTTGTAAGCAACGGTCGTTTGATTGATGGACCGGGTCACATTAGCAATGATGACAGTAATGATTTGGTTTTATTTGCGTTTTTTGTATTATTTTCAAAGACTTTACCAATGGTGGGTAGTAATCGTTCCTGGAATTCCTTTCCAATCAAACTTCTTAGTAACGCCGTTTTTCCAACCGATGCATCGCCCAGAATTAATATTTTATACGTAGCATCAAAATCGTTGTCAGACAGTGGCATTGTTCACTTTGCACGTGACACTGTTTATGACGTCATCAAACACGTGACATGATGTAAAACATTCTAAACATCTGAAATCAAAATGCAAATAAAGTTAGAATTTGGTTGTATAAAATTGGGACGCAATTAGCGACTACATCGCGAACTGGGTTCCAGAATGCAGTCCGCGATTCGAATAGCGAACTGCAAACCTTAGAATTTTACTTTCGTTTCGTACAAGACGATATACAAAACAATCAGTGCACAATTCTGAACTAGGAGTGTGTAAAGCTAAGAAAGAAAAAAAGTTAAGTTGGCTCAATCAGCAGTTCTGCTTTTACTGTTAGTGGGTCATGGCTAAAAGCCATCATATTTAACGGTCAACCTATGTCATTGTTTATAATGAAAGTCAAAACTCCTTGGCCAGAGAGTATAAAATTTGAGACCGGTCTTAAAGCCCATATCTCATTTTTTCAGAAATTGTCAAAGTTGACCATGATTAAGCAATGATGATACTAATCATACACCATTCTGTGAGCAAACTGTATCTGAATTCGTAAACATTATGTGGCAATATCTTTTCGACCCAAATATATCAAAAATGATATTGAGATTTGAGCTTGGAGACTGATCTCAAGTTGTATAAACTTGGGGCCTTGACAAGTGCTGTTTAACTATGTGAGGTGTGTGATATAGGAATACTTATGTTAAATCCCGATTTATTTTGTTCTATACCATCGTATTCCGATACATATTGTATTTACGAGGGAGAAAAGAACGACAACTCTGTGCAGCAGGTTAAGGCGTTTTCTGATGTTGAATGATTCCTGTTCTTACAATCCTCACCTATGATATTTAACATCATTGGCACGGGTACCAGTTTATTCCAATAAGAACTACTGACAAGAATGTTCCGAATGTTAGAAAACTTTTAAAATGTCTCCTCTAAACTGGTTCAGCCTTCATTGTGGTGGCTCTCAGTTATTTACCTCTGATTGGAACCAAAATAGATAATTTATGAACAACCCTTGCTGAAATTTAAAAAATTACAGTATGAATTACAAAATGGCTGAAGGGTTTTAAAAGTGCAGGTTCACAATGAATTGTTCTGATTGTTACGTAACAAGGCGTGGTGGTTGTGAATAATGATGCATTATCAGCCATTAAATCGGCATCCAATTTCAACACAACAGTGAAAGCTTTTACTCTACACAGTTAGAGAAATAAACTACAGATCATATATACTGGTAATACATTTAGTTTTGGTGTGTGTGTCTCTGTGGCCACTATGTGTTACACTAGTTAACTTCTTTCACCGAAGCTTAACGTCGCACCAACAGACAGGGTCATTTCCAGCTTTAACGGTTTAGGAAGACCATACGTGTATACCACCGACCTTCCGTAAGACAGCTGACCTGCGTCCTCTCATGTGAAATTTGGGTTCGGGTGGGATTCGATCACAGGGCAGTGTGAGTCAGAGGCCATAACCACTACACTCTATACTGAAAACTACAGTTAAACATGCAAGTGTAAATACAGTCAAATCTGTGTTTGAAGTCACATCAGTTTACTGAAGTTGTCACAAATGAGGTATGAACCCATTTTGGCAAAGACTTGATTTTGTAGATATGACTGATTTTGTAGATATGACTGATTTTGCACTTATGACTGATTTTGTATTTATGACTGATTTTGTATGTTTGACTGATTTTGTATTTATGACTGATTTTGTATGTTTGACTGATTTTGTATGTTTGACTGATTTTGTATGTTTGACTGATTTTGTATTTATGACTGATTTTGTAGGTATGACTGATTTTGTAGATATGACTGATTTTGTAGATATGACTGATTTTGTAGATATGACTGATTTTGTAGATATGACTGATTTTGTAGATATGACTGATTTTGTAGATATGACTGATTTTGCACTTATGACTGATTTTGTAGATATGACTGATTTTGTAGGTATGACTGATTTTGTAGGTATGACTGATTTTGTAGATATGACTGATTTTGTAGATATGACTGATTTTGCACTTATGACTGATTTTGTATTTATGACTGATTTTGTATGTTTGACTGATTTTGTATTTATGACTGATTTTGTATGTTTGACTGATTTTGTATGTTTGACTGATTTTGTATGTTTGACTGATTTTGTAGGTATGACTGATTTTGTAGGTATGACTGATTTTGTAGATATGACTGATTTTGAAGATATGACTAATTTTGTAGATATAACTGATTTTCTTATGACTACCATGCTGCACGGACGGACACATGAACATACGATGGGATAAATAGACATGATTAATCTTTCAGAAGATGTTCTCGTGCAGGCACCAAGATAACCTTTGAACCCATGAAAACCTGTTTTATCTCGCGCTATCTTTATTAGCTTGAAATAAAATTGTTGAAGGCCTTGCTAGATATCGTTCATGTTTGCCTATGTACCCCTTATGTCTCAACATTTGATGGGTTTATGTATATTTTTGATGATAAAAATAATATAGAATAAGTTTAATACTAAAACGATCTACGTGTAGAATGAATAATTAAATGATTTATTGAATTATTGATGGAATGGATAATTAAATGATTGCATGATTGGTGGAATGATTTATTGAATGATTTATTGAATGATTGATGGAATGGATAGTTGAATGACTAATAGAATGAATAATTAAATGATTGAATGGTTGTTGGAATTAATAATTGACGGAAAGATTAATTGAAGTTTGAATACTTGGTTAGTCGGTCGGATTAACGTCAATTCGACACTGGCTATATCTTCCGGTGTCAATCTACATTTATATCTAAACTTTTGCTATGTTTCATCTGAACATTCTTAAAAAAAATTTGTGTCAGACAATCGATATTAATACGGAAATAGATAAAATCTTTTTTTTCAGAAATATTGTCAGTATCGAAGACGTTATTGAGCAATGATTTGTTTAAATTAATAAATTCTTATTTTAAAAATCTTGTTTTTTATAGACGTCAGCGTGGCTTTCATTTGACCCTGAATATGGCATTTCAACTCTTGGAATTAGCAAAATATTGCTTGTTTTAAATTCATGCCAAAGGGTCAAATCTACTTTCGTAATAGAACGAAATTTTGTTGACTCTTCAAATTATATTGATCAAGCGTCATTTTTTACCCTTAACTTTTGACATCTAGTGATCAGTACAGTAATTGGTTGCCGAATAACTGAGGTTGTACTGTAGAATACAGTACAACCTCAGTTATTCGACAACCAATTATCCGAATACCCGGTAATATCCGAATTATTTCCACGGTACTAGTGTATTGCTATCACGGAATGTTTTATAAAACATCTGAACTATTTCATAAAATCATGTTTACATTTATAAGCAACCAGAAACAACCATACATACGAGTATATAAACATTTATAAATGAAACTTGGAAACATACGCGGTTACTATAAATATCACACATGAAACCAGGCGTGATTATGAATTTCTATAAATGAGGAGTCATTTTAGTATGATCTGTTATCATTCATAATACGGTGATGTATTCAACTCTACACGTTCACATTAGTCTATAAAATAATCCCTTAGTTATAAATAATTATCAAAAAATTGCCAATTTTCAGGAACGAGTACGGCTAGCAGGAAATGGTTTTAATTGTCTCTGTACCACGAAAAACGTAATTACCTCTTTGTTACGTCATAAGGATACGCCCTGGAGATTTTATTATAATCTTTGTTCTTAAAACTAAAACTTTTGAGCATCTCGGGCAGTTCTGAAGGACCGACTGCTTCCGGCATTCGGAATATCTCGGCCGACTACGGTTGGTATCCGAGCGCCGTCGAAATTCATCGGCGATTTCCGCCCTTATGGTAATACGACTCCACGGAAATAACCGAAGAAATTATCCAGCCGCATAGATCGGAATGGGGAATATTATACATGTACCGACAAAGTGACCAACGCGTTTATTCTATATTCAGTAGGAATATCGACTGCTTAAGGGTTTCAAATTACAAGTGACTGTATCATTTTTTTCCATTACATGTGTGTATTAACATTATCAACTAGAAATTATTCTTAAAATGATCACGAAATATGTGCTAGATAAGATAAACTCAGTTACGATATCAATTATCAACATAATATGCACACGTGTGATAAAATTACGAAAAATGTTTCTAAAATATTTCCAGGAACATACTGTGAGCGATATCACATACAGTCAAAAGCTAATTAGAATAGTCTAGTTTGTTAATGAAATGCATTAAGCATTGGCAGTCAGGATAATTTTTTTGTATGGCGAAAATATACAGTAAAACCTCACTAAGTTGTACCACTTCATTTATCAAAAGCAACTCATTATAACAACCATTTTTGGGACCATTTTTCAATTTATCCTCTCGCATATTTCAACTTGACAAAAATACCATCACAACATCAATACCTTTCTTCTGGTCCCAGCTAACGAGGTCTTACTGTATACTAAGCATATAATTTTAGAGAAGAGAAAATGAATAAAAATATTTTTGTAGAAAAATAGAGCACAGAATACTTAAAACTCCGTACCTTAGTGATATATTTAGAAGAACCGATTAAATCCACACGTAGATGAATGTATGATAAAAACAAAACACAAATAACACACTTGTTAGACGTTTTCAATCTCCAGTGAATGAACATTCGTAGCTATAGCGCATAAAAAAATAAGTTCAACTATTATGTGTGAATAGTATCAAAAAAATGTATTACTTATACGCGTATCAATATAACAATTTAACGTTCATTTCCCTTGTACCAAGACAGACAGGTATTCTTCTTTGGCTAATATCCTCACATGATTATATATAGTGAAGAACTCAATGATGTCAATTCTAAACAATGTAGCATACGAAAGCGAAACTAGTTCATCGAATCAAAACCGCCTGGAAAATTTCTTCTAACCAGACAGTTCACGCAGATCACATGAATTTACGTTTTCACGAAAAAAAACAGCTGACGCGAATATATGCAAATACCACGTGATCAGCTTCAAAGTTGTTAAGTTCAATTATATTGTAATTGTCCATGACTGGTTTAGAAGTTCAGCTCAGCTCTCGTTTTAGAATAAAAGTGTTGCACTAGAACCAGTCTACTAAACCTTTTCCTGGTTGATTTTTATGCTACGCACCGAGCCCTTTGGAGATGTTACCAGTTAACTTGATTAAACCGATCGGTCATGAAGATTCTAATTTTAAGCATTCCGTACCTTTATACGCATAATTATCAACACAAGCTGCAGCATTGATAAGCAAACTGTCCAATTATACAAATAATCTATGTTCCTAAACTATTTGCACCTCCTTGAATGTCAGTTTGTTTCTGAAACTTCAGAAAGTTCTCGTTATACAGATAAATAAGAAAGAACGAATATTTTTATGGATATTGAGAGAAAGAACAATTGTCTCTTTTTACAGAAATATGCCACTAGATATCTAATCCATCATATGTACAGCCAAACCTGTGAACAAAGGCTACCCTCGGGAAAGATAAAAGGTGACTTTAATTGACAGATGACCTCTATTATACAGTGTAAAGTACATTTAGAACACAAAATAACCGTTGCTTTTCGTAATCCTCTTAATTTCTACGTTAGGCATTCAATCCAGACACTGTAGAAATTCGCAATATCTATCCATGTGAGCACTGAATTTCTTCATCCGAATTGAAAAACTTTAAACTGTTTAAAACAATAAAAGTGTCAAATCTGTGTGATACTAGTATTTTGAACATGGTTTTATTCAAGTTGTCTCTCGAATGTGGTCATGCTTCAGTATCCGATCACAGCAATGTGCGTGATTAATCATTAATGTTGATTGGTAAAGTCAAATTATCTACACCAGATTTGGTGGACAGTTAATTAATTTATCGTCTGAAGAACTGGCTTGTCCGTATCAGGTTTATGTTGAATCATTAACAAAAATGTGAAATCCACGATCCTTGTACAAGGGATTATTCACAAAGGAAATCGCTGAAATTTTCTTTCGATTTGTCATCAGGAATGAATGCCTTTTACTTGTACATCTAGCAACAAAGATAAATATTAGGAAGTAATTTGACGTACAAAGTAATATAAATGAAGTGTTTTAGCACCAAAAACTTCGTATTAGGGAGAAAGTTCTTAGATCTACTTGACTTTGCTGTAATATTAAGCTCGTACCATCGGCGTAGCTTTTTTAAGGTTTGGAAAAAACTAATATTATTATCTCAAAATGAAACCGATAGAAATAGGGTGCCCTTATAAATTTTACAGGGTTCTATGACCGAAAATGATTTACCGTGTGATTTTTTTATCAAAATCTATAACAAAGCTTCGAGTTATTGTCCCTGTAACTTTGCATTGAACTGGAGTATCCAAATTTTCAAAAATCCAAGAAAAAATAACATAGATTTAATGAAAAATCACGGTAAAAAGGTTCAAAAAACAAATTATAAGTCTAATATAATGAAAAAATATAGGTGATCGTGCAATATATTCGGAAATTAATTTTCTATTGCTAAACAAGGGCAACAAATCCTACAAAATTTTCAAAACGCGTCGTAAAATAAATTATATCAAATAGGGCAATTATCAAAGAAATAACAATAATTGGGCAATACTGTTTTTATAATACTGACATTTGTTTAGTAGACTTTGGGTAAATATGTCAAAAAAGTGCAGTATTATGCATATGGATATAATACCTTAAATCGGACGTTAGCCTTCTGTGTATCAAACCTAGATTTTGTCTAAATTAAAAGTTACACCATTCACTAATGTTTATTGAACATACAGACAAACCCGTCTGTTAAGAAAACTTTCTAGGGAATGAAATTGCTCTTTATACGCGTCTACTGGAGATTAAATTAGTTGTCTTTATGACCAGATGGTCTCTATCTATAGTTGGTCTTTTACACCGATATGACTGTACCTCTGGGGATATATATGCTAAATTTGCTAAATAATTATATGTAAAAGTAACAAATTTGTGATAATGTTCAGCAGAACTTATAAATGTTTTGTACATGAAAATAATACATTTATATTGTTTCTTTACCAGGAAATAATTATGTACGAAGAAAGTGCTTATATGATTGAGATTTGAGAACGCCAATGTTCCTAATACATGCAAATAGCTTTCGTCCACTTTATATAAAGTGTGCCACAATAAGTGATCCAGGAAGTGTATGGAGAAATTAATGTGGTGTAATAAAGCTATACAGTCAACCCTGCGAACAAAGGCCACCCTTGTTAAAGACGAAATGTGGCCTTTATTGACAGACGGTCTTTATTGGGAGGTCAATTTGTTATTAATAATCAGTGATGTTTTTCAAAGGATGGCTTTTATTCTCAGGGCGGTCTTTGTTCCGAGGTGGTCTCAAACACAGGTTTAATTGCACTTATATTTTTGTACTTGAACTTAACTTAAAGTTTGTTCAGGCAAGTATTTTTATTTCAAGGGTAAGTACAGTGGAAATGTTACCACAGAATTCAAACACTATTGTATTATATGTACTAATTTGCAGTCGAATAATTTATGGGAAAATGAATAATGTATCACATGTATTTGGAAATATATGCATATCTGTAGACTAGCACGGTTTAGTGCTGGAGAACCGTTCGTCTTGTCAGTTTAGGAACGGTCTACTTAATACGAATTGACATTATACATATCGAATTTCTAGAATAATCGTTTGGGTTGAGCAGACGACACAAGAAGGATAGGAAGTACACAGTGCTCACATTTAACACAAATACATTCGTTAGATTGCTTTCATTTGTGATCGCTTCTACGCTATATCTGCGTATAATATGAGCGTAATGGAGGAATAACATATTTAGATATGACTCCATAAAATGCAATGACAATTTTTCGCTGATGTTTAACGTCGTCCATAATGTTGCAAGACGTCTGTATTAGAAATAGATCACTTAGCATAGTGATAACATTGTCATACGTGGATGTATTAAGTGAGGAAAATGAATATAGATATAGAATTTCAAGAGCCTTCTATGGGTTATGCATTCACAACGGGCGTTAAGTCTGTGTAAATTTAGGTTTCATATTATTTTCAAGGGCAGATACAGTGTAACCTCTCCAGAGCGGCCCTACCTTGAGCGACAACCTCCCTTCAACAACAGCGTTATTCTTGGCACTGTACGATTTAGCTATTGATTTAACCTGTATAGAGCAACAACTTCTCAACGACAATATAATTTAGCTTCTCCCAAAGGGTGTTGCTTTGGAGAGGTTGCATTGTAACACAAAAAATAAATGCACTAATTAACTAAAAACTGTACTGGGGTGTATTTTAAAGGAGGAAAAGAGAATTTCCTAACCGGTAGTTGTCAAACATTTATCAGGTCAAACAATTTACCATTAAAATACTGAACGTTCACGAAAACAATTAAACTTCAAAAAATGTCTATCCAACATAACTACCGTAACCATTGACAGGTGAATCCCTCAGGCATAGATATTTTAGTGTTATTTTCCGGTAAATATTGACATTTATGTTCTAGTGTGTCAGTTAATACATAGCAGCACATTGTTAAATCAAAATATGTTAAATTTTAATATCATTGGATAGTTGTCAATATTTTGCGAAATCGAAGAAAGTATGTGTAGGCCCTACCGTACGCACTACAATAACGGTTGTACCGACCTTTAGCCAATCTGTTCATCAATGTCTTATCAAATAGAAAAAAAACAATTTCGTTCTTCTTGGATCCTGTGTTTACATTATATTTGACGTATTGATATACAACAAGTAACAAGCAAGGTTACATTTTGAACCATTCTAGTACAGAAGTTTAAGATAAAAGACGCCAAAATTCAGGATGGATAACTCTCCAAATAATCTTTCACAAAATGTTTGTTCTACACTAGTTGTCTCCCTTCTTATTACATGTATTGATAACTTTATTTTAAAATTTTATTTTAGTTTTCTAAACATCTGTTAGTTTCACTACAATGCGAACCATTGCAAAAACTACTGTCAGATTTGGATGTGTACTGTGTAAGCCATTTTGACATTGTTTTTCTATAAAGTTTTATATCAGTGATGTTAAAACTACCCACTCGTCATTATCATGATGTCAAGAAATTAAAATACAATGTGGTTGGTTCTGTGTTGAATCATTCTTGATCATTGAGAAAACTCAATTAATAAAAAAAACATTGTATTTTAATTACTGGTTGCCGCTGTCATTATCTCCGATTCGAGATCGTCGAGACAAATTTTCACACACCATGAGCTACATACATTGTGCGTATACTAGTATCTACATGGCCAATTTACTGTCGATACTTAACACTTATCATCTAGTTTTTACAAATATTTTAGTTCACTACCAGATAATAAATGAAAACAAAATATTTACAAGAAAAGGTTTCAACATTTATTGCATGAAGTCTCCATATGATAAGGATTCGTCATGTAGCTTTGACGTAAAACATTGGCCCCTCACTGCGCTCGAGTCCCCACTCAGTTTCAAATTTAACATTAAAGGAGCTGTCCAGCAAGCTCGCGGAGGATCGATGGTTCTACCCAGGTGTACGCCTGGTGTCTTCACCCACCGTTAAAGCTGATAAGTCGCCAAATTTCTCCCGAAGTTAAGTTAAACATAGATGAAAAATATGAAGGTAAAAAATACAAAATTTACAAAATAGCCCAAAGGTAATAAAAATCATCTACATGTATTACAAGGGCACTTATTCAAAACGCTATAAATATTGGGAGTATTGTCAGAATTTCAAAATAAATGTGAAAAAGGGGTTTAAGTCTAATATAGCAAAGTTGATACAAGTGTACCAACACCAGTATAAATAATTGATAAAATACTCGAGTGGTATAAGACTTTATGTAAACAACACATTTTTGGATACGTCACCTTCGAAACGAAGTCAAACAAATTGGACAGACAAAAATGTAATATTTGGTGATAACGATAATTTATGTGGCCGTAAAATCTCAGTTTAAGACACCGTAAATCTTCTGAAACCAAAAAATGCAAACCAACGTTAAGCAAATAAAATTCATGTAAATCTGTTTAACTTAAACATCTTAGCGCATTTCCAAAAAGTTGAAACCAGAATTTTGAAACAAATGAAAGATATGAATACTTGTCATTGACGCTTGATTTAAAATTAGGTCGCAATGTTAAGAAACATAAGCTCTGACAAATTTTTATCGAACAACATTAAACCAATATTTCTTTTTCGTCATCACTCCCGAGTGAGCTAAGACCTTCGTCAGAAAATTCATCAAACAGTTTAGTTCTCATAAAACTTTCCATTTCGTCATCTTCATCCGCATCTTTATTGTCACTAAATATACTTTTAACAACATCGGAAACACTACTTATATCGTTAATGTCATCATTAGTTTCGTTAATTTCATTCCCATCATCCGTCATTACGAAGTCTTCTTCACTTAAACTGTAGTCAACCAGTCTGTTGCTATGGCAACAAGAGATTGTTTCAACATTCGTAATGCCTTGGTTAGAATCAATAACCGGGCTAACGTTTGGAACTGTACACTCAAAGCTAACCTCACATTCATCCTCGTGCTGGTTGAGCATAAATGCCGTATCAAGTCCAAATGAGTCGTCCTCCTGTCCGGAATCACTACTTATGTAATGAGAATCGTTGACATTGTCTTCATTTGAAGTTTCATCAGATTTTCGCCTTGGTAAGACCGGTTGAACTTTAGACTCTTCTGCCTTACAACCAGCTGTAGTATCAAAACTTGACTCCGCACCATCACCCCGTTCCCGGAATCTGGAATCTAGATACGTATTTTGGGGAGAGCGATATGTGATGTAGTCGGCAAAGTATTTCTGAAGCAACGCTTCTTTGCCCTCTTTCTGATTCATTCGTGTAACTTTAGCTACTACGTGATTCGCCAATGTTTCGTGGCGCTTGACATTTAAACATTTTCCTTTTGTGATTTTCCGACAACGGGTGCTGTTAGGAACATCAGAGGCTGCACAGTGATCTGTCTTAATTTGTTTTGTTTTTAGTGTTTTTCTTATTGCGAATTTTACATCATTGACGTTGTACTTGTATGTTGCATTTTTACCATGAACAAGTCCGGAGTCATCCGATTGGCCAGTCACGTTTCGGCTAAAATCCGGATTACGGGACGATGACAGATTGTTCATCGACTCAAATGTTACCGAATCCCTCAAATATCTACTCGAGCGAGGAGTTGATATATCCTTACTGTTTTCGGAATCTTTCAAATAAATTTCAGTCACAAAATTATTTTCAAATTGAGCTTGTTTAACCTCGCTTAGTTCTGCCAGAGTCCCACCCTGTGTCTCACGACGTCTGTTGATAAGCTTTCTCCTTTTCGCGTCTGTAATTCTTGGAGCAAGTAACGCAGTGTTAACTTTTCTAAATAATAATTTATACTCGTTATCTGCACCCCATGACCTCATTATTTTTAATACTCGACATTTAGCTGGGAGAAGTCGCTCGATACCACGTGAAGACTCGTAGATTCCAAATCCTTCCGGTTGATTTTCGTCCATTGAGATATCAGTTTTCTTGATCACCATTTTGATGACGTCAGCACATGTTGTGTACCGCGTGACTCCTTTCACATATTTGAGATTCTCCCCAATTATAAGAGGAATTTCTGTGTGTTTTCGACGTTTTGGAGGGTTCATCTGCACAAAAAAAATACAAAATTTATTGAGTTAATGTCTACAAATAATTTACGGACGATATAAATTGAATCGTGCCAAGATACAATTATGTGATTTTGAACATCGCGATTATTTTGTCATCGACGATACAAGACAGTAATATGATCAAGTAATACTTTAGCACTGTCTTCAGTTCGTTAATTTATTCTGACAATATTCTAGTGTCGAAAATAACTTCAGTGCTGAGTATTATAAGTTCATACCATAATATGCGCATGCGCGGATTAAAACTGTTACTATAACTGTTAAACTTCATCTAAAAGAACGGAACAAAATGTATAAGCGATATTGGTCAGATCCTGACCTGTCAACCTTATACCATTAATCAAAATGTTGAAATGTAAACATTGGGCGCGACATCAAAGCTGTTCTATAACTGCTCTTAATGTGTTTTCTTAATGTGTTGTGTAGCTTGTTTGATGCCCCGAAAACTAACAGTTTCAGGCAACCATTATATCACTTAAGATTAGACATAAAACTCAAGAGTGTCCCATAAAATAGATTAATCACCAAGCAGTGGACACGATATTTTTCACTATGGAGTACACTGGACACACATACATTATATTATACAGCTGTCAGATGCTGGCTATTACTAATAATATGTGGTGATAATAATTGTCACCGAATGTCCACATTTAGCTGATAAATAACTTAATTTCCTCCAGGTCTGAAGAGCGCTACCTGATCCACCATATAGCCAACAAAAAATTCGAATCATACTTAAAAGTTTTCCCTACAATTTTTTAAATAAATTATAATGGCATATCCAATATCGAGACTTTAATATTACACGCAAATACATTGGTTCAATTTTTCTGTTTGTTCTGTAAAACTTGAAAGAAAATGAAAAACACCACAACATGAAATAAATTACAGCGTTCTAGTACTACACTCAGATCGACTGACGGCGTTGTTCGTGATGACTCGAATCTCCAATTTCAGTGCAACCTCTCCAAAGCAACATCTATGTATCTAATGAATATTTTGTAAATGATGATTTTTTATTGCTTCAACAAGATGATGTGAAACTTTGGTTGTAGGAAATAAGTTTGAGCAACACTTCTACTGAGCAACCTCTCCAAAGCAACATCCTTTGGGAGAAGCAAATTTATGTTGTTTTGTTGAGAGGTTGTTGCACTAGAGAGGTTGTTGCACTAGAGAGGTTGTTGCTCTAGAGAGGTTAAATTAATACGTACAGCAGGATTAAATCGTACAATGGAGAAAAAACATAGTACTGTTGCAGGGAGGTTGTTGCTAGAGGGAAGGCCGCTCTGGAGAGGTTACACTGTATATGTGCAGAATGCTTCGTAAGACCTCACGGTGTTTCGGAAAAATACTTTAAATTTTACGGTAACTCAGCGTTCTAATAAATCGCGTTTTCCTACATGAATCTAATTATATATTAGTCCCCTGGTTTCCACACAACTTATTTCAGATTCATTCAGAGGTGACTAATCCACGCGTAATTGAATACCACAAATATTGTAAAGGCATGAAGACATAACATCGGTGTCAAAACGATGTCATTTTAAACAATATTTTCCACTAAGAATCGTTTCAAAACGAAGTCGGATAATCGCATCTTAAATCAATCTAGCATAGAATAAAAATTGGCTCCAAGCACCCGAGCAAATAAATGGTCATTGTACTGTATGATTCATCCAAATGAGTGTGCGTATTTGTTCATTTGTTCATTTATCCGCTCTTTCTATTCATTGCATCGTTTAGGCGTAAAAATATTTGTTTCTGATTACATGCTCATTAAAAATAGGGTAGGTAGAGAAATTTTTTATGGAAGGGAATTTTTTATTATTCTTGAAAACCCCGCCGTTGAGGTTACTTTTGTGCCGAAAGGTAAAAAAATGAATATACCGCTCTTAGTGCTAATAAAAAGTCTAGGGTCGAGGGGAAAATTAGGGTAGGTCTTGTAACAAGGAACAAACGATGTTTTAGCCTGATTCTCCAAGTAATGATTATGAACACGAAGAGGATATACAGCGTTATTTTGGGACTTCAGTGATTCAGTGTGGTTGATTAATTCTGTTCAATAGCTAGACCCCTTTTTGCTAGCGTACATGTAGGGCCCTAAGTACTTTCATTCATAAGTGTGATGTTGGTCTGACAAATAGAGAAGAATTAACGCCGCTATTAGATTGTGCAAATAATCAACGTGTATTTTTAATAAATTGCTGTTCTTGAACTCGATAACATGACAATTTATATATACAGTGCAACCTCTCCAGGGCGGCCCTCTCTTGAGCAACAACCTGCCTTCAACAACAGCATGATTTTAACTATCTCTAACATCCTCTCATCAACAACATATTTTTGTTTCTCCCACAGGGTGTTGCTTTGGAGAGGTTGCACTGTAGATGTTATTTTTATGTCCTTAGACGCAAAAATGCTTCAAAATTTGACAAAAGCGAGATAGAATTATGATGGATCAAGTTATACATTTTACATTATACGCATTTAAGCAGTTGACATCAAACATCTTAAGGCAAACATTTTGATGAACAAACATTAAATAGTTTAACTACATACCGTAATTTAATTCCAAAGTCACTTTCTTCAAAAAATGACAAAGTATTTTATTTTCAAACAATTTCTTTCACTCACAGGTTTACATAAACTCAATTTTGATACACCTTGCTTCAACGGTAATTGAAAATTGTCATGCTCATTAAACTGTCAACGATTTTTATACTCTTGTCACGTGACGGACACCACGGTGACGTCAGAGTCGTAAAACCCCGCAAGACTTAAGGGAGGGCGGACATTCATTTTGTCGTCTGTTTGACACGCGATGTCCCCTTACATTTCCTTGACCCCTACCAGGGAGAAGCGATTAATGTGACATAAACATTCCATTACATTTTTTGTAAAACTAATTGATATCATTATGGCCTCATTTACTCACGACCTTTTAATTAGCAATTTTCGGACGATAATTGGAAATATCTGAGTGACTAATAGGATTGCATAAACGAGGCATGTTTAAACATTGGCCATATTTGCTCTCTGGATTATCTGCATTAGGGACCATAGCTTTCAAGTGGGCATTATTATCACATTCTATGTTGTGTGTGGTAAGTTGTTTGCGGAAGGGTTTAGAAAAGGGATTTAACGGACCCCAAATAGATACCAGACTGATAATGCGTGAAAATCTCACGGCACACATGTGAAAGCATATTGGGATATGTTACAGAGATGTCGCCACATGATGTACTGTTGAAATAATAAATTAAGGTCTTTGAATGCCCAGACACCGAAAACATCAAATAAGGTTTAACATCAATAGAAATATATTTGTTTCAACTTGTTTTTTTAAAAAACAGTTTTTTCCATACTCCTTATAAATCTATAAACTTAAAAAGAATTAAGAGGCAGCCTTTTCTAGAGCCGAAAAATTTCTTTTGATTATTTACCTAACACATAAATAAGCTTCTAATCTGCGTGTGATTCGTTCGAGAAAAAAAATCCGGTGAATAATGGCATTGACTACGTGTATAGTTTTACACACGCTTTAGTCGCGAAAAATTAACGCTCGTATGATGTCTTGCGATAGCCGCGGTATTTCCGTCCAAAGTCAGACAAAATACGAGACTCATATTAGACAGTAAGACACGTTTAATTTGTTGTACTGTTCTCAGCCTCGAGAGCCTTTGTGATTGAGTGATTATGCTCCCTGACTTGTAAACACAAGCCACTCACCGCTATGAGTTGGAATCCCATCAGGACCAAATTTCACATGTGGAGAAACTGTCCAATTAGCTTACAGAAGGTCAGTGGTTCTACCCAAGTGTACGCCTGAGGTCTTCCTCCATCGTTAAAGCTGAAAAAAAAATAAAAAAAACTGGCTGTTGTTGCTACATTAAGCCCAAGAGAAAGAATATGACGTCTTAAGCATGACATAAAATAACATAAATGGATTAATTAAACATGGTTAAAGTTCTCAAACTATTTCTTTCGTTTCAATAGTTTAAAAAAACTTTTAGTCAGCATTTAACGCCTTAAAACTAAATCATGGGTGGCACATGCCGGTGGTGATGTTAGGGAATTGGGACTTTTTCCGTTGTGTCATGCGTAATATATTCATCAGAATAGACCAGAACAGATCTAGGATGCAAGTATAAACATGTATATTTACAGAATTAGGGATTGTTTGTCATCAACCACGATGAGGTACATTCGGCCTAGAAGACCCTAGTTATCTTCGTTTTACTTTGACTGACCTCCTGCGGAATTCCGTTGACCCCCTGTTGACCACGGCCCCTAATCTATAAGATTAAAGGTCTGGTGACTGAAGATTAAATATAATTTCAATGAAGATTTGCTAATATGTGATGGATACTTTGGGTTTATAAATATTTGCGTTTATACAAGGATCTCTTTGAATACTTGAATAATAGGATTCATGGTTAATAATTGGTATTATATACCAAATGTAGATTACCTCAACAAGTCTACAAGGGGACTTTCTAAATAAGCCAACCATTAGTGAATGAAGTCTGAACATGTCATGAACAACTTATTTTTGTGGACGAAATACTCCAATGAATAAATTTCTCTATGGTTACTATAATTATGTTTTTATCATTTAGTCTTAGTTAGATTTTAGCAAACATATTCCAATCTTTTCGCTCTTATATTTCGTGTGATTCCTACAGTAAAAAACATATTAGTGGGAAAAAATCAAATATATTAGCGATAAAAATCAGTCAATGACACCGCTATCCTTAAGCATTAAGAACTATGGTCAGTGACTTATATTCCAGTTTCAAAACGCTTTAACTCAAATTCCAACGAACTCTTATCACTTCTTTGCCATCCAGTGAGTCTGAGCACCGCATTGGTGACCTTTGAGTTAGTCCGGCTTTAATCAAAGCTAAAAGAACTTGTATGATAATTGATGTAGAATAAATAGGTCTAGACTCTATTTTAATCAGTGGATTGATGAATACAAAATTCAACGACGCTTAAATTGGACGTCTTTGTCTTTACCAGTTTGGGCAGTCTGTGGCATTTTATGCATAACTTTCTCACGACATTTCGGCATTCTTTAGAAAATAATATAAATGTTTTCTGACAGCTAGCATGTTACAGATGAAGACAGTGTCATCATTTTACGATCAACTTAGACAGAAAGTCTCTGGTTCTCGCTGCTACTCTTGACCCTTCTTTAAGTGTAAATTAGTTTAATTGAAAGTGACACTTGATTCAAGACGGATACATTATTGTTTAACAAGTAAAATCGAACGTTTATGTCACTTTGATCACTGCTTAGCTATGAAATTGTCATTTTTCACGCCCTATTATCCTCTTGTTACAACGACCACATGTAAACAAGCGTGATTAAGTCAGTGTTTGGTTACCGAAAATATTTGACCCGTACTATCCGAAATCTTATACACTACCTGACCGGAAATATAATGTAATGTTTTTAATTGGACTAAAAAAGTGTGTGGGTTTTATTTATTTATTTGTTCAATTACCAGTTTGATTTATGTATGCAAATTGCTAGTTTTGGTTGTATTTAATGAGGTAAAAAGATAGCACTAATCATCTTAGGCCGTAACTTGGTACGTGTGTCTACATGGGGGTCGTGGCGACAATCATCTAAAAATTACCCTGACATTTACGATCTTCTATAAAACAAAATTGATTCTCATACTGTGCTGGTTGGTACTGTTGGTCTGTGTGGATGATATGTTTATAAACGTCTTGCCTTGACTAGACTCCCGCTGTATCAAATTCACACAGGACGTTTGAAAAATTTAAGAGCACGGTTAGATGGCTGGAGTTTTGCTCAAAACTTGACGAAAATTATTAAGTACAAGTAATACCCCGAACATTCGTTTAGTATCATTAATATTTTTGTTTTATATAAATTGCACTAAATGCAATTTTGTGTAACATTGCTCAAAATACGATTTTGTATGACAATGCGCTAAATATGATTTTGTTTGACATTGCAGTAAATACGAATTTGTATAACAGTGTTCTGAATACGATTTTGCATGACATAGTGCTAAATACGAATTTAAACAACATTGTTCTGAATACGCTTTTTATGACTTGGCTCTAAATACGATTTTATATAACATTGCGCTAAATGCCATTCTTTATTTATAATCTGCAAATATTGCTCTGTTTGAAATGTTCTGGGATACAAATGTAGTTTACTAGTATGTACTACATTATGATTTCTGAGTCGGATTTTGCAAGAATCATTTGTTCACATATAGATATTGTCATCCATATAATCATTGTAATTTTGGTTGTAAGTTTAATATTTTGCTTCCATGATTATTTATATGAAATATTATTTTGATAAGTTTAATATAAATTTGATCAATTAATTTCCATTTTCTGCACAAACAGGACCGTACAAAGTCTCCCAGCGTATTTAATAAGCTTTGTCATGGGGTTTGTTTGGGCCACCGAAAGACTTATTGTGACAATCCAATGGTTAGGGAGATGGATAGTGCGGTCGCCATAGCGGCGCCGGTTCGATCCTCGAGTTGGTCCCATAAAATCCATAGTCTTGTAGTAACATGTATATATATAAGCACAAAGTGAGACTTCAGTTTGAACCGCAGATCGCCATTTCTATGTTCTGTTATAGATGATAATACTTCTACTTCGTTTCGTAAATCTGACTCATGATTAAATTTTCCGCTTGATTGTACCAAAGCTTAGTAGGCCGCGATCGTGGTCTGGTGGTAAGTGCATTGGACTTGTAACCCGGCGTTCCGGGTTAGAATTCCTGTTGCGGCAGGTCATACGCTTCTATGAAAAATTGACAAAAATGTTGATTTTCGCCCATATGTAAGGAAGTTTCAAAATGTCAGAACTAAAACCCAAGGATTCTGAACGACTTAAATTCGTCCACAGTTCAAATCGCAATAGAATAGTTTCATTGACATCGCAAAACCAACTACACAGCAATTTTCATGCCGCGTTAAAATTACGACAAAGTTCAATGCGCGTGCTCGGGTCATTAAATTTTATCAATTGAACTCAAAACACATTTCATTCCGTTAACCAGGGTGCTCAGTCCATTCATGTCGAGTTGAAATAAAAACATCAAGTTTTCGCCGTAAAGTCGAACATCTAATGTCCCTTTAATTATTTCAATACAAGACAACATCATCAGATGGGTGACAGTTCGGTGTTTTGAGTTAAAATTACGAGGTCGATATGTCGAAAATGTCAAAAGTTCTTATAGTACGGGTAGAGTCGTCTTTTTACTTGACGCCATGTAAAACAGGTTCGGTTTAGTTTAAACATATTTATTCGAAGTCATCAAACGTTCGCATGTACGTAATAAAACAATACATTTATAAGGAAAGGATTAGAACGAAAGAAAGAGTTTTATAGAATTCTCCTTGGGTAGACAAGTATAAGTTGATATAGAGCTTACAGTTTTAAGATTGGAAGATGACCATAGCATAGGAATTAAAACGGGCTTCAATATGCTTAAGAGTCATGTATGGTTTTTAGGCTACAACAGCGTAGTAATTGACAAGATCTACCAACAAAGTACTATTTTCTTTTTGTTCTAACCGATGTCTCATCGAAGTCAGCTTTCAATCGGTTAATACTTAAATGACTAACCAGCCTCGTCAGTATGTATTCATGATAAATTTTACATGAAGTGTGAATATGGTTTGTCACTGTGTGCACAAGACGCTGTCATGCCGGTGATTTTTTTCAACACTGCATAAAGACCCCTTTTCGAAAATTAATTATTTTTTAAAGTGGAAGTAATTTGCCACAGTCTGAAAACCGAATTGGAAAAAGTCGAAAATATAACAGCTGTCTGTTACCACCACGTTACATGTCAGCATATTATCAAAACAAGTTCATTTGAAAAAAAGATAACGACACCTTTATTGGTTTCATCTTTTTATTTACATTTGTATGTATCTATAAGCACTTAATAGCGTAAGTTGGTCAAGTAGAAATAAATAGAAATCCATGTCTTTATACATACACTCATATATACACATTTATACAGATATACATGTATGTACATTCGAAATAAATACATACTGTTTATAGACATATATACATATACATGGTACAATCTTATAATAATTTAGCGCATGTTTTATACATATGTACAGCTCTTAAATGAATATTTACACACAAATATATCAGAATTCAAGTACAGATCTAAAGTTAGTTTGAAAGACAGCGACGATGAGAAATAAAGAAAGAAAAAGAATCATGACTTTTAAGGACAATCGTGCAATTACAAGCGATTGAAACAATATATACAGGACAAGAATTAATAAGTCTTTACGTGCTATATTCTTCATGTGAATCACACATTGACCTCTTCTTTATCTTGATCACTATCCATTGAACTTACACCGTCATCACTGGAATCATCTAGAACCATTGATTTCATAAAACTGTTCATTTCATCATCTTCATTCTCACACTGAGGTTTAAATATAGATTTAATGTAATTGGTTACGTCTTTATTAACTCTTGGAGAACCACTGGTCTCACAAACATTGTTTCTGTTTACTATATATTTTTTAGTTCTAACGGAAAGAGAGGCTCTGATTTCGTCAATTGTGCTGTCCATTCCCCCGATTTCTACAACATGGTTAACTAGCCCTAAACCTTTTTCATTGCTATTACTTATGTTATCTTCTTCATCATAAAAGTCACTACTGTCAATAGCGCCATCGTCATTATCCAGTTCGTCGTCAGTAATACTGTAGTTGACAAGTTTACGAGTAGAATTCATTAGAGGCTTGTCAATGTCCGAAGTTTTATCAAGATTTTCTAACGACGTTCTTATCTCTTCGAAATCTTTGACTCGGCAGGAATACTTAAACTTTCTCACGAAAGCTGTATCAAGATCCGTACTGGAATCTGATTCCTCTCCGTGACTTGAGTCAATCACATGCATGTAGTTGTCAGTAAGTATATCACGTGTTTCTCCGGGAAGAGATCGGCGGATGTTATTAGGTCTAGTGTATGTCACCTCGTCAAAAGGACCACAAGAGTTAGCTCTACACAGAATTCCTGAAACTTGGTTACCGTTGCTATCATTTGTTGGAACTCTGCTTGGAATTAAACGCCTTCTAACTGACTGCAGCCTTGAGGAATGAGAGCCACTTCGTAGACGACCATTGTCTGTATTTTCCTCAGTTGTTCGTACGTCAGTTTGAGACCACCACTGGTCATAAGCTCTTGGTTCAACATCAATAAAGCCAAAGTTAACTCTCCTTACTGCGTGCATTTTGTTAGGGTGAACGTCTGAAGCTTTGTCTACTTTATGTTTATTGTTGAGTCTTTTCGTTTTCCGTGACCTTTTGTACTTTCGTAGATTTGCTGTTTTCTTCACTGGTGAGTCATTAGACGAAGCGTTTGACTCCAGACTTGAAGCACTTTCACGACGGCGTTTAGCGTGTAATTGCGACTTCTTTGTCATGGCAACAAAAAAGTTCAAGAGTCCAGCCATTTTGGAATGGTCCAAGTTGGACAAGAATTCGTCCATGCTAGTATCAGAATCACTTGAGGACGTGGTTGGGATGTCAGTAACTTTCACCATATCATCAGACTCGGGTTCTTCTTGGTGTTTATCAATCGCTTTATCTCTGCGGTTGTTGAAGAGTTCTGAGAATGGATTACGGCGTTCTCTGATGGTTGGTTCACGTAAAGCCTTCGACTTCAGTTTCCATTTCTTTGTCTTTTCGGTTAATGCTAATGGTGTCAGAGGGTCTGATTTACGTAAAACCAGACGGTTTGGCTGACCTCTCCATGAGTCTATTACTTTCATGATCCGACTCTTGGAGGGTAAGGCTTTTTCTATGTTGTTTGATACTTCGTATATAACAAACAAATGTCTGTATTCTTTACGGATTCCTGTTTTCTTGAGCACCATTTTGATGACGTCACCGCATGTTGTATACTTCGTGGCTCCTTTTACGAAGCGCGTGACTCCGTCAATTCTTAACGGAATACCTCTGTCCTTCAGGTGCTGGACCTCGGCCATCTGAAAATATAAGAAATGTGTAATTTAGTTATATTATTTGTTTATTTAATAGCAAGTGAACAGTAAATATTTACCTCAAAGTTGTGTTTCAAAAATTTCAAAGAGAGAAAAAATATCAAACCACGGGAAATGTTTTCTATTTTTAACTATCTAGAAATAGAAACGCATTGTACGAATTATATCTCCATCAAGGCATTACTATACGCGATTGTGTATGTATTAATAGCAGTAATACACAATAAAGTCCAATTTACAGTAAACTTTAGTTTCTAACCGTTGATCCGTCAATTTTCAATGATATTTGCAATACTAATTAGACGTATTCGTCGTATTCTGTCTTAGTGATCAATGTACTTTTTAAACAACGTGTATATCGTCCTTGTAAAATTTGTCATGTCTCTTGACTGATACGTCAGGAAGTTTAACAAGCTGCTCGGCGTCTGGTAAGGTGTAGCAGACGCCGTGAGCCGTCACCGTAGTTCGTTATACTCATCCATATTGTATACATATGTTTTGACAATTAGACAGGTTCATTATTAAAGTCACGTGATGATACACGTCCTATCAGTATTGTTCTATACATGATAATTGATAATACATCTTTTGTAAGACTGTCAATAATTCTATATCTGGACATTCGAGTTTAAACATAATGCGGCATAACCAATAAAACCGTCTATTTTTTAAAAAAATCTTAAGCTTGTAGAAATCGGTATATATCAATTAATATTTCAGTTCTTAAGGAAATTTCGCATAAAATGTAGTTTATTCATTCATTGTCGTTAATAATCATTTAAGGCAATGTTATATCCGAACGAATGTCGTGTCCGAACAGTAATACATATACATGTATAAGTTTTCATTTTATAGCAATTTTCAATATTCACATGTACACACTTAATATATAGTTCTAAATATGTGCTGCAGATATATAATTACAATATACAGTCTACCCTGCGTTTGTGGCCACCTCCGAATAAAGGCTGTGAATAATGGTCATTCTTTGAAAAAACACATCATTGATTATTTAGAACAAACTGACCTCCGAATAAAGGCCATCTGTCAATAAAGCCACATTTGTCCTTCCAAAGGGTGGCCTTTGTTCACAGGTTTGACCGTACTGCATTGATCAACGCTATATTGAATATAGGTTTTCAAATCAGCTCAAAAAATTTATGACCAAAAATAGAAGAATGTTACTTTGCTATTATTTGCTTAGAGTTTTTATTACTAATTACATGTAATGTATTAATTGCAAAAAAAAACATTGTTCTATGCACTACTTACGTTATATTAAATTTAAATCCGATTTAAATGCAATACAGGAACTGTCTTGTTATTTTAGTGCGTTCACAGACAAATCTCAAACTAGACTGAAGATATTTCACATTGAATCATTTAAATAATCACCGGTCATTTTATCTTGACAAAAAATTAATGTTGCTGCGTTCATTTTTACAACCACGTGACTTATTGATGAAACGTCGAAAAATTTTACGACGTAATGACTAATTGACAAGATAGCGAAGTACCCGGAGGTCAAGCAGCGACGTTTAATTGATACTCTGGCCCCCTTTAGCCCCTAATCTGACTTTGATCTCGTTCGATTAAAATAACAATTGGTTTTAATTAAAAGGAAAAGGTGTTTACACAAAATGTTTGTCCGATTATCGTGCAACTAAATCGATTAAATTTAAGATTTAAAAGCCGATCGCCGGTATGTGGTTTTAATTGTAATACAATAAAAGTGACAATTTGTATTTTTCTCCCGAAAAATATCAATCGAAATATTGTAATCACTACATTAAATGAGCCGACATTGTAATTAAGCATGTTAAAGCATGTTTACATTTAGTCTGCATACTTGACAATCAGAGACGTGGTCATTTTAAGTAAGATTTTACAATATAGACGCTTTTTTAGTTCACTTAATATCAATAATTCAGAAAACAAAGCACCACATAATTTCTAAGTCAGTCTGTCAGACAACATCTGGCTGTTGGTTTTTTGTTGTTTTTTTTTTGGTTTTTTTTTTTGCTTCATAATACAATTATGTACACTGAGTCAAATTTCATACGTCCCCCTTATAGAGCACAGTTCTGGGGCGAACTAAAATAAGTCAGTTAATATCGGACAACATCTGGCTGTTGTTGTTGTTTTTTTAATACTTATGTTTTACAATACTTTCAATCGGTCTGTACAGCGAAATTGAGAATTCAAAGTAAATGTTGGATCGAAAATGTTTATTGAATGCTATTTGAAAAGTGGTACATTTTTTTTACTTTAGTTACTTATAGAATATTACAGGTGCAAAATTTATATTTGAACTTGAAGAACAATCTCAGATTTTATAACCCTAGACCCAGGTAAAGAAAATTTGCATCGTTGCGACAATGTGGGCATGCTAGAACTTAAATATGTCCTTAAAAATATATTTATAATACATTTAAGTTGAAATAAGCAGATTTCGGCCACAAAAACCTGTCAAAGGATTTGGTCATTTCGTTTCGTTTGATGTTTGATTGATGTAAAACTATGTGGTATTTGGTATCAATGGTGCCCGTATGGATATTTTAACCACTTGATACAGTTTTTAGACTGGTACAAGCATGCACAATGATTACATTACGATCGTACTAAAGAGATGTACATTTTTTATGGTATTTGATTCTTATCTTAAACACACGATGAAGGATATCTGCTTGAGAAACTACTTTGACATGAGAGGGAGCAGTAATCGTCACATTAAAAATGAAAATAAGGACCAAAACCCTTTAATTTGATAAGATTTGTCGTAAAATAGGGGCCGAGATTTTTAACTAGATAAATGTAATACATCCTCTTTGATTCATTTATCCGACTGCTTACAACCAAATGAACATGAATGAAATCTGTAAAGCATCTTTACAAGGTTTTGACATTGTTAAATGACTGAATTGACATTTCGTCAAACAGTTTAACATTATCTAGATAAGAATCTATTTGACATCTCCTTGGATCTACCATGTTTGGTGAGTCACGTGTGCTGGGACCATATCAACGGTGTATCCTTAAAAAATCGATAATCGATTCATATCATCAAAGTGAAAAAAAAAAGACTTTAAAATTAGCGAAGAGTGAATTACTCAATAGTGATCACTTTCTATACCAGACCCCTCATATGACCTTTTGAAACGAAACACTACACAGAATGCTGGGTTTTGTAGTCAAAACCCCACTCAACCGAACCAAAATATATGTATAGCGTATGGCTTTAACTGAACTAAACATTTGGAATTTTAAAGACAACTTTCAAAAATGATGCCGACGTTTTCCAACATTCCAGAAAATTAATGTATATCAATGCTAAATGACTTATAAAACTGAAATAGGACTCTTTATGCTCGCTTTCATAAACCAGCATTACGAATGTCATGTGACAAGGAGGTCCACTTGTCCATTTATTAATTTACGACATTGAATACAATGTGGACACAGAACGCAACCTGTTGTAAATCTTTCCTAGCTTTCTTAAATCATTCAATAACCGCTATAAGTATTACATTGTTGTCAGTGTCAGAATTTTAAGTTTACAGTCACGTGGTCCCCATGTTGGGTACTAATTCGTCAATGTCAGAATCTAAACTTGTCAAACCCTGTCATAATCAATTTCCTTCATTCACTAATTTAATAATAATTAAACTATTACTACATTGTTCCCAATTATAGAAAAATAAAGATTTGCAGCGTATAGTTTGTAGTTTTGAATGTTTAAAATCAAAACTGTTTTAAGGATTAATTATAATTCACATGCATCGCTTATAAACTTCTTCTATTATAGGGTGGGTACATCTTAACAATACGTAAAATTCAGAAATTACAATTAAGAAAATACATAGAATTTAATTGAAACATTGACTTTATTCGCTATTAAGGACAATAAATCGATGATAAAAGGTGTTAAATTCTTTATGTTTGTAATAGAATAAATGTGTGGTAATTTATCAAATAAAGATATCTACAGAGAAAATTTCCAATATCATACAGACTTCTGTAAGTTAATTATATTTCATCAGATTTTAAAATTGGAATATTGGTTATTGATAAAATATGTATAAAATAGTTTTTTGCATTCTTTTTAGAGAAAAATACATTTTCTTAAGCAGAACGTGAAAATTTACCTAAGTTGCCTAGGTAAAAAAAATATCACGCGTATATCGCAAAAAAAATGAAAAAAAAATGAAAGGAGAAATATTTTAATCTTAATCTAGTTCGAAATATGAGAAAATTTATTATTAATACTTACTGTGAGTAAATGCATGGTTGTAGTGATTAAATCCTTATACTCAAGCCACACAAATATCGCGTAATTAGTAATGAAATATTCTTGATTCGACCAAAACAAATCCGACGATAGAACATAAGATCAATGAAAATGAATAATACGGAATTAAGTGGCTTCCAGATTTTATATACTCTTCGAAAATTAAAACACAAAATACTCTAACTAGTACTAACCATTCACTTAATCAGTGTCGTAATTCGAAGTACGAAACATTACTTTGTCCATCAATTAGTATTCTTCGAATAAAATATATTGTTTGACAATTAAAAATTATTTTACTGTTAATCTAGGCAATCAACGCAGCAGTGAAAGTATTAAAAACAAATTACGCTAAGTAATTCTCGAAGTGTCAACAAAAAGTTGACGAAAAGCACGCTTTGAATCTTTCAAAAAATCTTGAGTATTGTAAACCATTATACAAGCATTGCTTTCACAGTTTTTTCGGCGCATAGACTTAATTGCTTTACAATTAAACTCGCAAACATATTTGAATTTTAATTGATAGATAACAAAAGAGGAATCGGATATGATAATGATTTGAGGTGCGAATCTGCGAAAAACAAAACGCCCGATTGTCCCCGTTTATGTAAGCCGTACTCGAAGTTTGTTTGGCAGATTTTCGCAGCTGGTTTCGATGGAGAAGCACGTGGATACTCAAATTCATGTATATTAACAAGATGTTGTCCACATTTTATCATCAGTTCATGATATCAGCTTCTATTGTACAATTGGATATATTATATTACAAATTTATTTACTTTATTGTACACCTACTGTCGAATACTGCAACAATGCCTATTATTTCTAAGCCAAAGGTAATTATTTTTTTTTATATTTTTATACATCAAAGATAAACAATAATTTGATACTGAAATTAAAAATATTGCATTTACAATTTACGTTTTAACCATAAACAATAACTGATGGATTCAATATTTTAACACATTTTATATCGGACTTTTTTATCAATTTATCGCTAATATTTATATAAATAATATATTCAACGCCAGTTAAATGATCAAAAGCATGATTATATATTATTTAGCTATTCCCCTAAGTGTAAAATGTATACAAATATATATTTTCTTTTGACTCTAAGTCACAATCCGAGTAATTATCTGTTACAAGATTGTTAAGGCGGACTTACGTTACAATAACGACTTATACAAATGTTATTCTTTTTTAACAATGGATTCTACACCCTGTAGTCTGTATAAGAATTCAATTTACATTCCTTTGTGTAATCATATCATCAAAATTATTATATTTCTATTGTTTGACACATGTCATGAATTCACGCTGTGGTTTAAAATCCTTACCACAATGCGGATAAATTCCAACTTGTGTGTCAAAAAGTTGCAATACGGACAGTGGATAACACATGCATATATTGGAGTAAAATGTAAGTTAGAAATAGCGTAATTACTAATTCACTAAGACACTATATTCAGGAATAGTGTTTGAGACTGTATGTTACGAACAGATTGAAGAAAATTAAGCTGTGTGATGAAATTATTGGATATAAATGAGGGGAATTAAATTACTTTATAATTACTTTATATTTTGTCATTATACTAATTTTCTGATTTTTTTTTCAGACTAAGAAAGTGATGGCTTCATGCAGGGGTACACTCGGTCGTGCATTCTGTGTCACAGGTGTGCAATCCAGTGGTTCGTCCTCTCTGCTGGATGGTTCTGTGTACGAATCCAGAAAATCCTCAGACAGATCTGATACTGATTCTAACACATCCGGATACCTTTCATCCTCATCCTTCGAGTCATCAGGGGAGGAGAAACGCTTGGTGCTAAATGAACAGAAGGTGTTCAATGTTTGGAGTAAATGGAGCAAGAAAGTAGAGATTCCTAAAAGCTCCACCCCAAAACAATCCGATGAATTCAACGCTTATAAGAAACGTACTAATAAATACATGGATAATAGTTTGTTGTCAATCAAGAAAGACTTCAGTAAAGACGCAAAAACTGAAGTAAAAGAAGAATTAGATTCATTCTGGGATATTAAAACACCAAAAGTGCACAAAAGTTGCTCCGAGAGTGACGTCAGGAGAAGTCGTGACGTAATAAAACACGACGCTGGTTTAGAAGTTGACATGAGAAAAAGGCATTCGTCTGTTAGTCAGGACTGGAAGAGAAAACCATTCCTAACAATGTCAGACTCTCAACTGGATCAAAGATTATGTAATTCAAACAGATCTGGTAACACTGAAAGCACATGTGATAAAACTAGATCGTACACTGCGCTACCAAGGTACCGCGTCAAAGTCGATAGTGACCCTGTCACAAATAAACTTGCTTCTCAACTTAGTGCTTCTTGTGCAGATTTTGCTGACACTGGTATTCCTGTTGATGAATCTATGAGTGAATTCTTGTCTATTGTTGATAGAGAAAATCTGGCTAGTTTTCTAAACTTTTATGACAGAATGACAAGTGGTCCTGCTTACGAACAGGCCAGAAGAAATCCGCACAACTATGAAGCTGTGTATTACTAAAACATGGTTTTAGTTTCCACATCGCGATGTATTTTCACATGATAGTGCAATTTTTGTTTTGTTTGTCAGTAAATATTTTATAAATGCCATCGTTTTTTTTTATTTTCATTATGTCTGTACCAACGATTACCACAACAACCACAAGAGGGTTTAACTCTCTAAAATGGCCACAGTTAACAATGAAACATTGAACAGAGGACGTGATTGGTATAGAAATCAAAGGGAGGTAACTGCAATAGTTACAAATACAAATTGTCTCCCTTCCAACACGCTTCAGTTGGATTTACGCTTCAGTTGAATTTAAACCTAAAATATGCCGGTAAATAATTGATTATAAAAACACACACCTACATGACTATATAACATGTACACTAACAATTACAGTGTAACCTATGAACAAAGGCCACCTTTGGGAAAGACAGGAGGTGACCTTTATTCACAGGATGGTATTTTTCCGAGGTAGCCTCAAACACAGGTTTCACTGTATTTGATTAGTAGTATGACTCAGATAAAAAAACAAGGAAGGAAAAAACGCAACATCAGTCACACCACGTGACAGTCAGGACATAGATCGTGTGTTGGGTAATTATTTACACAAGATGAGTAAGGAATAGTTGCTATAATACATTGATTATGATTGTACAACTGTATGTGGTGATATGTCATGGTTTAATAAACATGCAAAATAGCTTTAACATTTCTACACATGACTAAAAAGAAGAAATACTAAATGAATCAAGAAGTAGTGGTAGGAATACTACAAATGTAGGTGACACAGTTTATGTAGCTTGTTTGTGATATTGCGACCATTTAAATGAACGTAATTATGGATATCAACTTGTGTAAAATTCTGTCAATTGTTGAGATTGTCATACTAACAGGTAAGAAATCTGAATATATTCATACACATTTTTATACCAGTAGTTTATTTCAAGATAATAGGCCTTCAGCCCAGGAATCAACATATATAAAATACCTGCATGTTTATAAGAAAAGCACGGTACAAAAGTACTTTGATTTGACATTGAACGAGCAGCTGAATACTGTGTATATGTGTATAATGCATAACGCACATATGTATACATATGACAATATAGGTTTAAACGTTCATACGGTAAGTAAGTTATAATTGCTAATCATGGTTATCATTCATATCCCTACTTTGATTTATTTCCGTTACAAATTCATCTTATTAAACAGAATTAGTTCTGTTAAGGGGTATCCGGAAGTAGACAGTGTCCAAGTTGGTTACTAATACTAGTTAGGTTACACACTCATAAATATTTCTTCATTCGCTACGTACATAAATAAAACATGATTATACAGGAAAACCTCGATAATGGGACCACCAACTGGGTCCGAAAAATTGGTCATAAGAATGAAGTGGTCACATTATCAAGTTTCGAAAGTTGGTCCAAAAAATACACAATGTGGTCGTAATATTGAGGTGGTCGATATTTGACAGAACAATGATTTGTTAGATATGATCTATTATGAATCAATCCACTGCTTAATGAGATACAGTTGTAAATTGCAGGATGGTAGAAAGGACTGTAGAATGCATGTCGCTGTTGTAAATGCATTTATGTAACAAATATCGACTGCATGCACATGCATCGACATGTATCATCTTCATAATGCAGACGAGGTCAATTCAGTTTCTGCATCACTTCAATAAAACTAATAATCCATACACTCCTGCGAAATGTCGGCAGTGTCGATTTAATGTTAGTTGATATTCGCATGACTACATTAAATAATTGGCCGAAACGTATCCACTAGAGTGAAATACTGGTAATATTATCAGTACAGGCTTCGATCAGCTGTATACGGACGTATCCTGCCGAAATATACTCGTTTGTTGAGTGATTTGTTGCAGTTCGCAAAACATGGATTTAATATGTTTATTAATTACATGGGTGCTAACGTTTTCTGATGTAACAGGTAGCTTTTTTAAATTAAATTTGTACATTTTGCAATGTTAATTTGCATATACACCGATTCAACAGCCTATTGACATAAGCGGTTAAGATCCAATTATGTAAATATTATGTTTAAAATGGAAACTTTTTTTTTCGTAAATGCTTTGCAAAATAAAATAGAGCCTGTGTGTTACTTTATTAAGAATGTTTTATAGATCATATTCAGTTCTTTAAATTAATCTCCAGTCTTTTTCACGTTATGTTATGGTACGTGATGTAAAAATGATCGATGTATGCAATATATACATTTTGCCAATAATCACGCATATTGCATAAAATGTTTATAAAATTGTTTATATCTAATCTAAGACTGATCAGATCTTTCTAATGTTTTCTAGGTATTCATGTCATGTTTTCTGTGTTTATTGTGTTGCTAGCATAATAATATATAGATATAATAACATACATACAGCATTATCACAACAGGACGTACAATTGCATGCTATTTTTTATAATGTTTTCTATAAGGCATAAGGTTTAATTTGATTGTGGCGTGCCGTGTCTGTCCGTCCGTCTGTACTAACGAGAGGTACATTAGGGAGTTAGAGTTAACTTGGCATTATGCGGTTCATTCTGTACAAATCGTGAGATTGATTTTTTTCATTCTGGGGTTGGAAAATGTAGGTTGTGGGGTTAAAAACAGGAAAATTCTCATGCAGAAGCTCTCGTAAGTGTATGTCCGTCCGTCCGTCCGTCCGTCATCGCTTCATAATATACTAGACTTACTTCACTAGACTTACGACAGTTCTCGTTTGGCGACATTTAAACAGTTTTTAATTTTTTTCGCTGTTGATCTAAATCATAATCAGGGTAATTGTACATGAAAACATGTTTTGAAGTTATCTAGCGAATATATAACAGATTGATGTTATCAGAGTGAGCAGCCATTGTTGTGAGATAATTTATATAAACACACTGAAAACATTGTTTCATTTATTGCTATCTTGACAAATAGATTCAGACACGTTCGTGTAGCATGCAGTTTAATGCTTCAAAATATCTTTCTCTTCTTGGGTCACGTGCGAAAAATATCGACACACCCATCTTGCGTAGGATTGCAACTCACGATATGAGATTTATAGATTTATATGAAAAGAAAATATTTGTTGTAAAACCGTTCCAAAATAAATTCGTCAACACCGGCGCGTTGCTGTTCTAACAAAACTGATTCCTAGAATTTGACGTACAATTCATTTTGACATGCAATCAAACCTGTATATGAGACCACCTCCGAATAAAGACCACCCTGTAAATAAAGGCCATTATTTGAAAAACTTCCATTGATTAGTTAGTACAAACTGATCTCCGAATAAAGTCCATCTGTCAATAAATGCCACATTTTTTCTTACCCAAGGGTGGCCTTTGTTTACAGATTTTACCGTATTATATTAATATAATGCTATCTAATTCATGTAATAATAATTTATAACATAAGGAAGAATATTGTTGTTTAGAATATTCAGAATATTTGAAGAAGATACTAATACGATAGTTTGTTCGGAACCAGTCTTAAAATACAAGAATCTGATTGGTTGCCTCAAAGTAAAATTCAAATTTGACCAATGTCAAGGTCACATTGTGTAAATAATCTCTAAATCTCAATAAGACCGGCGAGTTCAGATTCTGTTTTTAATATTGCTTCAAAAACAAGTCGTTGCTTTGGTCAGTATAAATCTTGTTGTTATCGTGTACAAAATATTGCTGATAGTACCATACAATTAAACCATGTTTATGCTCTGGATGTAGAACGTAGACATAGATTCTAGGGTGGATACTGTATATACGCATAAGATAAATAAATACTTACGACCGGGTCGATACATTAAGTGAATACATTTCTCACACCGAATCAAATTCCGCGAATAACCGTATAAAAACGATGATCTGCATTTTATCGCAAGCAGGAAACGCCTTAAAACATTTCCGTGGGGAAAATATTTACATGTACATGTAGTATGAAATGAAACGAATGTTGACCTCACACACACAACCGGAAGATCTGGGCGCCCTTATCTCCAACAACTTCGATAATTTCCGTAAATTTTCGTTAAAAGTTCGGTACCTAGGCGCCCTTATCTCGATAACTTCGATAATTTCCGTAAATTTTCGTTAAAAGTTCGGTACCTATCGGTCGTTTCCGCCAAACACTAATTAAAATGATACCAAGATAAGACGAAAACCACAAGATGTCTTGTGTTAATTGATCAGAATACATTGAACAATCATGTATTTAAGGATGAATTAGTTGGTAATCCGGTTATAGTAATGTGAAAAAAATGAAGAAAATTATCAACACTGTATGAGGAGCAGTAATCCCATTAATTAATTCTTCAAATAATTAGAGCCATGCGAATCTGATTTAGATATTAAATATAATAAAACGCGTAACGAGCATACTGGAATTAATAAGAAAACATCAATTGTGGTATAATGTCCGCTTTCTTATTTATTTATTTATTTATTTATTTATTTATTTATTTATTTATTTATTTATTTATTTATTTATTTATTTATTTATTTATTTATTTATTTATTTATCCAACTACCTTTAAAGCCATGGATGTGGGACGTAGATACGTCCTGCTGTTTCTTTTCACTATTTTTTTATCACATTTAATTATGTCTACCTGTAAGGCGTGTCAACTTCGTAGTGACATATTTGTGAATATTAATAAGTTTACATCATAAGGTCAATTTCCAAACATATTTCAACGACTCGTAAAATGCTATTTATTTACCAGCTAATGGCTATATAATTATACGGTGTGCATAAACTCATGCCAAGTATAGCAAGTGACATATAAGTGTAGATCATGTGACATATAGAAAGTGTAGATATGTGACATATAGAGTGTGTAGATCATGTGACATATAGAGTGCACGGATCATGTGACATATAGAGAGCACATATCACGTGACATAGAGAGCACAGACCATGTGACATAGATAGAGTGCAGATTACGTGACATATAGCAAGTTTAGATCATGTGACATACAGCATACGTCATGTGACTTATAGTCATCATATCATTACGCGACATTTATGTTTCTATTCAGGAGGGGAATAAGAAAGGAAAATTAGTCGATAAGTAGCCACTTAATTGTTGTATTTAGAGATCACTAATTGTGTAAATTTCCGTATTAGATCCTGAATGCTGTACATGAGACAGACAATGTTTACATTAACTCGTTACTACCGGCCGGCAATCTGACCTTCACTTTATTGTCGCTATATTTTAGGCCATACATAACAGAACCTCATTATTTGAGACAAAATGGTCTACGTTCGTTTGAATCGTATCAGAGCTATGGATTCATTTTCAGTGTTATTACAATGTTGAGTCATAAAATTATTCAGTTAATTACATGATATTTTCATTCCATGTGCCTGATATAAAAAAAATCATAATTCTATTTTCAGCCAGTGCTGTACACAGTGAAGATGTTTTACAAAGAACTAAACGAGCGGTGAGTTGAACACATTCACGAAATATTTAATTAAATGGATCGAAAGACTGATCATCACATTCCCGGATTTATCCGGATAAAGACGTATTTTCCCGAAGTTATCCGTAATTGTAGCCAGAATCCGTAATTGTAGCCATCGAAATCATTCGGTATACCTCGGCTGATTCCGTACTTCCGGTTTAGTCAAAACGACCGAAGCTTGCCGAATGTATCCAAATGAATCCGTATTTAAACGAATGGGCACGATTTTACCAAACTGATTCAAAATTAGCGGACCTGATCAAACCTTTCAATGACTGCAATACGTATATATTAGCCTGATTTCGGTAGAATCACAGATCGCTGATTCACAGCGATAGATTCAACAATACACAGCAAAACCTCGGTGATAAGACCACCTTCGGAACCCGGAAAAACGGTCGTAATAATGAGGTGGTCTCATTATCAAGTTAAAATATAGAAGACTTATTGAAAGCCGGTCCGAAAATAAGTGGTCATTATGATGAGGTGGTCGCTATTTGAGGTTATGGGGATAAATAAAATTTCCAAGACTAATATTATTCAAATCATGAAGATGGAGTATTTAAGATATTAAAACATCGTTATTAAGAAGTCTAGGTCAATGTACTTATACACAGTACAAGAAACATACATGCATTTACATTGTACGTTATATGTTCTATTATTACAGATCAAATGTGAGTCAAAGTTTTCTAAAATCACGAGTGGCCATACAGCTTGTCTGCAACCATCTTCAGAGTTGAAGGGTGGAGGTAAGAATAGTCTAATCACTATAAATACAAGCGTCAGGTCTACCGGTCTCGGGTGTTCGAACCCTGATGGTAGCACATGTTTTTTTTCTGATGATTTTATTTTTAGAAGTTAGCAGTTACTTGTAGAATAATGTTAGCACTGATGTAGAATTCAGGAAGACTGGTTAGGTTAAATGTCCGTCAGTATATAACAATGACAATGGTTAGGTTAAATGTCCGTCAGTATATAACAAAGAGACTGGTTAGGTTAAATGCCCGTCAGTATATAACAATGACAATGGTTAGGTTAAATGCCCGTCAGTATATAACAATGATAATGGTTAGGTCAAATGTCCGTCAGTATATAACAATGATAATGGTTAGGTTAAATGTCCGTCAGTATATAACAAAGAGACTGGTTAGGTTAAACGTCCGTCAGTATATAACAATGATAATGGTTAGGTTAAATGTCCGTCAGTATATAACAAAGAGACTGGTTAGGTTAAATGCCCGTCAGTATATAACAATGATAATGGTTAGGTTAAATGCCCGTCAGTATATAACAATGATAATGGTTAGGTTAAATGTCCGTCAGTATATAACAATGATAATGGTTAGGTTAAATGCCCGTCAGTATATAACAATGATAATGGTTAGGTTAAATGTCCGTCAGTATATAACAAAGAGACTGGTTAGGTTAAACGTCCGTCAGTATATAACAATGATAATGGTTAGGTTAAATGTCCGTCAGTATATAACAAAGAGACTGGTTAGGTTAAATGCCCGTCAGTATATAACAATGACAATGGTTAGGTTAAATGCCCGTCAGTATATAACAATGATAATGGTTAGGTCAAATGTCCGTCAGTATATAACAAAGAGACTGGTTAGGTTAAATGCCCGTCAGTATATAACAATGATAATGGTTAGGTTAAATGTCCGTCAGTATATAACAATGATAATGGTTAGGTTAAATGTCCGTCAGTATATAACAAAGAGACTGGTTAGGTTAAACGTCCGTCAGTATATAACAATAATAATGGTTAGGTTAAATGTCCGTCAGTATATAACAAAGAGACTGGTTAGGTTAAACGTCCGTCAGTATATAACAATAATAATGGTTAGGTTAAATGTCCGTCAGTATATAACAAAGAGACTGGTTAGGTTAAACGTCCGTCAGTATATATTAGGAAGACAGGCGTAAACATAAACAATTACAAACTAGTTAATGAAAGATTATCCACCAATGACTCATGGCTTTTGAAAAATCATATTCATCTACTTATATATTGAATTTCACAAACAGCAGCTTTAAATTTCCTCCTTTGTAATATTATGACCCATTATGTGTATACAGTTTCTTGAAATGGTACACCTGGTGTAGATATATCACCATCACAATTATCCCACTCCTCCTGCACCTTCTCGTTCTCTTCATTAGCATCATCATGATCATCATTATCATCATCCATACCTCCTCCTCCATCTCTACTTCATATTCATCATCCTTACCTTCCTCCTTCTATGCATCTTCATCATCATCATCAGCATCATCGATATCTTACTCCCTACCTTTTCCTTCTTCTTCTCATTTTCTTCTTCATCATCGTCATCATCATTGTCGTCATCATCATCATTATCATCAATAGCATCATCATGATCAGATCTAAAAATCATGTAATTATTTCAGGTTTAAACGACAAGGACAAAAAAATTATAATTGACTTGCATAACAAAGCTCGCCGTGAAGTGTCGCCTCCAGCCAGTAATATGATAATGATGGTACGTGAAATACATTCATTTTCATTATTTAGCTATTCTCTGATATCATCGTAAATAGTTGCATACATTTAGTATTTGGTTTATTATTATTGTCTTTGCAATAATGACAACATACTTTAAGTAAATAGCAATCTTTTTTCTCTTGCTTGCTTGCTTCTGGCTGCTATCATAAAATCATTATTAAATAGAATCTACTAAAACGACACTCAGATTAGTTGCTAGATCACACGAAACGTTGGACATCATTCAACGTATCACTTAACAATGGTATATACAGTTAAACCTCTCATAGCGACCACCTCAATATTACGATCACTTTGTTATGACGACCTCTTATTTTATGACCGGCTTTCGGTAACTTCCCTTTAATTCAACTTGATAACGAGAGACTATCTCATTATTTCGACCAAATTTTTCGGACTCCAAAGGCGGTCTCATTATTGAGGTTTTACTGTACATTGTTGTAAAAATAATGAATGCAGATTCTGAAAGTAGAGTGATAGTTAGAGGAGATAGATAAATATCTTGCCTCTAAAAAGACAGTCACTTAGATGACATATCACCATTTACATCTATTAGACATTTAATGCTCATACAATATAATTATGCAAGTACGAAAGGTGATCCAGAAGTGCGTGAGCACTAATTTTTGCGAATAAATACGGTATGCTATACATTTAGATTTTAACTCCTAACCCATTGGCTCATAATACCTCATTTTCCCGCATCTGAAGCAGACGACATTTTAATACATTGAGGCAAAAGAAGCCATTGCTTTTAATGAGTGATGGCTTCTTTTGCCACAATGTTTTCCACTCTGTCATAGAGAAATAACACAATTTTCTTCAATAGATTTATGTTTTGTATATTAGCTTTGAATTTGGAAGAGTCCAAAATATGTTTTTGAGGCAAAGGGTTCAAGATGTGTTGATTGTTGTGTTATGCTATTTCTAGTCCTGGGATGAAGAAATTGCAAAAATTGCGACAAGATGGGCAGAGAATTGTGTTGTAAATCATGATGATAATTATCGAAGATATGATTTCGGTAAGTATCATAATTCAGAGTGCTTACAAAACTGTAGAATTGCATCCAACGTCAATGAAATCACATTGACAATGTTTTCAACGTCAATCAACAAAACCCATCTGATCCGAACCCTTCAAATCCGGAAAAAAATCTGTTATCCGGACGATTTTTGTACCGATTTTTATTATAATATATTTCACATTTCTTATTATCCGCATGAACATAAATAACTCTTCTAATCCTGACTTTCTCAGGGACTTGATTCGAGCACTCAGTACTTCACTGTACTCAGAGGGGACATTGAATTTGTTTTCATGTAACATTCATGTAATACACTGGGTATATTATGCTGTTTTTTCAATAATATTTCAATCATATACGGCAGTCGGTTCACCTAACCAGTTTTCCTGGACTGTATACTAACCAGTACTAACTTACCCTTCCACAAGGAGCCGACAGCTTCTCCACATATGGAGGAAAATCGACATTTTTGACAAATTTCCATAGAAGAGTATGACCTGCCGCAACCTAGGTTTGAACCCAGATTGCTAGATTACAAATCCAGCGCACTAACCACTGGACCACGTTCGCGGCCAAGGGGCATTGAAGCGGAAGTGGCGGATATGATCGTAATGACATTACACGTTCTTGCTGTGAATGTCAGGGATCATTATTAATCCGATAGATGTGATGAAAAAACGTGCTTTAAAGATACCATCTTACCTAAATGGCCAACATTTCTTGAGGGTAATCTTTATAATGACAAAATTATACTCTAAATATCTTAAAACCTTCATTGACCTATTTCACACGAGGACACGATTCACAGTGTTCAAATCGTTGTTATAATCGTGTAAATATGTTGAAAGTAAACTTTCACTTAGCGACCATTTTAAGAATATTTTATCTTAACGTCCTATATTTTCGGGTTTGTATTCAGTATTTTTCTACATTTCATTTTGATAAAGAGACTATCTCAATACAGTCAATACAGGGAACAAAGACCACCCTTGGTAAAGACGAAATCTGACCTTTGTAGATAGGTGGCCTTTATTCAGAGGTCAGTTCGTTTTTAATAATCTGTGACGGTTTTTGAAATAATGGCCTTTATTAACAGGATGGTCTTTATTCAGAGGTAGCCGCAAACACAAATTTGAATGTACTTAATCGGGTATAAAATCCTGGAACATGGCTTAGGTTAACTGCCGCCTGTATACACATTTGTACATGTAAGTGAAAAAAGTTACTTTCAGTATTTCACGCGCCCTCAGAGCTTTGATACCACTACCGTATGAGATACAATTTGGGAGCTAAGTCTCCTACAAAAGTACCCCCCTTTACATGTAGCTTGACGTAATACATCACTTACACAGTCAAACCTGTGTTAGAGGCCACCTCTGAATAAAGACCACCCTTTAAATAGAGGCCATTCTTTGAAAAAACGTCACTGAATGATTAAATCGAACTGGCCTTCGAGTAAAGGCCATCTGTCAATAAATCTAATCTCAAGCAAATGGTCGCTAAGTGTGGTCTCTATGTATAATATCATAATACGTGCATACTGCTTTGTTTAAGGCCGATATTCGTTAGGTCAGAATTTGGCGGCGGGCTCATACGAAATGGGCTGGGAGAGAGCTATAACACTTTGGGCTGATGAGAAAAAGGATTACAACTATTATACTAATAACAGTCCAACAGGTGCTGTGATCGGTCATTATACACAAGTAAGATGAAAAATATTTTAAAAAATCACTTGAATACCTTTTTTTAGATTCGGGTCAACACGAACTTCTTATCTTTACGATTATTTTGCTAGAGCAGAACTTAATAGATTTTCATTAACAAGTTTTTAAAGCTGCATTTTTTTTTCTTCGCTGATAGTTTTGTTAAGTCTCTCTGAATAAGCTTTAACATGTACAATTAAGATGAGTTTTCAAACCGGAAGTAGAATACATGTGTCTATTTTTAGAATTTGAACAGAACATTCAAATTCTTCGAAGGCTTTCACCGAAAAAAAATCTACGTTACTTAGAAATAGATCAAAGTTAACAAATAAAAGCTTGTTTCAGTGGTTGACAAGTTTTTCATTTTGAAGTAGGAAGAAACGTTCGGTAGCTTTGATAAGATCCCTGGTTCATTTATATATATGCACGTAGGTAGTGCATTCCACTCGTACAATTATGATACCATCTGTATTTGTAATTGGTTTACAGATGGTCTGGGCTTCAAGCCATAAGATAGGTTGTGGGTATGCTATATGTGGTCGAAGCCATTATTACGTATGTAACTACGGACCGAGGTAAGCAACTTAGAATTCTTCCGCGATGTTTAAGAGGAACTATTTTCTTTAGCGTAAGAACTTCCTTTTGTTTGTTATTTGAACCCGTATAATAACTTATGAAATAACTCGATTAGCAGAAAAAAAAGCCAAATTTCCTTTGCTTTTCTGGTTGTGATAAGTTTTAAGTTACATAAATATTTTATTTCGCATGGTAGATTTTAACTTGGTAATGAGACCATCTCAATGTCAAGAACAGTGGTTTAATTGTAAAGGTGGCCTTAATATTGAAAATTAATTGTGTATTTTATATTTCATTTTCTATTTATAGCGGAAATTTAGGTGGAAGTCTACCCTACAAGCAGGGCTCCACATGTTCAGCGTGTTCAAAAAACTGTAATAATAAATTATGTGGTGAGTGTTCATGATGTATGTGTCACGTGTTATTGATTCTATGGTGTACGTGTCACGTGCTTTAATTCTATGGTGTTCGTGTCACGTGCTATTAATTCTAGGGTGTACGTGACATGTGCTATTAATTCTATGGTGTACGTGTCACGTGCTATAAATTTTATGGTCAACGTGTCACGTGTCACGTGCTATAAAGTCTATGGTCTACATGTCACGTGCTATTAATTCTGTGGTGTATGTGTCACGTGTTATTGATTCTATGGTGTACGTGTTACGTGCTATTAATTCTGTGCTGTACTTGTCATATGCTGTTAATTCTATGGTAAATGTGTCACGTACTATCAGTTCTATTGTGTACGTGTCACGTATTATTAATTCTATGGTGTACGTGTAGATGTGTTATAAACGTGTTTTAGCATATGTTACATTCAATCTGATCACGAAATATTTCAACATTTAAAGTATTCATGGAGTAGCATCGTGATCTTGGTTCATGAATGATTAAGACAAGTTTTCGTAAATACAAGCAACGGCCATTCGTGGTTCAGGAATAATGGACAGAGATCTTCAGAATTAAAAGTCATGTTTGATTGTACTTCTATTTTTTGTGTAAATAATTTTATGAATCCTTAATTTCGTATTTTCTTCGTCGACAATTATTGGACAGCGAGTGCTTTGATCTTGCTTGAGTGTGCATTGAATAGAGTTTTACTGTAAAACTCGTCTAAGAGACAACTGCAATGTTATGACTACCTCATTTCAAATCATATTTAAACTTATTTTCGTAAACTTTTTAATATTTCCTCAATAGTTCCGTTAAATAATGAGACTTCAATATTTATTCTTGGTCAATAAACAGTCAAACCTGTGTTCGCAGTCATCTCCGAGTAAAGGGCACCCTGTCAATAAAGGCCATTCTTTGAAAATCCATCATTTATTATCTAGTACAAACTGACTTCCGAATAAAGGCTACCTGTCAATAAAGGCCACATTTTGTCTTCCCCAATGGTAGCCTTTGTTCACAGGTTAGACTATAAAAGTTTTAATTCATTGTTTCTGTTGCCATTGTATTATTTTCGGACTAGTGTTCTGACTACTTTATACAGTTGAACTTGATCAAGAGGCCACATTAACATCGAAAACACGTTTTCTCCCAAAGGTGGTCTTAGAATCGAGCTTTTACCATATATATTGTATAATTATTTCAGATTGTGGAGATAAAACATGTTTCAATGGCGGAACACTGGATCTTAATTCATGTTCATGCTCGTGTGTGAAGAATTTACCATTTTATCTTCCGTCAAACTGTGGACGTAAGTCATTTTATTACAAATAGTATGTTTTGAATGGTTTATGTTTGTAACAAATTAGTATGGATTGGCATAGAAAAATAATTCCCCTATGCTCATTTTGTGGCAAATTATACGGTACATTTAGCAAAAGTCAAAACACAGCAGTTGCAGTCAAAACCGTGTTTGTAGCCACCTCCGAATGAAGGCCACCCTGTGAAAAAAGGGGCCATTCTTTGAAAAATTGTCATATATTATTAAAAACAAACTGGTCTCCAAATGAAGGCCATCTGTCAATAAGGGTCACATTTCGCCCTTTCACAGGTTTGACTGCATACGGTTTTGTGTTTACATATTGTGGCAATGTAACAACGGTGCACTTAAAAAAGGAAAACTCGCCAAAAGAGCACTTTTAATTGGTTATGTAAAACCATGTTTGAAAAATGTTTATTACAAACTTTATATACATCTCTATGCATTCCATTAAGACCGATTGTCTAACGAGGCAACTTCATGATTGGTGGATCTATGATTTTTTTTTATACTCCGATGTGGTCACTTTACCGCTGTATCAATACGCGCAAAAAATAGTCCTAAAAGTGCATACACGTGTTATGTTTTGCAACTGCAGATTAGTATTTTATTTTACAAAATTTTGACCCTGTTTCGTCTAAAATATCCATGTAGTGAACTGCACTGACGTACAAGAACCAAGATACTGTCGACAGTTTGGTGTAAATGCCTGTGAGTTATATTCAAATGTTCCCCAAGAATGCCCTGATATGTGTCGCTGGTGTCCAGGTAAATATAACATGTATATTATTCTGCAGTAAGTCAATGACCAAAATTACTCTAATGGACGAGCAGGTTGCCTTCAAAACGATGCCCCGAAAGCATTGCTTTTATAAATCACAAAAGTTTTATTTCGTATGCTGGAAAATCTAACTGCGTTTATGAAAGTAAAATCAGTAGCGTCCATAAGCTGGGGAAAAACCATAAAAACTTGACCTTCGTTCAGCGCTTGATTTCAATTTGATGCGTATAAATTTGATCATGTGATATGTAACAGTGTGATCACGTGATATGACCGTTGTTTTTAATACGGGGATTTCATTGGTCAATTTACTATATTTCGCAAGTTAGGTACGAGATATACATAAAATGAAAATACCAGATTATTGTATTTGTGTTTCAACAAGATTTGTTCAGTGATTCTCTTATAAAAATTCTGACAACTTTTTCTATGAATGATATTCATATTCTGGTAGTGTATTCAACGCATGGTCTATTTTTCAGCTGCAGAATATAAGCCTCCAGTGACAGCCGCATCACATGACACCATATCTTGTCTACTCTTCATCAGCACATTGTCTTTATCATTAGTTCTGTTTTAAACAGAATTTCAAGAAAATTACGATCGTTCCAACCGACCATTGTGATATATATACTACAAACAATTTGACCAATTACTGAATGTAATCATTAGTCTTTTTACCCACGTAGTTTCACTCACCAGATTTAAGTAACACAGTCAAACCTATGAAGAAAGGCCACCCTAAGGAAAGACAAAATGTAGCCTTTATTGTCAGATGGCCTTTATTTAGAGGCCAGTTTGTTCTAAATAATCATTGACGGGTTTCAAAGAATGTCCTTTATTTACAGGGTGGATTTTATTCGGAGGTGGCCACTAACGCAGGTTTGACTGTATATCCGTAACAATGTACTTTTTGGACGTGTCTACCCACTGCTTCTCTAAAATGTTAAACAGTAAAACCCCTGAAAGCCGACCCCCTCCTGGACAGGGCCAAAAGTCCGGTTTTTTATGAGAATTCCGGTTTTCAGAGAACTATTATAATTATAGAAAAAATAGGACTTGAAAAGTAAAAATCGTCCGATTTTCTAAGAATTCCGGTTTTCAGAGAGTCCGGTTTTCAGGGGTTATACTGTACAAATGTACCATATACACAATATTGCTCAATCATCGTCATTCTGATGTAGTTACCCTAAATCCTTTAGTTTATTTTACGATTAATTTTGATTGGGAAAATGAAAAATATTAATTTCCGAAAATGTGGCATAGTGTCAAATATTTTTTCTTTATTGAATTAATTTGATGATGTGTTTTTGCACCTTTTTACCATGAGTTTTCATCGAAATGGATCTTTTTCTTTAATATTTGAAAAATTGGTTTCTCATATAGACTTCAATGCTTTAAATGAGGAAAATAACGCAATGGATTGTGATTAATTGTGGTTTAAAATCTCACGGTAGATCATTTTCTATCGTGCAAACCTATAGAAAATGATAAAGGTTCCCAAAGTTTGTCGGCTTTATTTGGAGACAATTTGAGACTTTAATATAAATTATTGGAAAACATTTATCTGAAAAAAGCAGATGCTTTTTTGTCGACATTTTCCACATGCTTAATTTATTTACACGTTTTGAAAGATGTTTTCTTTTCTTTATTAATGATTTAAAGTTATGATTTTCACAACACATATGTTTTTGAATATTTACATGTTGTTTAAATGTTGCTAGAAAGTGATAAATTATGACTGATAGAGGACCAAAACTGCGTGTTATTAGTACAATACGGTACAGTCAAACCAGTTTAAACGACCAAGTGTTCGTAAAACTAACATTTAGCGAACTTTTATTTTCAAAGAAACCACAAAATACAGGCAATCTGTGCATATGCATTTATACTTCCCGTAAGTAACATTTGGTCCGTTCACGGATTAGATTGTACACGACTGTTCCTTGATAATGAACAAATCATGGACATCTGTGTTGTCAAGTTTTGTCGAAACATTTTCTATTTCTTTTTGCCATTTTTTTTCTTTTTGCATGACTTCAGGGATATTTTCATCTATTTATTTTATGCACTTCTTACATCTAGCTAATAGAGCTGTATTGTTACTATATCACTTTTCATATCTCTATGTAAATATATGATTAATATATTATGAATAAATTCGATCTTTTACAGATTCTTTGCCAATGTACAGATGTATATTTTCTTATACATGTATAATGAATCATGTAACCGTTGTACATGAATATATAGGGCCTATATATATGTGTGTGTATACGCAGAAATCAATCCATGTATTATTCTACAATAAAACACAGTTGGCTGTTCCAATTTGTAACCTAACACTTAGAAAAAACTAGTGACGTCACAGAGTACTCGTTATAACACAGAGGAGGAAAATCTAATAGCCAACAGAAAGTGTAACTTAGGTGTTCGTGCAAAGTGCGTGAATGCCAAATATTTATAAATTTGTTTGCATTTTTTATTAGTTGATAAAGCATAGGCAGACGAAGATAATTAAATTTAATAGAGAGCCAAAATCTTATCCACATTTTTTTATCAGTTGATAAGATATGGGAATATTAAATATTTCTTAAATATGTATGACATTTTGATTGACAACTATAGAAAGTAAATATATACAGTAAAACTGCTGAGGTCATCCCGTATACTAGCCATGACCAACCTTTGGCACACATATATCAACGTAGTAGTTCGAATAATCCTCGGGTATATGACTAAATATAAAGACCGTACGTTTTCCCTTAAGTGACCAATGCTGTTACGTTCACCTTAGTGTCGCATTAAATCATTTCAGTGAAACTTGTTTTATTAACAAAACAGTCTGCACAATTCACATATAGAAAATATCTATAAAACGTATGTTTATGACATAAACACATTTTTATCAAGTTTTTTTTCCTTTCTTTCATTTCTTTTCATTTCGAAATGTAGTCTAAACAGAAAGAATTTGGAAAAAGAAAGAATTTGGAAAAAGAAAGAATTTGGAAAAAAAACATCATCATACACTTTACGTCAGTAAAATATCTGATGACAGTATATGTCTCAAGATTATTTTCGCCTTGTTTAACGAAAATACGCCACGATAAATGTTTAATGATAGTACCTCTCAGACCCGGGCTTATCTTGTCACCAGAGTAGTACAAAATGTATACCAATTAAGTAATTTAGAAATACGACCCATACATCAACACACCCAAGTGTCACACAGATAGGCACGGAGCATTAATTCATAGAAAATAATGTACACGAAAAAATAATAATGTACAGTCAACCTATGAACACAAAATACGAAAAAGAATATGACTTTAATCATAAGTTTATTTGGTCTGACGTGTGCTAAATTGTCGGACCTCTGATAAATATGAGCTTAATTGTGACCTCTGACAAGTGCGTGCTAAATTGTGACCTCTGGTTTTAATTCAAAGGTGGCTATTCAATCAGGTTTGATAGGTTTGATTATATATCATCTACCTGAGTGAGTGAGTGAGTGAGTGAGTGAGTGAGTGAGTGAGTGAGTGAGTGAGTGAGTGAGTGAGTGAGTGAGTGAGTGAGTGACAATTGAACGAATTAACTTCCATGTTGAGACACCCAGTATGATTATTGTTTATTAAGTGGAGTTTCTTATTAATTAAGTAAATAAATATTAATGTTCTTTATATATCATTTATCACTTCAACATACAAATTATAAACAACGTCTGTCACCAAGTTAAAGAGCTTAAAAGAGTGTTCAGATAAAAATTCAATTATTCATAAATACAGCTCTAGGTTACATATGTTTACTGCTGGTGGTTCATTGGGTCTGTAGCTAGTAACATAAAATAAGACGAGTCTTTATATCATTTAAATAGGTGTTCATTATTTACGTAAATTACTTGTTCAAAGAAATTCTAAATCAAATTGAGTTTTTTTTCACCGTTATGAAATCATGCATCGTCAGAGCCTAATTCAAAGTTCTCCATTAACTATAAACACAAATACATAAATTTAAAATTGTTAACAAAATTTATATCCTGGAAATTATTGGTGTGTGACATTTACACTTGATCTTACTAAAGATTGATTTTCCCTTAAAATGCTGAGTAATTGTTCATACCTTGGAACTTTATGCTTCTATTAAAGGGAGTGCACTCAAGATTTGTGAATTTCTAAATATGGAAACTTCTTACATTTCATAATAATACCGAATCTTCTCTAAAAAGCACTCATGATGGCATTATACAAGTAGTTTGCAGATTTTATCCATTTGTTTGTTTGTATGTGACTTATTGTCACTGGGGTTTAACGCCATTTTTCAACAATTTTTTCAGTTTTCCTGAACTGTATTCTAACCAGTACCAGATATTTTTCGATTTGTTGAGTTATATCTGAATGGTTTTTGAATGCACTGTGCACAGTTTGGAGGTTTAAAATTGAAGCTCTTAAGATAAGTCAGTTTTTCATTTTACAAAAGAAGGGTGGGGTGCATTATTTAGGGGGTATGTAATTAGGAATCTTCATTGATTACAATATGAAGTATATTTTAAGTGTTTCAAAATGCTGAATAATTTTTTTGTTTTCATAATTTTTTATGTCAATCAAAAATTCAGTCTCTTTTATATCTGTCCATGAACAGCATTATACATTGCAGTGCTCCCTCTGAAGTGCAACACTTGTTGGAGTCGCAAGTGTTGTTCTCTGGAGGGAATTGTTGTTCGGAGGGAATTGATATACTCGCAACAGGAGTTTTTCTAATTATTATGTATATGCGTGCCTTTACTCTTGTTTCTTGGAGCGAATCAGTCTTTGGAGGTGACATTACAGGAGGGAGCACTGTACTTAACTTCTATTATCAATCAACATGGTATATTCTGAATATTTTATGAACACAATAATCACTTTCTTTATTTGATATTTCACAGATGAAGCATGTAATATTACTTTAGGCTGTCATAAGCTTCAGTTATTCTAAAATATTGTCACATTTATCATTTTTATCCGTAAAGAATCAATTATTTTGGTCTTAAACGTTTTGTGGAGTCATATAAAATATTTAAATCTAAAAATTGTATAAGTTGAGCAATGTACATGACTAAGCAGTTTTTAAGAAATATAAAAGAAAACATATTAAGTTTCATTCGGTTTTCTATTTTTTGTGTGAAAATAAAACCCATTAAAATTTTTGAACTTTGGGATTTATCTGTAACCTAAACTTTTCTATTACCCTCGAAACAGGTAAAAACTATAAAATGAAACAGAATCATTTAATGTGCAAGTCACTATAAAAAAACATCAGTTTTGTGTGAAATACTTAAATTATGTCACATGATCATAAAGTAATCATATGTACATGTATTACAGTAACCAGATTGTCCAAGTCGTGAATATATCTGACTAAAGATATTACAAAGACTGTCTGGTGAAAGTCTACAGATCATGGGTTCGTGCGTTCAAACTCTGGATACGGCACATTTTCACAGTGAATATTTTGTTGAAGACATTAAATTGAAGTCCATTCATCCTCCGAAGTAAAATACAGTCAAACTTGTGTACAAAGGACACACTGCGGAAAACGCCGAGGATGTCCTTTGTAGACAGGTGTCCTTTGTTCGCAGGTGTGATGAAGTATTGTATAAAATACAAAGTTTTCACTAAGAATGATATTAGTTTACTGCTTCCTGGTATGCTAATCAATACCTTACAAAATAAGCATACTTTTGTTAACACATTCTTACTGGGAAAAGTACCAAAAAGAAAATAGGTAGGTTGGTAGGACCTTTTTTTCAAATATTTTTTTTAACTTCAGGATGTAGTCCATATGAAAATACAATTCTGCGAAGCGAAAGATTGGCCCAGACAGAAAAATTAGGGTTAGATGAAGAAATGGGGTTAGTCTGGTAACAGAAACCAGGACCTAACTGCTCCTAACCTCTATTACTTGGTTAATAGAGCTGGCTAGATAAAGAGTCCTTCAATAACAAGCAATCCTATTCCAACAATGCCTCATCAGGCAACTACAGTAAAACTTAAATATTAAGAACACCCTATGGACCAAGGAAATTGGTCTTAATATTCAGGTGGTCTGATTATTAAGTTTAATTGAATACTGGTCTGGAAACAAGAGGTTGTTATAATGAGATGGTTTTAATATTAAGGTGGTCACAAAAGTAAGGTTTCAAAAACTTCTTTTTTCATTTTATTTCTTTTAAACACATACAAAATGATTTACAAATGATCACCAATGAAATATTTAAAACATTTCATGAAACTCTACTCCAAACAAATTCTGAAGACTTTGAAAAAACAGGTTTTCAAAGATTTACACTGACTCAAGTACATGAAAAAAATCCTACACGGTAATACGCACAACACGATAGTTATCAGTGATTTATTACTGTATGTTACATCAGTGTGGAATTGCTATTGTAATCAACACATTGTGGACCTCACTATACTAAGTAGTCAAAATTCAATTTTCAATTATCATAAAATGTTTGGTACCAGTGTCACTTGCATGTGTTAAAACACTGACTGCTTCATGAATATAATGAAACAGGAAACCAGGGTTTAACGTCCATTTTGAATCCAAATATCAAATTCAAACTCCAATTTACCAAGTGGCACCAGATAGCGTTATATCAGTTCATTACAGTTTTCATCGCTACAGTTATTACTGAGGTAATGCAAGAAGTGTTTGTTGTCCTTGCGGTAAGTAATTAACATTTCTCGACTGAGAAAGTTGGAAAGCAATATCTTCCGATGCTTCAATCTTACGTAATTCAACAAGACCTTCACCGGCAGCCCCTATCGCCTTGGAAACCAGGTTGGCTGCAGCAGATTCTCCTTCAGCTCTAATGATAGCAGCGTTCTTCAATTGTTCTTCCTGTAATGCAGAATTCATACATTTTTAGCACGGATGAAAGTTGAAAATTCTCAAAAAAAACGGAAATCATAACCTAAGTGCCGTGTAAACAATAAAAACCAGTAGGGTCCAGATTTGGGAAAAAACGCAAGTTCAGGAAAATTATGAAAAAATTTTAACCACGCTTTAGTTAAGTCGGAACTAGAAGTAGTCTTATCAACATAGCAAGATCCTTACGGTTTAGTCCATTTCAATACACAGTAACACCTTTTAAAGCAACAACCTCAATATTAAGACCACCTCATTGTAATGACAACATAAATTTGATCTGATTTCCAGTATTTCCTTAATTTTATAATGAGAAAACTTTTTCAGGTCATCAAGGCAGACAAACAAGATTTCACTATCATAAATGTTACATAAACAATAATACCTCAATAAAAAGATCACTTTCTTGACCAGAAAAAATGGTCGTAATAATCAGGTGGTCTCATTATCAAGTTGAATTATAGGGTAGTTATTAAAAGCCAGTCCAAGATTAAGTGGTCATTATACATAACTGGTCGTAATATTGAGGTGGTCACAATTTACAGTTTTACCACTTAGAATAAATATCTTTCTACATAAAAGATATCATACAAACAAGACTTAAGAGCCACCTGTTAACAAAAACCAACATATGAACAACAACCACTTTTTAGACCACATTTATTGGCATCATAAACCAGGTGAACCTCTGAATAAGTCACATGGTGCAAGAAGATCTCTATTCTCACCTCTGGTGACCTCTCATTCACTAATTAGACCATTATATATAATCCTATCTAGTTGACATCCAATACATAACTAGTGCCCCTTATTTTCTACAAACAAGAAGCAACTCCCATGTGAAAAGTAAAATTAAAAAACTACAGAGTGAAACAAAGATGGTGATACACCTACCTTCTCTACAAGGAATCTTGCTCTCTCAGCTTCCTGCTGGGCAACCTGCTTTTGTTCAACGGCTGCTGTGAATTCTGAACCAAATGTAAGATGTGTCTGAAAATAACAGAACAATACACATACAAAAAAGAAGAACAAAATGTCTCAAACAAAAGAAATTATGCAACCATCTCACAAATAATTTAGAAGTTTTAAATATTTTTGAAAGTCAGATACAGGTTTTCCCTAAGACCCCTGGGACTCCCATCTCCAAAATTTTAGGGGCCCCTTGGGATTTTGGGGGGGGTCCCACACAGAAAATGCCAAGGGCAGCTTTTCTGGACTGTATACTAATCAGTACTAACTTACCCTTCAACAAGGATCCGGCAACTTCTCCACATATGGAGGAAAATGGACATTTTTGTCAAATTTTCATAGAAGGGTATGACCTGCCACATCCAGGATTCGAACCCGGATCTCCGGGTTACAAGTCCAGCGCACTAACCACTCAATCACTGTCATGGCTGTACCAGTACTAACCTTGTTCTCAACAAGTAACTTCCAACTTCTCCACATGATTGAACAGTGGTAGAAGACGAAACGTCTTAAACCACATCATCACAGACAAAACGTGCTTTGGGTTAGAACTCACAAATCAAAGATCCACACACCTAATACTCTACTATCACCAACAATCAGAACTTACCAATGAAATGTCGTCAAGTAAAAGACTAAACGATGAAGCTCTCTTCGTTAATTCCTCTCTAACTTTGGATGAAACGACTTCTCTTTGTGTGATCATCTCAGATGCATCAAACTGGGCCTGAAATAAATAAAAAACTCAAGTATTACTCAAACCAACAGTTAATTAGTTAAAAACAAAGTACAGCAAAGTACACAATTGAGGTGAAAGGATATAAATAAAATATAAGGGTAACAAACATCACTACATACTAGTAAATTAAGTTTCACTGAGCTAAAAACTTGCATGTGACCCTTCAATGGTTTTCAAAGAGACAATTAGAATTAGAAAAGTAAGTTTTAAGCTTTAATTTGCTAATCATTTTGGACAATATTTGTATTAGATTTTGCACTATTCATCAGTTATTTAGAAAGCAATAAATCCTTATTAGGGCTCTCTATCTCCCGAATTTGGGGCCAAAATTTGGCCCCATTCCCCCACCTCTGGAATATACTTTTTCCCCCTATTTTTTGTAACAAATATCCCACCTACTATATTAATTAGGCTTTTGAAATTCCCCCTTGGACTGAAAATGATGTGAAATTCCCCCGTCCCCAGTCCACCAGAAGAGAGAGCCCTGTTATTAAAATTAACATAAGAATATTGAAAAAAAAAACACACAAAATTGATACGTAAGTTTTATGACCTCAGACACTGATTTCTGTGATTAAGTTGTTATGGCCTCTGACTAGCAATCACTAGCCCCTCACCACTATGAGTTCGAATCCCACCCAAGGCCAAATTTCACATGAGCAGAAGCTATCCAGCTAACCTACAGAAGATCCGTGGTTGTAACCAGGTGTAGGCCAAGGGTTTTCTTCCACTGTAAGGCTGAAAATCGCCAAATGATGCCTAGCTGTTGGTGTGACATTAAACTCCAAAGAAAAAAATATATCTACTTACAACTACAGCTTTAAGAACTTCAGTGGTAATGGATGGGAGAACTCTTTCATCATAATCTACACCAAGGTTTGTGTAAATACTAGGCAAAGCCTCTGGTCTGGGTCGGAATAATATTCTCAATGTGATTGAAACTGTCTGTAAATCTGCGTGAGAAGAAAAATGATATCATGCTAACCTTATGGTTTGTTGGTAAGTTTAATTTCAAATAAACTGGATTTTTTACCAGCAGAAATTTCCAATTCAAAATTTATACCATAACATGTTAAAGATAAATGAACTCTCAAAAGAAATGAGCTATAATTAGCAAAGAGGTATGGTGCATCATTTTACTTTTTCTGCACTAAAACATGTAAAATGAAACAAAGTGTGTTTCAAAAAGTAAGATTTAAAAGAAAGATTATTATAGAATAACAATGTACTCATACATGAATACTAACCTTTACTACCAGTAGCAACAGGAACATTTCTAGGCTTTGATCTGATATCAAATATAATTGGTCTTTGAACCCATGGAATTAAGAAATGTGTTCCTTCACCAACTACTTTTTGTTGAACTCCACGAAATCTGTCAAAGATTACAGCTCTGTGTCCACCATCCACTGTATAAATAAAGAACAAAGTTAGAGAACAAAAACACACTTAGATTGCAAACTCACAATTTACCCAGATAGGCATGTTTTGAAACATTCAATTCAATGTCTTTTTCATAATTTCCCATTGATGTCTCCCATGAAATTTCATGGAAAATCAATAATTCTTTTTGGAAGACTAATTCACTACTTAAAACTTTGAGTTGCCAGAATCTGATACAGGCAAACAGATAAGACAATTTCACACTTGAAGTAACAAACATGAAATATTTCATACATCAGCATGCTGACCTAGCCGATCACATCATGGAACAGTTGAATGTCATAGAGTCAAATAGGAACTCAACGTTAAAAAATGCTTCCAATTTGTACTAAAATACGTCTAGCACATCTGAAAGGGGAAAAGCATTTCATCTGTCAACAGTATGAATGTAATTTAGCAATAAAGCATGTTTTAAACGCACCATGTCATCATCTTACCATTATATAAAGCCGAGTTAATCACAGATCCGGTGACCATAAGACCAACACCAATTCCACCCAAAGAATTTAAAATACGCGATGCCATTGTTTATAAACCGTTTTATTCTATAAACACAATGTCCAAGCGGATGTTTCTTTACAAACTCAATCCAAATTCAACTGTATTTAGTCCCTTATTCCTTGCAAAGTTTCAATGTCAACACTGATGTAACCACCGCACGTTTCTTGAACCGGAAGTAGTTATTTCGGTGCGTAATAAAAGTTAATGTGTGAAATATGCTCTAAAATCAAAGTACTGGGTGCATTCGGCATTATTGATAAGACTTCATTTTTATATGCATGTATATATATATGTGTGTGTATTTGAATGCCTCAACCGAAACACTTGTTCATGATACACATTAATATAACAACATGCTAATGACATGAAGTAGTTATTGAATGATTCACTCCAATTATATTCAACCAATGTACTCTGATCGTCAGCTCTCTCTCTATATATATAGTAGAAAGTTTTTATAATTAAGTTCCATGGTATTAGCATTTTGACCTGTAGACAAGCATATTTAGCCTAACAAAAATCGGAGAACGGTTCGGTCTCTCGTTAGTTAACTTGTTTACTTGCACAAAATCATGATTTACGGAAGAAATACCTTCTTGGTTCTTTGACATTCAGATCCAGACCAATCTAAGTATTAGCAGAACTGTCCTCGTCTGATTTTCTATGTTTTAGTAGTTTGCTGTCACAGCAGCCAGCCGTCTCCTTAGCCTTTGATAATCAATATTGATATTCATGTACATTGAATGATAACTCATTGAAATCCATGCAAGGCTTCTTCCTCATTAAATTGTTTCATTTCGCTTGGTAGAAACTCTTAAATCTTGGTTGCACTGGTATAAAACGTCTGATTGTCATCTTTTATATTAAAAGGTCATGCATGCTATATCAGCGACATGATCGCAATTCATTGTGATTTATTAAATACAGATGAGAACATGATTCCTAAAAAAATATACAAAAAAATCAACCCTCTTCGAAACACTGCCTTCCACAAAACAGCTCCAACCTAAAACCACCCTACGTATAAGACTGTACAAAAAATAGAGGACAAGACACGTAGTTTCTCACGGAGTGTACCGCCTTGGAACGGTCTGTAGCATAAACTGGTCCCCGTTCCATGTTGCAGTGCACCAAAGTTCTCTGTTCAACCAAAGTCGGGGGGGGGTATTTAAAACTAGTTTTGTGGGACCAACCTCACGCTGGTCTATAGCCAATATAAAGGTCTTTGATAAGACCGGGGACTCTGCGTTTTATATAATGTGGAGTTCCTGATTAGTCAGAGTAAAACTTATGGTATTATTAAGATGTTTAATTGTATAATGAGTTTCACTTATAATCGTATGTGATAGCCTATAAACAATTATATTACTATTTATTATCGACAGTAACAGTTTTATCGTCACAACGGTCACATATAAAACGTGCGTTAACATTTCTGATGGACAACTTGACACATTCAATGAACGGCTTGTCAGCGGGGTCAACGTAAATTATTAATTATAGACGGCCGTGTAGGGCCTATACGTGTACCTCTTGAATTCCATTTAATCGTGAGGTAATTGTGTTTATTTACTATTGCAGCCGTTTACTTTTAATATTATTTGCAAAAAATCTAATCGAATGAAGAAAAACGGTTTTTTGGGTAATACCACACAAAAGAAAATTCGACCCTTACATTTATATTAGTTATTACCAGTAAGTCCATCTGGAAAATCTATGGATAAACATAGGCAAATATATTACATTCCAAAACAAAAAAGTATCCCTCTCGTAATGAGAACTAAGTTTGAATATTTCTCAGACAACATAATTTAAAGAATCACATATTTGTATTAAGATGCGTTACCTCGCGTATAATTTGACAAGCACGCATATCGTGAGACGACAACGATACGCCAATATTTGTCAATAAACACGTCCACAACTATTCGTGACGTAGTACACATTCTTATACTGCCATTGATCATTAATGAAAAACGCAACTGCAATCAAAATATTATCAATGATGTTGTTTTCTTGATATAAATGTGATCTACAGTTTGGTATGTAATTATTTAGCACCATTTCAGTTGTTTAAACATCGTCTGTACTCGGAATACACGACTGGATTGTAATATACGTCAATGTTATTGTTCCATTTTGTTGTCCGATTTCTTGCTTTCTTCCTTGAATCCTTTTCATAGCGTTTGTCTGATAGTTATGAACAATTCAACATAATGAAGTTCATCTCCTCGTGTTTGAAATTTTTCTGTATATAAAAACGGAATGTCATTTCCACTGTTTTCTAAATTCAATGTGTGGTTTGAGTGGCAGGTTTGTTCATCTAAAAGAAATGAACAAGATTAGTAGTAGTAGTACATGGCATAGGTCAAGTGTCCGAGCATTTTTATCCTGTATTGAATATGTATGCAACTAAGAGTACCTACGGGGCCATACACCCAGAAAAGGGGCTGATGTTAACGAGTTATATGCAGTTTTGACACCACTTTAACACTATTTCATAATAATTACAGTAGTGTTTTATTGGACTTGCTCAAAATTTGCCTAACATGTCCGACAGTCCGGGAAATTTCGGGAAGCCTGCATTGTGTTTAAATTGATAGATAATGATGACCAGTTGTTAACATGAGCTAAACTAGTCGAAGTTCAAACTTGAATAAGCATATGAAATCATTTTATATCTTGTGCATATATAGTGTGACAAATGTCATTTTCCAATTCCTTTGGGGATATTCTGTTAAGACATCGCATTTGCTTGTAACTGAATATAAAGCCAATGATGTGCATAAAGCAGCCAGAAAATAAATTTTCATATTATTAAAATACTAACATTAATGTGTATGGGTAGCTTAATAAGCCACAACAGAAAAAGTGAAAATTGCTGTGCTGGTGCTTGAATTGTTAGCTTTTTTTACAGGCTGGCAAAATGAGTATGAAACAAGGAGGATCAGGGAATAAGTCACGGGGACTGGGGGCTCCACCTACATCATCTGTTACAGCAGCAGCAGTAGCTGCAGCAGGTATGATTTTACATTCATGTATTATAGTATACTTCATTTGTGGCTGTTTCCAGCTTCCATCGTTTTTTTAATAATTGAACAATGTTTTATTGCACTTTTCAAGCTAAAAATTTGTCATTAGCTATAATCTTGTCAAGTTAGTTCAGTAGAGAATAATATTGTAGATCAAGTGGTCACAGGTTAAATTCAAATCAAGTCACAAGTCTTACTGAACATAGCAGTTAGAATTTATTTCATTCAAGCTTTCATTACAATTTAGATCACTCCTGTATTTGGATACAACATCAAAAATGTGATTTTCTGAAGTGATGATGCTATAAAAATGTTTTATATTTACAGGAAATGCTACTTCTACAAATCAAGAGTTGGCTAGTTATTTTGAATGTCCAGTTTGTTTTGATTATGCGCTACCTCCAATTATGCAGTGTCAGAGTGGACATATTGTGTGCCAGAATTGTAGACAGAAGTTGTCAATGTGTCCAACATGCCGGGGACCTTTAGGTAAATAGATCTCTACAAAAATATTCTATCACTATCAGGGTTTTCACTAGATGGCAAAAGTTGAGGTTCAAAAATGACCCTTGTCTGATGATAATTCGAAACAAAATTTCCTTCTTATTTAATTGTAAATTTGACCCTTTGGTACAAATTCTTAAGAGTCAAAAGATTTATTTTACTGTTTTTTTTTCAAGAGTCAAAATGCTGTTTTAAGGGTCAAATGAAAGCCCTGACTATGTTGCTAACTTTCCATTGTCTGGAAGGTTCAGATTAAAACGTTAATTATTATTTATTTTAATGTTGATGAATCAGATAATTAAGCAAGACAATTACTTCTGTTCAGATTTGAAGCTAAATTTTAGTAAATTGAGTATAAATTTGTGGATGCATATTCCTCCTTTAAAATTTTTGTTGCATAAATAAGAAACACCTCATAAAAAAGAGAATGTTTGAATGCTTAACCTATTTTATCACTCCATTAGTCTTGTATAAAGTATGTTATGAATAAAGCTTGATATTAATGGATAAGAAAATGAGACAATGTATGCATTTGTGCAGTGACATATGTCTATAATACAGCTTGTGTGAATCAGTCTGAGAATATTTCCATTCCCTGACTTAAGAGTGTACTGGTATACCAGGCCCTTAAATTTGGTAATTTTTTTCCTGTTCAAATCCATTTTTATTGGTCAAGACAGTTTTCATGTGGACATCATTCTCATATGTTAATGTTGAACTCCTCTTTTACTGTGACTTATTTATTATAGGCAATATAAGGAATTTGGCAATGGACAAAGTTGCTGCCACTGTTAACTTTCCATGTAAATATGCTAACAATGGATGCCAGTCAACCCTTTTACATACAGATAAACCTGATCATGAGGAAACTTGTGAATACAGGTAAGTTTGTTCGTACTTGGCACTGTTAATAGTTCAATACTGATGTAAGTTTGTTGGTACCTGGCACAGTAAATATTTCCATCCTGGTTTATTAGTACCTGGCATAGTAAATAGTTTAATACAGAACTCTAGCAAGACCCAAATAATACTATGTAAATTTATGTGCCTTGTGGAAGAAAATTAGGTGAAATTAATGATGGCATTAAAATTGCTGCTCAATATTGATGATAATAGACAACTTGTTTTTTTCCTTGTGTTTGTTGGGTGATGAGTTCATTCTTTGAAGGATTTTTTTCTTGTTCTTTAAGTTTCTGTTATATACCAGCAGGTAGTTAATTTAACTAATGTTCAAATATCGAGTATTACTACTGATCTTTTTCTCAATATGTGACGGCGAATGTTTTGTTTTTATGTGACTTGTTGTCACTGGGGTTTAATGCTGTTTTTCAACAATTTTTTGGTTATATAAGGTGACTGGTTCTTCTAACTAGTTTTTTCCTGGACTGCATACTAACCAGTACTAACCTTCCCTTCCACAAGGAGCCAGCAACCTCTCAACATGTGGAGGAAAATCGACATTATTGTCAAATATTCATGGAAAGGTATGACTTGCCACGACTGGGATTCGAACCCGGATCCCGGGGTACAAGTCCAGCACACTAACCACTGGAACATGGCCACAGCTTGAATTGTTTGAACTATTTGTGGAGAAGGAATGGACTTAGACATAATGTCTTTGACTTAACAATCACAGGGGACATGTGCCACTACCAGGATTCAAACTCATGAGCTCTAGGCCCCTAGACCTAATGCTCTCTCCCTATCATTCTAATTGGGCAAGCTGTTAAATTCTTGAAGTATGAATATGATAATTGATGTTCATCAGCAAGCAGCAAGAATTTAAATACAAGTCTATAAGCCTTTTCAAATATTGTATTGTAATATGTAATTACTGAGTTTTCTTTTTACTTTTAGACCGTACTGTTGTCCATGTCCCGGGGCATCATGTAAATGGCAGGGAGGTTTGGAACAAGTTATGCCTCATTTGATGTCTTCACATAAAAGTATTACAACATTACAAGGTAACTAAACATGGTATTGTTTACTGTTAAACAGGACAATATAGCTTCCTGTTTGTATTGAGTTTTTGATAGTCTGGTTGGTTAATCATTGGACAGTAAATATTATGGGATATTGGTGCATATACCATGCGCTTTTGATGTGATTGGTCAACGATAAGTAGATCATAGGCACTCGGTGTCCATGAATTTTTTACCCGTATTGACAATATGTTGAGTGACTTACCTTTATGCTATCTTATACGCACAGTAGCGACATGAAGATTTTTATTGATTTGTGTTGTTTGATGAGTTTAAATTAAAAAAAATAATGTCTGTACAGGTGTAAGAATTATGGAAAGTGATTGCCTTTAAGGTAGATCTTATATACTGTGTGTTTTAGAAATAATTGTTCACATTAATGACATCCTATACCTTAGAACTGCTGACATTTGAGGACTTATGAAGTGTGTATTTTTACGTGTATTTAACACTCCTGGGTACATTAAATATCGTCTCTATTAACATTAAATACTGTTTCAATTAACTTTCTTCCATTTCCAGGAGAAGACATTGTTTTTCTTGCTACGGACATTAACTTACCTGGGGCTGTTGACTGGGTAATGATGCAGTCATGTTTTGGTCAGAACTTTATGTTAGTTTTAGAGAAACAGGAGAAGATGGAGGGTCAGCATATGTTTTATGCTATTGTACAGCTGATAGGAACCAGGAAACAGGCAGAAAATTTTGCTTACAGGTAACCAGTCAATGTCTCCTTTATTTCACTCATTTATTTCATTTAGTTATATTATATCATTAATTAAAGCACATTTACATTGGTAATAATATATATTAAATAGTATTACAATTGGTAAATGTTGCTCTGTTATCTTTGAAAAGCTTTGATTTCTTTATTTGAATATCTTAGGGTCTCTGTTGTTGAGTGGTTATGGTCTGACTAGTAATCATTAGCCCTTTTATTATGAATCACACATTCATATGTTGCTTTCATAGCTTGTAGCAATGGGGGAGGATTCCATTAGTTCTCTGAACATCTATCTCACATGTGAATTTTTTCTCGTCCCTGGTGGAATTAGAACGGTGGAACAGACTTTAAACGCAGCCGTGGTGGCCCTTTTTAGCTTGTCTGTTTCAAAGAAAATGCCAAGCTAGTATGATCTCTGTGTTGTTGTTGTTGTTTTAGTTGTCGTTTTCATGCAAAAACTTTAATGTAGTCCATTACACAAACACTTAAATACATCAACACGACACTTGGGATACTTAATTATCATGAAAAGGCTCAGTTGTAAGACAAGGGGCATTATTCTGAAATCTATATTTTTGGAGTTATGCCCCTTTTAACTTAGAATTTTGGTCAAAATTGTTTATTAAAATTAGAAAGATGTAAAACAGACGGGCATTGGTGCCAATTTGCGAAACTCTAGTTTGTGGTTATCATTCTTTAAAGGATGGTCATAGTATGTATTGATAGTCAGATCTGTTTTAGATGGATTTAACCATTCTCTTGCTTTGCTTATTTCCAGGTTAGAGTTGAATGGTCACCGGAGACGATTAACTTGGGAAGCCACGCCTCGTAGCATACACGATGGTGTTCAATCGGCCATTAGTGCTAGTGACTGTTTAGTGTTTGATACAAATATAGCTCAATTATTCGCTGACCATGGAAACCTAGGAATTAATGTTACGATATCAATGTGCTAAAATGTTACAACCCAGGACTTGTGCTATGCTTCATTATATATTGTTAAGTTGCCACAATATGGCTGCATTATAATTTGAGTTCTTGAGTCGTTTCATTGAAGACACATCTCAGAAAACCAGTTTACAAATCTGAACTTTATTCTGGTTCTAAGACTAGACTTCTGTGTTCTCATAATAAACGTTTTGTGGGTAGCTTTATCCATATAACATTGATGAAAATATACACATATGTAAGCCTATGATGTCTTCCCATGTACCAAGAGTAGACAAACACCAATTGATTATAAGGAACAGACTTCAACGCATCAGAATCATGATATCAGATGGATTTATCATATTTTGTGTTCTACAGTGCTTTGTATTATGTAACATAATGATGTTGATAGTTCTATGTCATACTGTGTGTTTGTATCATGCATTTTACATACAATAGCACATCCATAATCCTACATGATGAAGAATAGTTGGTAAGCACTGTGCTGTAATATCTACGTATGTGGTCTGTAGATGATTTGATGTACTTATTGCACAATCTAGCCTTCAGAGTTACACCAAATGCTGTTGTTTATAAGTCAACCTATCCTGAGGTAAAAAACTGCATGTACAGGGTTTGTTTCTAAATTTGTGCAGAACTACTCAGAAATTGGCGCAATATTTTCAGTACTAGACAGTGGAATGGATGTAGATGTCCTCTTTGTGGTGTTAGTGTCTCAAGGATGTATTTTCAATTCAGTAGCATTAATGTTTGCAGGTTATTCTATATGTTTAAGCTGTAAAGATACGATTAGTTTCCCTGTCTCTGAATTTTGAGGGAACGCCTAAAAGTTGGTATTGTTAATTAGATATATCACTTGTCTCAATAGTTAAATAACAAATCTTCAGTTTCTGTCTACAAATTGTAATGTTGAAAAGTTTTCACTGTTTGATGTTGAGGCTGTATTATTTTGATCGATGTCGTGAATTTTAAGGTGAAGTTCGGGTAATGTAATTATTGCATGATATATTTTTCCCTGTTATATTTACTTGAACTTCACTTTGAAATGCCCAGTTTAGGACGTATTACAGTGAGGGAAATACTTAGAATTTTCATTGTTTTTTTTTTTTAATGATAATATTACATACAAAATATTACAAGATATCTCGAATATTATGTTGTAGTTTGTACCACATTACTTTTTTTCTACATTTTACTTAAAAAACAACCTGAGTTTTTGGTACGGTTTTCATTGTATTAGTGATTTTCTTTTCGAGTTATTTTTTACATATTTCATGTTTCCATGTTGTATATGTAATTACTACAAAATAAGTTACCTATCACGAATTAAACATCTGATAAAATACTGTAAGACTAAAGTAAGAATTATTTATCCCATTTTTTGATCAGCCCTCGTGTAATAACTATGTGGGATACTGGTTATTATAACAGCCCAACATCTTAATTCCATTATGTGAATTCATTTTTTTACCTATATTTTTTAATGGTCCATACAGTCAGTTCAGGTTAACTAACCTTTTTAATGTAGAATGGCTTCATTTTTTTTTTTTAATATCTGTGGTAAAGTTAAACCTTACCTAGGGACTACTGCAATATTAAGACCATCTCAATATGACAACCTGACTCATATTCAATATTTCTTCCATACATTAAACTTGAAATAAAAACTCCGAAATTTTACTGACTCTTTGGTCCTGATAGTGATCTTAATATCAAAGTTTTACTGTAATCCAACTCTGAAATCCTAAGCACTAGTGGCATTATAGACTTGTAAGAGTTTAGCACGCTTGTCAGAGGCGGTTCTGAGCTGGCTATAAATTGGAAACATAATTCCACATGTTTGTCACATTTTTGCGCTGGTGGATAAGAGCCGTGATGCAGTGAATATCACAAGAGTTCATTTCTTATGCAGTTGTTGTTTTACATACTCATCGATGATTTTTCAATGTTGAAAATCTTGTTTGTGATTAATTTGTTCATGTGCACCATATCATAGTTTTCATCCTAGATGAAATATAAAATTTTTGGGAACAGTCACTAGGGTACCTCTTCCAAAAGCCCAACACCTTATTAACAAACACCTTTAAATGTGAAAATCCTATCCTTAAGCTCCTTTGTTTTATAGAGACTTTTAATTCATAATTTATATCCTAAATCTGGAACTTTTCATATGATAATGGTTATAATAAAAAGTGACCTTGATGTGTATCAATGATTTTAATACTGGGTTTATTTACTTCGACTCTTAATATTTTTACTGGGTTTATCCTTCTACAACTCTTCTGTTATATTTTTTTCACTGGGGTTTAAATTTCGCCAATTTCCATCCTTTGGTGACTTCCTTAAGCTTTAATGTTGGAGGAAGACCCCGGGTGTACACCTTGATAGAACTGTTGACCTTTGGTAAACTAGCTGGGCAGCTTCTGCACACGTAAAATTCGATCCTAGATAGAATTCAAACTCACAATAGTGAGACTATAACCACTTGACCACAGAGGCCCCTCTTCTGTTTTCTAGAAAAATATCGTTAGCTTTAGTCATGATTTAGAAATTAGGTTCCAAAAATTTTTACTATGTTACAATGCTATCATACTGGTAAAAATCAACTAAGTGTTTTTCATGCATAACTCAGTACCTTTAAAATTGACATAAAGTTTTCTTCCTGTTGTTAATCTGGAGTTCTGTCCCTTTAGCAGGTGAACTGCTTGAACTTAACAAACTGTTGGTAATTTCCACAGTTAATAAAACATGAAAAAAGAACTTCAGATAAATATTTAGCAGCATGTAGTAAACTCAAAATGACTCTTTGAGTATAAATTAAAATCATTGTTTGATGCCCTTGTGGAGTTGTGTCCCTTTAAAGTGTAAGCCTTATTCAGTTTCAAGACTAGTTTATACTTAAGTACTAGACCATACTGTAAATGGGCTATTGAAAATGAACAATTTACCACTAGCCTGAATGCACAAATTTAGAAAGTTCAATAGCCTGATTAGTAATGTACTTGCTTACTTAGCTAGTGACTGCTTACAGCTCTGAACCTTTGTACGGAAATGCTACATGTATTCTGTTTACACTTTATTGAAATGAATTCATCAGACATGTACATTTATACTGAATCTATCGTCATTAAATGATCATTCTTCCATCAAATAGATTTTTTAATTGTTACCTTTGAGGAAATTTGTGTATTTTAGTCAGATTTGTGTAGACTAGACTATCACTGTTAAATCTGTAAATTACGAATTTGTTCATGTTTTGACTCACTTGTTTTCATTGTTACTGGTTATTTTAATCATTCAAGTTAGATTATTCACATCACATTTCTTTGTCTGATGTTTTTGTTACATATAATGTAGAAAAACCTCATTGGCATGTATTTACATAACTTTATAATTACAAGTTTATTCCATTTTTATATACATGTAGTCAAGAATCATTTTGCTAACTCAGTCATCTCAAAATTACTCTGCTTAGTTTTGCCATTTTGATTTGAGTAAATTGTTTTCATTTGTTAGGTAAGAAATTTTAATTACTTGAAACCTCTCTAATCTGGAAAATCATTAATCAGGACAAATTTGTTGGTACTGATTATTCAATATCCTTCATGAATAGGCATTTTTAATCTTTTTTATCTGGACTTTTCTAGTGGTTCAGATCAGAGAGGTTCCTTGTAGCCATATTAGTGCAGTCAGTTTTGAAATTCAGCTTGTAAATGATATTTAGAATTGGAATAAAAGTTTTTCTATGTTAATATTATAGTAGGCTTAATTGTTCAATTAGCCGAGTGTTTGTATATGAGTTTGTTGAGTTAGTTAATAAATCATGAATCAGGCTTTGTTCAGTTAATGCACTGTATTATTTTGCATCTCATCTTTTTCGTTTCATTGATTGATTGATTTATTGATCGATTGGTTGGTTGGTTGATTTATTTATTGATTGATCGATCGATTGGTTGGTTGATTGATTGATTGGTCAGTAGATCGATCAATCGATTGATTGATTGGTCAGTTGATCGATTGGTTGGTTGGTTGATTTATTGATTGATCGATCGATCGATTGGTTGATTGATTGATTGGTTGGTCAGTAGATCGATCAATCGATTGATTGATTGGTCAGTTGATTGATTGATTGGTTGGTTGATTTATTGAGGGGGTGATCAGTTGATTTAGTGATTCATTTGTTGAGATGTGCACACTAAAGTTTCAGTGGCCATGTTCATATGGTTAATTTCATCTTTGTTATTTGTCTTTGTATATTGAATTATGAAATATGCAACATTAAAGCAGTGTGTACTTATATTATGTGTAGATGCGCTCTGTAACTGTTATTGTATGATTGTTGTTAATGCTGATCATAAATATGTGATCTAAGCAAAGTTATGAGTGAGTATGTTAACTGATATTTGGTTTTTTATATATATAAGTAATATATACAGCAAGAACCTTGCGGGTGTTGTTGCATTTTGCAATTATGAGTCCTTGGACAAAGTTTTGATATTTTGAGTGATTACTTTTGAGGTAGAAAGACTGAGTTTTAAAAATACAGTCAAACCAGTCAAACCTATGAATGAATGCCACCCTTGGAAAAGGCAAAATGTGGCCTTTATTGACAGGTGGCTTTTATTCATAGGTCAGTTGATTTTTTTTCAAAGAATGGTCTTTATTCACAGGGTGGCCTTTATTCAGAGGTGACCATAGACAAAGGTTAGACTGTATTACCATATTACTTACCTGGCTACTATTGAAATTTGTATCTTTTTCATTGTTTTGCCTCATTTAAATTTTGCCCAAAGGCTCCTGATGGCTACATGCTGCTGAAATACAGAAGAGGTTATTGTGTATATTATGCTTGTATTGTTATTTAGGGTTTGTATATAATTCTTCATAAATTGTTCTGTGCAGGTCATTAATTTGTAAAATAATTGATGTTCATTAAAGTAAATAAATAAAATTATATATTATTGTTTGTTATTATTTATAGAAATGATGTTTGTGGAATGGTGGTAATTTTATATCATTACGGTGTTTTGATTTACATGCATGGTTAAAGGCATGAAAACATTTTCTCAATGTTCTTATGAACTGCATTCTTGTATGTTTTTTTGTAAGAACATATCTATAAAATAAGCGTCATATTCAACTACATAGGATTTAAACCTATTATTACTTGCAACATATTGATTCATAAAAAATTGCCCCACATGACTTTCTACCGCAAGTCTTATACAGTACCAAAGTGATCTAGATGAACCACTGTATTAGAATGCTACAGACTCGTTTATTCTAGTGACTGAAAGATGAATTTATCATCATACGATATCCTTGGAAAATCTAGGGAAAATGGATTTTTATGTTAATATTTTTTTTATAATGAACAAATACAAATTATTTTGCTTCTCCACTCTCATGTTTTGCGTTGTAGGGCTGTTCATATAAAATAAATCATAAGAGAGCCAAAAACGACAATTAACAACTTGGGTGAATTTTAATGGTCTAAGGGAAGTAACCAATGCAAAACATATTTTTGAATTGATTTTCACATGTTTGTTATTCTTACGGAAACATTGTTAATGGCGCCGGTTAAACGAAATGTGGGATTGATTCATGTGTGAATTCGGTGGCATTCAGTTAAATATCATACTTAACTTCGTATCTTGACGTAATATATGTTATGTCTTGTAAAACTAAAATAGAAAAGTGTTTAAACGACCTGGCTGTAGAGGCTAGAGGCAAGTAAATTATATACGGTGATTTTGTTTTTATAACCGCTTACAATTAATCCTACTGAATACTGTAGAATTGATTCCGTTTTGCGTTATGCTTCAGATTATTGAACAATTTGAATCCGTTTGAGTAGATTAACACGTAATCGCGTATTTTTTGGTTTGTTCTTCAATATAATTTCCTGTGTATTTAATGGTTCCTTTGTCATAATATGACTTCAAGTTCAACACTTGTAAATTAAATATGAGGCCATTTTCTTTATTTCGGATTAAACTTATTACAATAATTGCCATTATTTTATGTTGTAGAATTATACTTAGATAGAACCATACCACATGTTGATGGGCCTCAGAACCCCTTGAAGTTTTACAGATCCTTTGTGGCCCCTAATAAACCAGTTGTTGTAAATAATGCCATTGATCATTGGCCAGCATTGAAGAAATGGAATGATGATTATCTAAGGTTAAGTTTTTGTATTTTTTACAACATACCTCAACAGAATAAATATTTTTAGCTGCTTAAAGTAAAGTTTCTGGTTATACAAAACATAACATTATTTTTACCACAGAAAGTTGTAAACATTGTAGAGATAGTTGGTTCAAGATTTTGAAACTGACCAAAGTCACACATAATTGTATCATGGTTTTGAATGGGTTTTTTTTTTGGTCCAACTACCTGTAATCATTTTAAATTGAAACTAGTCGTTCCCATTCCATAGCAGCAGCAGTGATGATTATAAAGCATGCACTGTGGTTTGAACTTTCCTTCATTTTTGTTAGACGTAATTTTGATATTTTTAACCAAAATATTTCATTGGAACGCGAATTCGTGGATTAAGATTTTTGAAAAAAAAATAATTTTGCTTTATCATTTTCTGATGGTTTTCTGAAATTGTTGCTGGGTTTACTGATGGCTCAGCATTTTTATTTGTGTGGATTATTTTTCTCGGATCCATGAAATTAAATTTTCAGTGAAAATAAGTGAAATCACAGTATATGATGGCTGGCGCACAATTTGGATGACTCTTTATGATTGAATTAGTATTCACAAGCTATATCAACAAAAGCTGACATCTTGCATGAATATTTGTTTTTATAATTTAGACAAAACTGATTGAAATGTCTAAAAAAATCTTACAGAAAGAAGATCGGAGATAAGGAGGTGACAGTTGCCGTTACACCGAACGGTTACGCGGATGCTGTAACTGATGGGAAATTTGTTATGCCTGAAGAACGGATGATGAAATTCAAGGAATTCCTTGATATAATTGAAACTCCGGCTATTAAACCTGGTGTGTTTTATGTTCAAAAACAGAACTCAAACTTAATTGACGAATTTGTGTCAATCATGGATGATGTTGAGTCTGACATAGCTTGGGGGACTGAAGCTTTCGGTAAGAACATTTGTGCCGTTTGTCATGTGCCATGACATTTTTTTATCCCTCACAATTTCTGTAAAAAGGCATCAATTATGTATTATTACAAGAAAATGAGGTAAACTCATTTTCAATAAGGACTTTGTCGAAAACCTGGTCAAAAACCATTAGTGATGGCTAACTAATCATATTATTCTCTTTTATTTTTCTATGCCCCATATTCATAGATTTGACTTGATCTCCACTTGATGATTATATTGACAATATATGGATTTAAGTCTGGCACAAATGCATATTCAAATATTTAGTGAAACCTCGTTATCTCAAGGAGTCATCGGAACAGTCTAACCGCTCGAGATAAACATGGTGCTTGTAATCATGAGGTATCTGTTTGTTTATTGAAAATTATACACAACTAAAAACAAAATTTGACAGGACTTAAAAAACTCCCTGAGATTTGTCGGGAGCTTGTGATTCTGATGCTTATAATAAAGAAGTTTAACTGTATATGGTAAATATTATAATTATAAAGGCATCGTGATGTAGAGGTGGAACGTCAGACCTCCGATTCATAGATCCTGAGTTTGAATCCCAGCTTCAACAGGTTTTGTTTATGAACTTCACAATCACATTTTTTGGATGCAGTACTGGTATAGTACCCAGGAAATGGACTCGAGCATGATTTATATTAGCGAAATTGCTTGTTTCACAATTGAGCAAAAATGAATTAGTATGAACTAAATCATTATAATGCATTTTTTATGATGTAGGTAAACCACCAGATGCAGTAAATTTCTGGATGGGTGATAGTCGTGCTGTGACATCAAGTAAGTAATCAGTTCCGTATGTTTTTATACTCAAGCAGCGATTTTTTCTTCTTTGTTTGGGGCCTGTAAAATGGACCCTTCCCTATTGAAAATAAAGACATTTTTTCCCCAATTCCTGACCTAAATTTTCCCAACATTGGCATTACACTGCACATTTTTTCCCAATTGAAGGAAATGGCAAAAAATATCACTGTCAAGATAAACTTGTAGAACGAAAACTCAATATTAAGATCACCATTGTTACCCAAAAAGGTCCTAATATTAGGTGATCTATCAAGCTGAAACATTAATATTGACTAAATATTGAAATGCAGTCCAGCAATACATGTAAGTGGTTATTATTAAGAGGCGGTCTTAATATCAAGGTGGTCGTCCTGTGAGGTTATACTGTACATATTGGTCTTGTTCCTGAAATAACCTGAGTTTACGTAATCTTTAAAAAGGTAACTCTGTGTAATTTCATTTGTTCTTAGGATGGACGATCAATCAGAGGCATGTTTTGTCTGTTCAAGAGATGGATATACAATGCATTACATGTACGTTAAAAATAAACAAATGTTTATCAGTGAGGTACACTGATCTTGCAGAAATGTTTCTCAGTTAGGTACACTGATCTTGCGGTAATGTTTCTCAGTGAGGTACACTGATCTTGCAGTAATGTTTCTCAGTGAGGTACACTGATCTTGCAGTAATGTTTCTCAGTTAGGTACACTGATCTTGCGGTAATGTTTCTCAGTGAGGTACACTGATCTTGCAGTAATGTTTCTCAGTGAGGTACACTGATCTTGCAGTAATGTTTCTCAGTTAGGTACACTGATCTTGCAGTAATGTTTCTCAGTGAGGTTCACTGATCTTGCAGTATTTAGTGTCTTTTACTTAATAACGATTTCTCCGCATATATTTCTATACATTTTAAAATCCAGTTCATTATAGTAGAGCAAAATAGTGAATTTTAAATTGTCCCTTTTTAAATTTCATTTTTCCTGGGTGTCAGTTGTTCCACAAGTTGCTATGGTTACTAAGTTTTATATCCATTCTTTAAGAATTATTTGGGGGGTCAGTGCTGGCAATGCCCTGTCTTTGACACAGTTAATGTCAACTGAATGTTCTTAGTAACTTTTTTATTCTACTTATTCTGTGGTGAAAAAGTTTTATACCCATGCCAAATCATGGAATGCATGAGTCAATTACCCACCATTGTAGAAGAGAAATAATGTTGGATACAGACATTAACCCAAAAATTAAGTAAAAAGAATTTCTTTTTTTTTCGGTTAAATAATTTTGTTATTATGATATTTAGAATGTATTTAATGTTTTTGTTGTATATTTCAGTGCATAGAGATCACTATGAGAATCTGTACTGTGTTATAAAAGGATGGAAGAAATTTATATTACACCCACCTACAGATTTGCCCTTTGTTCCATATGGTATGTCATCTTTACCATTTGTTTGTCTATTCAATATTCCATACCATCGTTTGGCTGCCATTTAGTTACAATGCTTTCACTACTGCGTAGGTGTGAATTTACCGATTTACTTACGGGATTACCCTTCTATGAAAATTTGACAAAAATGTTGATTTTCCTCCAAATGTGGAGAAGTTGCCCAGCTCCTTATGGAAGGTAAGTTAGAACTGATTAGTATACCGTCCAGGAAAACTGGTTAGGTGAACCAGTCGCTGTGTATAACTGAAAAATTGTTGAAAAACGGCGTTAAACCCCAGTGACAATGTCACATAAAAACAAATAAAATAAATACTTACAGGATTCCTAGAATTAGTCTGACATGAAAAATAAAATAAAATCCAGCTTCAGTTTAACAACTTTTTATTCGTTCTGTCATGAAATTGTTAGACTATAACCACTCAATAACGAGGCCCCACTATAGTATAGACAAAGTTGCGTTCTGAACAAAGGTGAACTGTACATAAGGGTAATAATATTTCTCTGCCATTGGCAGCCTTTGTTTCCAGATCTAACTGTAGTTTTATACATTTTAACCATCAAAGACTTTTATTTATTTATTCAGAAAACTATCAGACAGCTGTATTTAAAGAGTCCAACAATGGTGAATTCATGATAGTAGATGACACGGGACAGGTATCATTCAATCATAGTCTAATAATAAATCCTTTCAGTGCAGTGCGACCTCTCCAGAGCAGCTCTCTCTTGAGCAACAACCTCCCTTCAGCAACAGCATGATTTTTTCCCACTGTACGATTTAACTATTACGGGTAATTTAACCTCTCTATAGCAACAACCTCTCGACATAATTTTGCTTCTTTCAAAGGGTGTTGCTCTGGAGAGATTGCACTATTCAACTTCACTTAGTGACAAACTCACTTCACTCCTATGACATCTTCATTGTATTAAGCATTTATTTTTCTGACCTGTTTTCTATATTTTCTGTGTATTTCAACTTAAAAATGAAACTGCCTTCAGGGGCCTACCAAGGCTAAATTGAAGTGGATTCAAGAGTATGATACATTCTGAAAGTAACTAGTTAAACCCTATCTCAGTCAAGAATTGGATTGATTTGATTTCTTTTTAAAGCCATTTAACCTTACCTACATAATTTATATTACATATTTTTATTTTTTTTTAATGAAATGCTGTGGACTCGGCTTTGTACTTACATATAGGCAGGTATGTGCCTGACCTTGTTATTAGGCCATTTTTTGTGGACTAAATGATCTTGATATTCAGGTGTTACTGTATGTTTTGTGACCAATGTTTTCTCTAAATTCATGGGTGTTTATTTTTCATTTCTGATTCACACATCATGTGCTGTAGTTGTCAGCTTTTAAATTAACAGAATGTAAATATTCAAGTAGCGTATATTCAGTCAGTCCTTAGAGACAGTCTTAGTTCATGCTTATTTTTATGTATTGACAAGGTTCCATGGGTTGCTGTAGATCCCTTGAGACCAGATTTGAAGACATACCCTCAGTATGACAAAGCTTCATCTATAGAAGTTACTGTACATGCGGGACAAATGCTGTATCTACCGTCGCTATGGTTTCATCATGTGCAACAGTCACATGGATGTATAGCAGGTGGGTGGAGAATGGAGTTTTTCTATGATTTTTTCCACTTTCAGATGATATCTAATTTTATCGTCTATACATTTTAAACAAGTGTTCAGAACCAGTCTAGATCTACTTAACATGTTTTTGCTAGCTCCGCAGAGTGGCGCCAAAGCTTGTCTGTTTACATCATTTTATTTAATCAGCAACTTTGATCAGAATTCTAAGTTGAAAAGGGCCTAACTCCAAAACTATAGCTTTCAGATTAATAGCCCTTGTCTTGCAACAATGCCTTGTCATGATAATCAAGTATTCCAAGCGCCATATTGATATCTTTAAAAGTATTTGAGTAATGGGGCTACATTAAAGTTTTTGCACAACAACAATGAAGGTCACGACACAGCGATCATAATAGCTCTACTTTTTCTTCAAACAAGCAAAGGACGTTAATTTGCGGTTGTGCAAACCAAAACTTAACGTCAAGTATAAATCTATTAAATGAATAATTTTTGTAATTTCTTTGTAGTGAACTACTGGTATGATATGGAATTTGATATCAAATACAATTACTACAAATGTGTAGAAGGATTAGTGGATATAATTAAAGATATTTGAAGAAACAACTGTGATACACTAGAACATGAGGAATATTGTAAGGATCCAGCTTTCTCAACTTCTGATGTCTGACCGACTTCTCTGCTAGACTTTCAGCCATATATTTAACAGGCATTCTGAAGGTTGCTGGACCGTTGGACATGTCAGGCAAATTTCGAGCAGGTCATATAACTTTTCGGCGAGTGCCGGACCAGATGTCAGCCAATCGGGCATGATTTACAGCCTTTATCAGTTATTTATTATATATTCAGTCAGACAAATTTTTATTTGGTCAGACAGAAATTCTGACCTTGCCTGACCAAATGTCTGGCAAATATTCCAGCAGTTTCGTGAAGCCTGACTTAATGTACTCTGTATACAGACACTTCGATATACATGTAGCCCCTTAATGTCAAGTTGAATTGTTCTTCACTTTGAGACCAAGCAGAAAAACCTGATTGACTAACAACAACAACACAGCTTTTAGATATACACGTAATAACAAGGCTGGACTGGTTGTGTTTTAAACGTTTTCCAAGCAATGAGGGATTTAAAAAGTTACAAGAATTTGATTCAGTTGGAATGCACTAAACAGTGGATGCATCACTCTTTGCCACATCAGCTGGAGATTGAGCTTCATGCATTGAAGGTCGAAAAGAATGGCTCTCCTTGTTTAAGCTTATTTTTATGCCCCCAAAGGGAGGCATATAACAGTTGCACTATCCATCTGTCTTTCCATCCATCCATCTCATTTTTTGTGTCTCAGCCATAGCTTGGTAATTTTTGCATGATTTCTAAATAGCATTTCACAAATGTTCACCAACACAAGACGATGTGTCCCTAAGCTCCAAGGTCGTCATTCAATATATATTGAATTTTCATGTCTCAGCCATAACATGGTACTGTTTGCCATCAGATGATGTGTCGCATGCAAGACCCTGGCCCGTAGCACCAATGTCAAGGTCGTATTCAAGGTTATTCATTGAGTAAGGAATTTTTTTGTTTCGGCCATTACTTTATAATTTATGAATGTACATTGAAATTACTTGGTACTGATGTTCACCATCACTAGATGATGTGTCCATGAATGAAATTTTCAAAATACTGGAAATCTGGACATTGGTGCCAGGGAAACAATAAAAACCAGTAAGGTCCAGGCCAGGATAAACTGGAGGTTCAGGAAAATTCAAGAGATCTTTTAATCATGTGTTATTTGCAGGACCCTAGTCCTTAGTGCCAAGGTCAAGGACATATTCAAGGTGATTCAATATGTTTGGAATTTTCACACAAGACCATGGTCTGTAGCACCAAAGTCAAGGTCATATTTAAAGTCCTTCATTATGTATGGATTCAGATGCTGTAAATTTGTCTGGACTTAGTCTTAAATCCTTGATGGATTTTTATGTTATTGTCTGAAACTCTTAAATCTGACTCTGACCTTGAGCCCTAAGGTCAAGGTCATATTTAAGGCCATTATATATGGAATTTTCGTTTATTTGGTGTATACTGTCTCTTCTAACATATTGTTTGCAGTCAATCTTGGTCATATGAATACCTACTTAGTGGGTTATGAGAAGTGTCAAGGAAACAGACCCTAAAAATGTGTTGCAACTTTAGGGGCATATGTCACAGTGACAGTTCTTGTTTTGGTCTATATATTGACACCATATATTTTTCATAGGCTTATGATATTGATCAAACTGCTTTATATGTGAAGGATTGGATTGAAAATTTATGTCAGTCATAACTGTGATATCATAAAAGAGTAATACAATGAATAAAACAGATGACATATCAATATTTTTCAGTACTCCGTGATACAAGGGTCACTTGTAAATTTCGTTACTGAAGGGAAAAATAACAGAAGTCATAATAGTAGCCATTTCTAGCATTTATCATGCATTTATATACATCTTTGGATTTCTCACACTGAACAGATATGCACTCATTGTAGCAAAAATTTGTCTTAAGTGTATGTAGATAGAAAAAAAACGTTATTTACAAATGTAAGACATGAAAACAGGAAAAAAAGTAGGAAAGTTTACAAGAATTTTTTAACAGGGTCTGGTTTCAAACCTCTGACGTTGGTGTAATTTTTCTCCCTGCTGCCCCAACAAACCTAGGACTTACACATCATGATTTGTACACAAAATGATAATTAATACATTGTCATGATTTGTCAATATTATCAATAAAAATCACTATAACAAACAAACAATTTGTTCCAAATCTCAGTAAACTAAGTAAGTTGACTAATTATTATCATAGGAAATTGGACCCTGGAGAAAAGAATCAAAATATTTATTTTCAATCTTGAACAATTCAACTACTTTCATATCAAATCATTTATAATAGGACACTAAGGTTACACACACACAAATAAACAAAAGATACCACAAAAAATTGCCAATTAGTAACAAAAAAAAATGGATAATGCCTCCAGGAAATTAGCATGAAGCTTGTGCTATTTGTTCAACATCTCAAACAAATCATACAGTTTTAGACAGTTAAATAGAACTCGGACATGCTGAAGAATCGGACAATCTGATTATTTTCCCATGACCTTGTACTTCTTTATTTTAATGTATTGGATAGGGTACAGTACCAATATTTGGGTCCTTAGGAATAAACTGAGAGTCCTGTGGTCATTATTCATCACTTCAATCAAACACAAGTAGTATACATGAAAGTTATGGTGGTATGAGAAAAATCTTTACAGTCAAACCTATATTAGCAACCACCTCGGAATAAAGGCCACCCTATGAATAAAGGCCATTCATTAAAAATCATGGATTATATAGAATAAACTGACCTCCAAATAAAGGCCACCTGTCAATAAAGGCCACATTTTGTTCCCAGATGGGTGGCCTTTGTTCACATATTTGACTGTACCTTAAGAATATGCTTCATATTGCAGTTCATTTTAAATTACTGGGACAGGAAACAATGCTGGTTTGACTTAATATCTTCACACATATAACTAATACTTCACGACATTGAGCTATAAAAATATACAAACAGAAATTGGAATGTTCATACAATTAATAGTCTTGTTTTTGCCATTGAAGACACATAATAGTATACTAACAGAAGTTACAATACACTTAAGCATTATCGGACAACTGGGTGTTTGTTTAGACAGTATTTAGTCTAAGCAACATAACAGTACTTCAAAACAATATGAATTTAAATCATGCATAGCAAATTAACACTTAGTCAGTACTTAAGCAAATACTAATGAATTTATCACCATTTCTACTTATGCATAGATTTCATACATAACACGTTAGGAAGAAATTACGAACAATCTTAAACCATGGCACAGAAAAAGATGATCACAGACAATAGTGCACCAAATTCAATTATTGTGGCGATACCAATATAAATAAATTACCAGGGGCATAACACTACATCGTCAGAATTATCGCCCCTTCTTACAAGACACTTAAGAGCATGGCAAAACTCAATATGGCACAATTTCTTCCTCAGACTGAGAGTCAACATAAAAATTCTTTAACATATATGAACTTAAAGTCGTTCATATCAATGTTTTTTCTGATACAAAATAACTTACAAAAACAGTAAAAAAGATACAAAATAACAAATACAGCATGTATGATAGGAAACAGACCTGTATTAAAACATCACAAAAGATTGTTTCGAAACCTGCAAAAATTGAGCACCTGAAATATCATTAAATTAATTTACATCCATGAAAATGTTGGCTTTGTCTTATTCAGATTTTTTAAATTGATTCCTTTAATCTTACAAAAAAATAGGCCAAAAATAACAACAAAACTGTAATACACAAAATTACCTTGTTTTTCAATAAATTGACAACACCAATGACATAATAATTTGGACACTTGTTAAAGGTAAATGATTGTATTTTAATGTTTTTTTGCTACAAAATTTTGTCCACTTGATTTATTATTCTTGTTTTATTTAAAATCGCTATCTGTAGACAGCATTAATATGTATTGAAATAGAAATAAAAAATTGAAATAAAAAATTATAACGATCAATCATTAGATATTATTTCAACAAAAGTATAAAAAAAAATTCACTGGTTTAATATAGGCACAGAAACACGGTACAAGTTCACCATGAGAAAAACCACAAAGAAATGAACCATTTCACTTGATCAGAACAGAAGTGAACATAAATGATATGTAGCAGATGCATTAACACTAACACAATGATAAGGAAATTACTTATGCTGAAGATTTAATACTGCCCTATGATTGGTCAGATGAGGTTGCTAAGCTCCGCCTATAAGCTCCACCTACATTAGAATGCTGTTAACAGCAGCATCCAAGTCACTGCTGAAATTCTCACCCGTGGTTTTGGAGTTTTCAGCAGCAACTTTGGATCTGCTTTGAGATAGATCAGTTTGAAAATTATCTAAATCTGCCTGCAGACTATTAGAATCACTGTACAATGAGTTAGACTGACTGTCTTGGTTAAAAAATTGACTTGATTTAGAGCTATAACTGTACAAAGCATCAGGTTCATTTGTTGCACCCTGGTTTAAGCTGAGAATAGAATTTATTGCACTTTCCATTTGCGCCTTCACCTCCGAATCTGATTCCTCATCAGATTCGACTGGACCCTTTTTAGTCTTGTTCCAATGACCTTGAACTTGAAGGTCATCGTCGTCATTCATCATAGATTGTTGATCAGCAGTGTTATCAGCAGAGTAATATGAATTCTCTTCACTGTCTGTTAAACTCTCTGTGATTGGCTGATACATTCCATACTTATCTGCTAAACTGTCTGTCATTGGCTGAAAACCACAAAACTTGTCTTCCATATCAGAATCTTCTGTTTCAGTCATGGAACTAGCTATTGACTTGTTTGACAAACTTTTCGGAATATAAGTCTTTTTCTCTTCCACACTTGAATGTCTAGAGAATACACTAAAATCGTTCGGTTTCTTAACATTCTTACTAGGGTCAGTATCGTGATTAAGCGCAGAATCTTTTGCAACATCGAAATTTCTTCGCTGCTTAAAGAAATGATCACTATTGTCCCCAGAATTTTGAGATAAACTATTATCTATATTGTACACATCCAAAGAAGAATCTATTTGTGTGTTCTGTGAATCTTCAGCAGAAGAGATAGCCAAAACAGCTCTCTCATCTTCATCTTGTAGATTCTCAAATTTATCATTAGAATAATCATTAGTATCTTCGTCATCCACATCCATGGACACACTAGCATCACTGTTCATGCTTCGATCCTGACTGAATTGATCTTCAATGTCTGACCTTGAGCTATCAAGACTTACTCTTTTAAATGAACTTCTAAAATTCATTCCGTCAGTCTTAATAACAAGTTTCCTCATCTTTGCAGCTCTGTTTTCAGCACTGCTTTCCTCTGTATCCAAGATTTCATCTTTTATTTCAGTTTTTATACTTTCAGCAGAATCATCGCAACTAGTTTCACTGTTAGCTTCATCAGTGGGTTCTTGTTTGATATCAACCAAGTCTTGTTCAGAGGTACCTTCGGACACATGTTCTTTCTTGCACAAAAATTTCATTGGCATCGGTTCAAATGATTCTGAAATATGGTATAAATGCTATGAAAGCACAATTTAACCAATCACACCAAAAGCAATGCAGAATTTACAGTTTGCTTAATGTTTTCTTGGAATTTTATAATAAATGCTTTGAAGGAAACTGTTTTTCCAGCAAATCACAGACATGGTCTACCTTACAAACTTCAGTATCATTAAATAAATGTAACCTTCCATTGTTTTACTCATAACACCAGGTTCATCACTGAACAATTGTGCTGTAACTTCAACCTTCCTAAAAATCATATGCAAAAATGTTTTCATGTAGCCGGTAAGCTGCTAAAAGTAGGAGGGGCTCTAAGGGTTCTCCCCAGTTGTGGACAAAGGGACTATAACTAGCAATAAACCTGTGGGGGAAAAGTAGCCGACAAGAATGTTCCAATAGCCACTTGATTTTTTCAGCTTCCTGCTATGTTTATAACAATACACCTCTTGTCTACAATCATTGGCCAAATATACAACTTTAAGAAAACAGCTTGTTAAACAGGTTTATTTTTAAAATCCTCACCTTCTAAAAGTTCAGAGCAGCATAATAAAAAATCAATGAGTCAATAAGAACAAATCTGAGAAAATGTCAGATTGACAAATGAACAGAAAATGCTGTTCCCAGTCTTCAGGGATAAACTTCACAAGTAATCAATAATGACCCATAACTTCAACCAGAACAAAAATAATATCACCAGATATTTTTCTTGTGTGGGGTTCAATGTTGCACTAGCAGCCAGGGTCTTTCAAAGATTTTTCCAGCTTCAACAGTAGAGACACCCAAGGCATATATCTGGATAGAACTATCAGCCTTCAGAAAAATAGCTGGACAGCTTCCTCGCATTTGAAATTTGCCTGGTACAGGGTGGGATTCTACTCACATTGGTGATGGGCTGGTGATTACTAGTCAAAAACCATCTACACTTAACCACGGAGGCCCCAGGTATATTTTATTACATAAGATTAATTAACATACCTGGATCTTGCTTCACTAAGAGTCTTTCTTCTTCTAATGTTTTTCTTAAGTCTTGGTTCTGCATTCTCTGCAACATAACCAGTTCTGATGAAGGATGGACTCTCTGAAATCACACACATTTTGTTTAATACAAAAAAAAAACAGAAGGCTTATTAACCATCTTAAGACGACAATATTTCTGCAGTACATACATTTCTATGTTATATAATCATGAGTGAATGTTGAAATTTTCAACAACAAAAAAAGGTCTTTATTGACAGGTGGCCCTTATTCTGAGGTTGGTTCGTTGTAACTAATCACTGATGGTTTTTCAAAGAATGGTCTTTCATTCACATGGGTGGCTTTTATTCAGAGATGGCCGCAAAACACAGGTTTCATTGTACATCAGATATTATATCAAGATGAAAGCACAGACCTGCGCATATCTGTCAAGTAAAGATTTAAAACTCACCAGAGTTTCATGAACAAGCAGTTGTCTAAACTTGTCAAACATCCTATGCTTCTTTTTGAGCAAGTCTTCCGATATGTCTTCCATATAGCTATCGAACTTGGCGAATTCTTCTGGACTCGGACCGTAACTTTGAAACACATGATAACGTAACAATCTTCTACAAGCATCCCCTCGTGATCTGAATGGTCGCTTTGTGTCAGGATTACTAGCGTGATTCTGATCCTGTCGTATCTGTTGAGTGATTCTGAAACATATCAAATCATAGTGACGTTTTTGAAGTTTTACAATGAACAAAACTCACTGCACAAAGTTCATATTTCACTAGTTCACATTATACATATTGGTTGAAGGAAATAATTTATTTTAGAAACTTAATCATGCACTGAAACAACGAAATGCATCAAGTGGATGTCGATCAATCAATCGAATGTACTAACCAATCAATCTATGAATAAATCAATCAAATGAATGAATGAATTGATTAATTAATTAATCAATAAATAAACTGATCAATCAATCGATGAATAAACCAAATGAATATCTGACCAGTCAATTAAAGAAAAAATTAAATGTAGTAAGATATCAGATGATGCAAGCATCAACATGTACAAATTATAACTTACAAGGTGCCTTTAGGAATATCCATGTAGGATCGTTTTTGTCCCCTAATCACTGCTGTAGGAGTTGTGTTGGTTATTTGCGTGTTTACTTTTGTATTTGGCACAGGAATAACCTTCACTTCTGGCATTGCATTTAAAATCTCTGACGTTGGTGTCTGACCACTTAGTGACTGAATTACAAAAAAAAAGGTATCATTATTGTCTTCAGAATCAAATAAAATTCAGCCCTCTAGTTGTCACACACAGCTATAAAGGCTAACACCATAAAAACAACCCCCATTTTTTATTGTAAAAATACTCTAAAAATCTGATGAGTTTTAAGTCCCATTCTTTATTCTTCAATAAACAATAGTTCTCTGAAAATGTGATTCTCAGAAAACCGGACTTTTGACCCAATCCGGATGGGCTTTTCAGGGGTTTTACTGTACTTCTAATAATTTTAACAATCTTATCAAGAACTTTGAGAACATTTTAATTTTTTAAGGTAATGCTGATATTGGGAACTATAATTCTATGAACATTTGTGCAATCAAACCAATATAGACTGTGAAAAAAAGGCCATCATTTAACAATAGGTACCCACCACACATCCGATACATTAGACCAAATAAACCTTTCAACAGAGATCAACTGTGTCTAAAGTCCACATTTACAGAGTTATCTCCCTCAGTGACATTCATCAACAAGTTTTGCATAAAGAACTTATGTTCATAACTCCTGGCTATTAATTCAAACCACTGTGAAATTAACATTAAATTTCATTTATGTGTCAAATTAACTAAGACAGGAGGGATGTCAAATAACTCCTTGCAAAATTTTCTGAGTTTACCGTAGGTTGGTTTGATGAAAGATTGGACACCTGGCTCCCCTGCGATAAGTTGGCAGACATTTCGTTCCGTTTTTTCTGTGCTTCAGCCTGAGCTTGTATCTGTGCCTTCAACGCTTGTTGCTTCTGTATTCGATGTAAAACATGTTGCTGTGTTTGAAGATACTGTTGCTGTTGTTCAGGCGTCATTTTGTCTAAAGATGACTGGACCCTTTCTTTCTGTGCTGGTGTTAAACTAAGAGTGAGTACTTTGTCTGCAATCTGTAATTAATGATAATGTAAGTTAAGAAGTAATATAGAGGACAAGTGGTTCTAATCTCTGACTAGTAATCATCGGCCCCACACTGCTGTGAGTAGGAATCCCATCTTGGATAAAATGTCACAAGCAGTGAAACTGTCCAGCTAGTTTTCGGAGGGTTGTTGGGAATACCCAGGTGTATGCCTGGGGTCTTCCTCTACTGTTAAAGCAGGAAAGTTGCAAAATCATTAAATGGCTGTTAGCGTAACATTGAAGCCCAGTAAAAATTAATCAAGAAGTAATAATAAGCGACAGTAAAAAAAGCCAAATTGACACTTGGGTATTCATTCATTCATAAATACTAGCAAGTATACTAATAAGTAGCAAGGTACTCGGTTTGGTAGATTGGTAGCTCATAGTTGGAACGTTATAAAGAAAAGTGATTACTACATATCTTTATATACATCAACTTTCCTAGTATTCTTTTCAAATGTGTTTCATCTATTTTGCAGTTTCATATGGACTACGCGAATTAAACTAACAGTAAAGACAAGCAAACATGTTCATTCCAACTTGGAAAGAACATTTCAAGCATTCAGGCTACAGTCAAAAATCAGTTACACTCCTAGTGATGTCCATGATGGTGACATAAAATCTGGTAACATCATGAAAATGAGGTTCAACTCTACCTTAATTTGTGTAGGGACAGCAACTTGTGGTACCGAAGAGTCACTTCCAGCAGAACTCGTAGCAGGGGCACTAGGTGTTGCCATTGCAACATTCTGACCAACACCTGATGACTGGGAGGGATTGAGGGCATGACTTGAAGACAATGAAGGTTGGGTCACTGTTGTCGATGTGGTACTGTTAGAACCGGACCCCAGGATATCCATCAGGGAATGGCTGCTTTGAGACCCTAAAACAAATAGAACTAGGTCAAGAACAACAATATAGGACAAAAAAGAAAACATAACATACATCAATGTCGACGACTTTCATATATGCCATAATGGACTCTACACATATATCCATGAAATTTGACAATTATCCACAGGGTTATTATTGCATGAACACTTGAGGGGAGAAATCTAGCAATTAAAACATCATTTCTTAAATGTGAAGAGGGCTAATCCTACGAGAAGCAGGAAAAAATACACCGCAGTATTAAACAAACAGCATATTAATCAACACTACATTTACAGTCAAACCTATGAACAACTGCCACCCTTTGAAAAGGCAAAATGTGGCCTTTATTGACAGATGGCCTTTATTCGGGAGGTCAGCTTGTTCTAAATAATCAGTCACGGTTTTTCGAAGGATGGCCTTTATTCACAGGGTGGTCTTTCTTCAGAGTTGGTTGCAAACACAGGTTTGACTGTAGTACTAAATTTAACTGATGGCTTAAGTTAAGCAGCTTGCTGTTTGTCATATTCATGTTGTTGATCTCACCTTGTCCAAGGTTGCTAGTACTATCTGGTTGTTCTTGGACACTGTCCTCTTGTCTTAGCAGATTCTTCAGACCAGAATTAGACTGGTTTGAAGAAACAAAACCTGCTCTTGACTGAGTTTGTTGACTAGAATTATCAGAATTGGACTGCAAGGTAGATGAGAGTGATTGTGTAGATTGCAACGTCTGGTCTAAAGTTCGGTTCGGTTCGGTCTTTGCAGTAGCCAAAACACGACCTTTAAGAAGAATCCGCTTTTGAAAGATCTGAAGCTGTAGGAGCTTGTCTCGTTTCTGTTGCGAATTTAAAGTAGTTGAGGATTGTACTTTACGAATTTCTAATTGCACTCGTTGTAACTGCTGCTGAAGTTCAGGAGGAAGTTGAATAGTTTGTAAAGTGGCAGAACCAGTCTGTCCTGCTTGAGCCATGGGACCAGTCTGAGTAACAGAACCAGTCCGTCCTGCTTGTACCACAGAACCAGTCTGTCCTGACTGTACCACAGAACCAGTCTGATTGTGCACTATGGAACCGGCCTGAACTGAAGAACTTCCAACAGAATTGTTTATTACTGTTTTACCATGTAAACTATTTCCACTTGAATCACTAGCACTCATTAAAAGATTAGACTTTCCTATTGATGTCACACTAGTTATACTAGAATTATTTTGCACTATCTGACTGTTTGACAGCAGAAATAAAGACATCGGAGTAGAAGCTTGAGAAATTGTTGATGAAGTACAAGTGTTCTGAGCAGTACATGTGAACATAGATTGTAAATTAGAAGCTGGAGCTGAGCTGCATGCAGAATTCACTCCTTTTTCCTGTTTTATCAATGTCTCTATCAAGTTTGTTTCAGATTTCACAGAAACCGGTGGGTAAAATGTATTGGAGACAGACGATGTACATGATGAAGCACTAGGTAGAAATTCCTGTTTAATATTTGCAGAATTTTTGTTTTGTAAGGCTTGAATATTTGAAACAGTGGCAGCTGCTGAATTCACAGCGTCTGCCTCAGATTTTTTCAACTTATTATGAATGCTTTGGAGAATTAGTCTCGTTTGATTTTCGACACTATTCACAGATGAATCAGTCGTTGACTTAAGTACAGGAACTTGATTAGAATTTACATTGGGTTGAGAAAACAACTGATTTTGAACAAGTTGATTCACACCAGTTTGACCTTGATTCAAGGTCAATGGGCCAGAAGCAGATTGGTTCTGATCATGACCTTGACTTTGGAAGGTCAAAGTATCCTCCGACTGCTGGGGTTGTTGTGGTTGCTGAATAGGTTGTGACTGTTGTTGAATAGTATGTTGTTGTTGTTGTTGTTGCAGTTGCTGTTGTTGTTGTATTTTAAGACCCTGTAAGTTATTGAGTTGGTTGGTGATCTGTTGTAAGGTTACATTTTGCCCTCCAATGTTGATAACAGGAACTGTTTGTTGGGGTGCACTCCCTTGGTTCACAAATTTTATCTGCTGATTACCACTACTAGCAGCCAAAGCCTGTAAATTGAAGCAAAAAGATAATTTAAGTAACACAAAGTTAGTGAAAGAAGTGCAAACAATTATCAGTGTATAGTACATGGGTGAAAATTGAAAATTAAAAAAAAAACGAGAATCTTAAACCTCCGTGAAGTAAGGCCTGGACCTGAGAAAACAGGGAGGTTCCGGAAAATTTCATAAAACTTTCAACCATGATAGTAGACAAAAACATATAATGAAAGAGCCAAAACAGTACTGTTTACAATGAAATGGTCTTAGCTTGAAGTTCTTCTCAGCTGATCCTCAAAGATTATTGTAAGTCAATTAGATAACAATGAAGGCGTTAGCTCTGTGAGAGACAAGCTGATAAGCTGTATGGACTCTTACTAAACATTTTATTCCGTTACTTGAAAACTCTTCAGACAACTTTAATGTGAAGTGGATGAACTATGTTTGCACTGTTTATTTCACCCAAATCCTTCTGATAATGTATAATTACCTGCAATGTTTGTTGAGCACTCTGAAGAGTGGACTGGCCAGACCGCTGCTGTAACTGGACAATGCCAGACTGACCACTCGCACCCTGTAACTGTGTTGCTAGCTGTTGGGAAGGAGCTCGTTGCTGAAGCTGGACAATTCCAGACTGACCCCCAGCAGTTCGGACAATAATATTCTGCGGTTGACCAGTTGATGATTGCGCCCTTTGAACCAGGATTTGTTGTCCTTGGTGATTCAAGACAATCTGTTGAACACCTATACAACACAAATAGGACAATTAGTTTTAAAACATATTTAATTCTTGCAAAAAAATCTCATACGATAACTTCATCAGTCAGTGATAATTTCAAAAGAATACATTCAAATATACAATACAAGTCATAGATTATGGTTCGATATTTAGAATAATAAATAAATTATAAAACACCAGTGTTACATCAACTTCTATAAAACTTCAGGAGCAATTTTTATAACAATATTATACAATATCATAATGAATTAAACTGTAAGACTGCTTACAAGAACAAATGGTAAAATGGCTCATTCCCATGCAATATTGAGAAATTTCACATTAAATTGAGAAATAAATCACATGGTAGGTTAATTCTCAAGATCTTTTAGGAAACTATATGTAGAATGACCTCTAAATTAAGACCACTCTTGGGACCAAAACAACAAAAGTCTAAACATAAAGATGATCTCACTATTTAATTCCAAACCAGTCTGAAAATAATTGGTTACATTGAAGTGAATACTAATTGACATGATATTGTACATATAATGATACTGCAAATAATGAATTTACCTTGGCCAGTTCTGTTGTCAACATTAAAACTTGTTTGTTGTTGTTGCTGCTGCTGCTGCTGCTGCTGCTGTTGTTGTTGTTGTTGTTGTTGAGCTAACTGTAACATATTTGCAACTGTATTCTGGGCAGGCTGTTGAATTTGAGGCTGGGCAATGGGTGCGGCTACAGATAAACCTTGAATACTAATTGGCTGAGACTGAGCAGCAGGAGTGGCCACAGACAAGCCTTGTATGTTGATTGGCTGAGCAATATTTTGACTAGGAATCAGAATGCTTTTACCCTCTGCAGTTTGGATCAATGTTCCTGAAAATTATGGAGACTGTTGAATAAAAGACTTTAATTTTCACTACAGCATTAATAATAGAGATGCAAACTGAAATAACATAAAAACAAAGGGACTCAACTCTGTAATATCATCTACACATACAATTAAAACTGTGATTGCAGTCACCTCCGAATAAAGACCACCATGTGAATAAAGGCCATTCTTTAAAATAATATCATTGAATACTTAGAATAAACTGACCTCTGAATAAAGGCCACCTGTCAATAAAGGCCACATTTTCATAAGGATGGTTTCAGTTTCACAAGTTTGATTGTATATCAATAATCTCATTCACTAATGTTGTTATCCTACGAAAATGATTGAGTAATGTACAATTAAATTCAAACTCACTAATGAAATAAATAAAATAGATTTCTAAATGAAGCATTAATGTCTTTCATACAAATTTAATTCATAAATGAATTACAAAAAAAAAATAACACAAATCAGAGTGTCATTTCATAAACATATCCCAGCAAAGATAACAATTAATAATTATTTCATCTGTTGTTTGCATGGCAAGTCTTATCTTCATACAAAACATCAATTTATTTAATTGGGTCATTTCACTCTGATAGAGTGGAAAACATTTAGGCAAAAGAAGCCATTTTTCATTACAAGCAATAGCTTCTTTTGCCACATTTTCAAAAGTTGTCTGCTTCAGACGTGGGAAAATGCAGTATTATGATGCAAAGGGTTAAATAAAGCCCTAGTGACTAGTTTCAATAATAAGCCAATATTTATTACCAATATCCATCTTCATTGAATCAAACAGTAATAAAACCATAGTGGAAAAAAATCAAACTAAACAAGGCAATGTGTTATCTTGCACCTAATAACAACCTACAATAAATCAAGGCATACCAAGTACAACTGTAGAACGAATAAAGGATCACAAAATGTGAATGAAACACAGAAGCTCACCTTGTATATTAAATGGACTAGGAGATGCAGTCTGTATATTTGTAAGTCCCAAGTTGGTCCTAGGCTGCTGGGTGGGGTTATTACACAACACATGCTGAGCTGCTACGTTCACATTAACAACATTTGGATTTTGAATAACAGTATTTTGTGCATTAACTAATGTTCCTTGTTGATTATTGCCAAGCAACGTTTGTTGACCTTGAAATAAGGTCGTACTGACAAGATTTTGAGACGTGCCTGAGGCTCCAGCGGGGATCTGCAAAATTGTTCCAGGTGCAATTTGAAACTGGTGAGTTTGTTGCTGTGGTAACTGTTGTTGTTGCTGTTGTTGTTGTATGTTTGGTGGTAAATGAACAAGGTTAACATTTGGGGAGGGGCTAGCACGTAATTGTGTGACTGTGTGAGTAACAGCCGTACCACTATATGATAAGCCATCAGCATTAGGCGTCACGGACCTATTCATGATTGATGGTGAATTAGACTGTGCCAAACTTTGTTGAGAAAGAATCTGATGAAATGATGGTGTTGATGCTACATGCTGTTGTTGCTGTTGTTGTTGTTGTTGTTGTTGTTGTTGTTGGAGGATCTGCTGTTGAAATTGAAGAGCTTGTCGGTTCAGCTGTATCTGATTACCAGAGGACGTCCTCAGTATAAACTGTTGATTACCCTGGTTACTCTGCTGAACTAATTGAGTGGTCAACCTGAAAGTGAAAATTTCGCTAAGAGAATACACACAAAAAACAACAGTAATCCAAACTTTTTCTTCAAACTTTCTTTAGGCTTTACTGTTACTTAATAATGTATATAACTAGTTTAAATAACAAATAGCTTATCATTTGACCCATAAAACAGCGTTTTGACTCTTGAAATCGGTAAAATATAGCTTTTGACTTCTGAGAATTTGTATCAAGGGTCAAATTTACAATAAATTTAGAAGGAAATTTTTCTGACTCTTTAAACTATCATCAGCCAAGGGTCATTTTTTGACCCTCAACTGGCTTATTCGTGAAATACAATGTAATGTTGTTTCCTATGTCAAACTCAAAGGATACATTCCATCAAAAATTTTGAAAAGATAAAATTTCAATCATAAGTGTTATAATTAATAGCTTCAATGGAAACAATTACACTTGCATGTAACATTTTATTAAGAAACAACACATTGACACATATACACACAGGCTTACTCTTTGCAAAGTGACTTTCGCTCAACAAAAAAAATTTAACCATACCATGAAAAAGTTACATAAATTCTAAATAAATTCAAAGAAGGTTAGGTTAACCCTTTGCCTCATAAGCATATTTTAGACTCTTTCAAATTCAAAGCGCATGTTACAAAACATCAATTTATTTAAGAAAATTGGGTTATTTCTCTCTGACAGAGTGGAAAACATTGTGGCAAAAGAAGCCATTACTCATCACAATAAATGGCTTCTTTAACCATTTTTACAAAAGTCGTGTGCCGTACTTTGAGGCAAAAGGTTAAGAAAGTTCCATAATTCATAAACACTATTTACTAGATAAATTGAACTTTTTGAACAACTAATATATGAGGTTTATATAAGGTAACCCACTTTAAATGACCTGTGAAGACAATTTTACACCAGGTCATTAGTTACACATGCATAGACCAAACCAAACTATTCTAAGTAATACACAAAATATCTCGGCCATCTACTAAATAACATGACTAATGATATCCAGAGAAAACTTTATCAAAAATAGAAGTACAACATATTTCAGCCATGCAAATAGGTAGACAGCAAGTAAAAGACATAGATTTTATACACCATTACATATATTGGTACGTTTGGTTCTATTCATGCAAACTTTACACAATATGAAAATATTATAGTAGCCATAATATGCAAGCAAGAGAATATATATGACTATATACCCAGCAGATGGAGAGGCTGTCACCAGTGTCTGACCTAGCACAGTTGAGGTCTGCTGTGGTTGTGTTAATACCGCAGCAGGTGATGACAGAAATTGTGAGGTTGCTATAGCAACATTCTGTGTGGGAATGGATGAAGTGACAGCATAATTCTGGGTACTGAGAAGATGACTGGGTTGGTTTACATTGGTTGCTAGGTTACCCGACTCCATAGCAACAGTGCTAGAGGACGTATCCATCTCATCGCCAAGGAACTCATCAGCCCAGTTGAACAAAGACTGAAATTGAAAACAACAAAATACATAAAATCTTTATCATAAGAGATGTGTCTAGTTAAATCTAATTTAATCATCATTTACAAGAAGTTTTAATGTACATTGTATAAAACAATCCACAGATATTATCATTCTGTAAGCTTAAGGTTAATTACCAGAACTCATGACTAACTAAGTAATGTCATGTTCTTCAACGTCACACCAACAGCCATGGTCATTTGGCAACTTTTCCAGCTTTACAGGCGGGGAAGAACTCGCATGTACATAAGCTAGCTGGACAGCTTGTAATGTCATGTAAATAAATAGTAACTTTTTCTGAAGGTTTTAAGTCTATTTTCTATAATATTCCAGTCATATACCTACAAGCAGTTAACCTAACTAGTGTTCCAGGATTCTATACCAGTACTAATTTTGTTCTCAGTCAATAACTGCCCACCGACTCACATAAATCTGGGGTAGAAACTAATTGAATCAGCTAAGACATAACATCTGCGACCAAATCGTCACACAGAATATGTACTACACACAGGACAATAACATCATGGCAAGAGTATAGTACTATTAGAAATTTCACCTTTGACTACACAAGTAATTCCTTCGTCATTCAAAGGTCAAGTTCAACAGGTATCTTTTTAAATCTGAAAAAAGGTAACCTGATGAATCAGCTTCATCAGACATTACCATATAGCTAACCCTACATAAAAGTACATCAATAGGAAATGTACGTCAAAACTGCTCCTTGAAAACGTATCCACTTCAAAGCTAATAACCACATATTAACATTAATCTATTTTGCAGAATCCTGATACTAAATACAGAATTGTCTTAAAACAAAATGGAAATAAACTACATACACTTTGTCCATCATTTTGTCCTCCAAATAAATCACTGGTGCCACTGTAATAAAAATACTTGTTTTCTTATACATTTCACAATGTTAGATAACATGTTAATTATATAAAAGAAGTGTAGAACAAGCTGTAATGTGGCAGAACTTGGCAGAACTTCTTTTTTCCGATTTCAAAAAGCAAAAATGGTTGTAAAGCTGAAGAATTTAATACTACTTTATGTTTATTACAAACACAAATACAGTGTAACCTCTCTAAAGCAAAACCCTTTGGGAGACGCAAAATTATTTTGCTGTTGAGAGATGTTGCTCTAGAGAGGTTAAATCGTAGAGTGGGAAAGAATCATGCTGTTGTTGTTGAAGGGAGGTTGTTGCTCAAGAGAGGCCACACTGAGAAGTTGCACTGTATCATGAAACAATAAAAAAGAACTGCTTCATAAAAGAGGAGTGGAAGTATGGGCAGTCAATAATAACTTCACATCAAAATATAACTTAATGATCTACTAATGCGATAGTCAGGAACCTCACAATGATAATCAAACAATGATAGCTAGACAGCTTAATGGTACCAAGCAGACAATACTGAAACAGCAACACTTGCACAACAAAGGGTTCATTAGCAGATCTTTGTGAGAGGAAAAAAGAGAAGTACATAACAAAATATGAAGTTGAATATTAATATATTATCAATCAGCAAGAGCTGTTTTTAGCCAAATTTACATCAAAATTAACTTAAAATAAACTTCATTATATGCATCACAAGAATCAGAAATGGAGTACACTATGTTGATAACCAAATTGCTCAAGGTTTTCCCTAGCAATTCAAGGTTCTTAGATACATAACAATCTCCAGCAGACTGTCAGACAGCTACTGGATTAACTAAAACTAGACTGAAATGACGCAATGCTAGGTAGTTACAGTAAACCAAGATATGAATGTCTATATACTTACTCTATAACATCAAGGAGGGAGTCACCATTATCCATTCTCTATTTCCAGGGACATCACATAGGCTAGATGCTTGTAAATCATTCAAAGAACATCACATAGGTATCATATTAGTAAATTATATATCTTGGTATCTGAAAATATATGATGTCTGAGTCAAAAAGTTGTTAACATATGGCAAAGGTAGAACACACATCGCAGCTTTAGCCTACAGCCCAAGACAAGAAAAAGTTCCTAGTTCAAAAGGCATTTACAATTTAGTACAGTCAAACCTGTGAACTAAGGCCACCCTTGAGAAAGACAAAATGTGGACCTTACTGACAGATGGCCTTTATTTGGAGGTCAGTTTGTTCTGAATAATCAGTGACAGTTTTTCACATAATGGCCTTTACTCACGGGGTGTTCTTTATTTGGAGATGGCCACAAACACATGTTTTGACTTTATACGGCAAAATAACTTTTAAATTATTGGACGATCAGTTTAAAAAGCTTTGATCGCAGACGGAACACAGGACATACAACAAGTAACCAGCAGCATGTACATACTCAGGATTTTCCCAAAGATTTTTCACCTGAGGGTCCCTGGGGCTCCCATCTCCAACATTTTAGGGGTCCCTTAGAATTTTTGGGGGTCCCACACAGAAAATGCCGAGGGCAAATTCCAAGTCGAAAGGGGTCCCGGATGCGGTGGTCACTGTCAATGTGAGTCCCTCAGCTGAATATCGCGTCAGGGATGCAAGAAACCTGCCTCAGGGAAATCCCTGCATACTGTACATAATTTAGAAGCAAAAGTGTTAATTGGTAAAAGGGAGCACAGACTTATCAGGAAACCCTTCAAAACTAAATTCTATCTTGATTACATTTTCTATTATATTGATAGCTATTTTTTTTACACTGTCCATGATTACATTGTCCATGATTAAAAAAAGCCTTAAGAAATTATGTACAACAATAAACATTAATATCCCAATAATTCATCTAATCTTGTCTATTTTATTTAACAAACTTTCTACAAATGAGCTAATCAAGGCCAGCTAATGTGAAATAAATTTCAAACAAGATAAAATTCACAAAAATTATCCTGACTTTGGCATAATTGGGTCACAATTTTTTATGACAGGCTATAGGTCAAACCAGTGAAGCTATAACAAGAATATGAGCGAATACAGATGCTAAAAAATGTTTTAATGTAAGGCTGCCAACATTCATCATGGAAGACCCTACAGTAGGCAGGCTGGAGGAACCTACAAGACATCAAAAGCATGTATCAAGTTGACATCAAAATTTTTGCAGGAAGATTTATGTCCGACAGTTTTTCAAATCAACTGCCAGTATTAAGACCTGTACTAACAGATGCCACCAACTTCAAATCTGACAGTGACTTTTTCCCTTCTTTATTTGGGTCTGGTAAATAGACCCTTCCCAATAGAAAATAAAGAATTTTTTCCCCAACTCCCAGCCTAAAAATTCCCAATGTTGACATCTCACATTCTTTCCCTATGGACTGGCACCAGACCCATTCCCAAAATTGCCAAAAAATATCACTGCAAAATAAAATATGGGTCGAAAAGTTTTAGTTAGAAAAGAACAGTTCGGGTGTATTTTTCTTCATGGTTTGATTTCACACTTTTTGTGAACATTCAACTTTGGCAGGTGAGTTTTAGAAGATTTGTTCCCATAATTCAACTAAGATAATTGAACATGTGCTTATTCCACACAAATGTGACATTTTCAGATGTGCTTGACCTTTTAGTTTCAAACTAATAAATTTGTTGAGTAACATACTTAGCTAGTACTACTATGTTTCAATAATACAATATGACTAGGAATGAGGGTCATGTTTTAATGCTTATTTAGAAATGAATTGTTGATGATAACTTGCATGATAGCTAGCTAAAGATTAAGCTGTAATTTAATCAAGGAAAATAGCACCCCATTATATGACTACAAATACATTTAAACTCATGTCCTTATAAGCATAAAATATTTATGTGACTCAACATCTTCAGAACCATCAAAAACAAGCCATTTTTAACCACTATCTTTAAAGCAAGTCACAATACCTTAATTCATATCAATTGACAACAAAGTATTAATTTTGGTGTAATTTAATTTCTAGGTTTAAGTATATTCATCACAGTTATGACAACAAGATGTGACAGTAAGTACTTAAACGTCAATAACACAATTAAGTGGATATTCTGAGCACAAATGACTTGATTACTTATTCAGATCCATATTAATCAGAATCATTAGGACACAAACTGTGAATGTTCTTTAGAAACGTAATTGTCTAGTTAATTGGCTGCAAAATGATGTCCTACATAATTAAAATGTAGATTTTCTTGTAACAAAAAAAATATCCCATTGTAATTAAGGACCAATCATTATGAATTACACAAATTAATTACGTATGTTACACAGATAAACATGATTTGCTTTTGTAAGTGCATTTACGTGGGCATAATTAACACTTAAGTCTAAGAGATTCTTATTGATCGAACGCTTGCAGTACTGTACACAGCGTTCAACAACAAAATTGTTCTATTTCATCAAAGTTAAAACGAATGGACGTGTCTGGTGTTATGCTCTAAAGTACTACATCACACAAGATTAGTGGTATGTATTATTGTGTGTAACATACATCTCAGGTTCAATAAGTCCCGGGAAAAATACAATGACATCCGATACACCCAGGCCTTTGTTCGACGTATTTCAAAGAAAACATTTCACGCTTCAAAAGCGTGACGTTGAGATACAAAAATATCAACATCGTCAAATTTAGTCTTAAAATATTATGTAAACTGAGGTCAGAGGGTCTGCACGAACTTCAAAGTTCTTTAGCTAATGAAATCGTGGCTTTAGTCCCGGCCAACTTTGCGGTAATTTCTAAGCTTTGTAATTCTTTTGTGCGCCAGCTTTCGTCGATAAGCAATAGCGCATTAAACTCGAAAATTCACAAGGAATAAAATGACACCCGGAAAATCTGCATTAAATGAGCGAAACACGGATACTATGCTTGAAATATCACGATTACAAAGCTAACGCAGACTAGACCCCAGCTTTTCCCTGCAAAATTTATCAGCAAAATAATATTCACAAAACACTCACCGTCATGTAATGTGCCAACATGAAACGGGGTTTTATTTAACAATATCAGGGAGGTATTTTACCTTTGACCTTATGACGTCATAGAAAAATTTACATACGATTAACTAATTAACTGGCTGCAACAGCGACGGATTGATCCTAAATTGATCTTTATCGTGTCATCGATATGATAGCAAAGAAACTAACAGAGGTTTTCATTGTGTTTTCTACCGAATACAAGAGATTCTCGTCTGACATACATGGCGAACTCATTGACGTCACAAGTCACGTGCTCTGCTATATGCAACGATTGTTTCTATAAATACACAATGACGTGTAGAGGAAATTATTCGATATACACATTGACCTTGGCCTTCGTTTGTGTATCATGCGAGGAGGTGTCTGGTTATGCACCGATGTGTCAGTCAATACTCGCAGCTAAACCAACACGAAAGTTCAACGTGTCAGCTGTCGGTGAAAAGTTTTAAGACAAAAATGCGGTAAACTGTTTATATTTGTGTATTTTGAACGTTCAAAGCTTCCGCAAAAGATGTTTAATATCCGACAGAAACCTGTAGAATTTCGAGAATTCATACCAATATACACTCAGCCAATTAGACAACTGTATTGGGAATAGTTACGACTACGTTTATAAATAGAGTTATTGGCTTCCTTGAAAAAAATAACGTTGAAACCATGTAATTTATCCTTATTTTAACACCCCTAGATTTCAACAAATATAGTAAACACAGTCTGGAAATATACACTTAGCAAAACGAATTAACTCACTGGCTGAGCCCTAATTAGAATTATGTATAAGGAAGTCCATTCATATCAGACTAAATATTAATTATTATCAAAAAATGTTGGCCACTTGTTACTGCACTCTTACAGCATCTGAATATTACATTTTAACTGACCACCTGTCAATTGATGAAGTCCTGTTTTCAACCAATCATTGGAAATCAATAACTGAATGCAACATATTAATTAATCTTACATAATGTATTTTGCATTATCTGATTTGGTTGAACTTTTTTTCATAGTACTTGTCAGAGTGTAGACAGAGCAAATGCCAGCTCAACCTCCACTCTCTAAATCCGCTCCTGTCCGACACATGTACAATATACAAATGTATATATATATATATCCTTACAGGACATATAGGTTTATTTTGTGTATTTGTAGGTTATTTGCTGTGGTTTGTAGATGATTGTAATGCAAGTATGGAGACTTCAAATCCTTACAACAGGATGTGTGCAATATCAGCTAGAGTTCCAGCAGGGGATTCCTACCTGGAAGGATCAACAAGTGGGATTCTAATTGATGCCAAAAATGGTCTTGTACTAACTCATGCTTCACTCCTGTATCCTTTCACTGATAAACTGAGACAAGAAAAATACGAGCAACTTTTAGATGTGGGCTATTCAAGTCAAGGAATCTTACCTCATCAATTAAAAATCGAAGTCTTTCTTCCTAACAGTTCAAATAATAACAATAAGACATTTTTGAATGAGAATGTTATCCATCCAGTGAATGTGTTAAGCCAAAATGTCCAAGAAATTAGTGCTCATGTAAAATATGATGCTAAGTTGAAATCAGTTTTTATTTGCAAAACATTACGAGACACTCTACATAAGCTGACACCCAGGGAGTCTTGGCAATTTGCGGAAGATGTTTCCTCCAGCGCTGCTGGTAAAATAGATAATCTAACAGACGAGAAAGTGAACATTAAAAAGGAGGAAATGTGTTACCATTTACTGCCATATTTTGTTGTTATAAAGTTACAAAGTCACCATAGTATTGCATCATTGACTTTGTCATTAAGATCTTCTGTCGACAATCGAGCTGGTGACACGGTGGAAATATGTGCTACACCGTTTGGTACTATGAGTCCAGATGTGTTCTTGAATTCTAGGAGTCGAGGTATCATCAGCAAGTTAGCGGGATCAAAGAATGTGTTGTTGTTCACTGATGCACGATGTGTTCCTGGTAGTGAAGGTGGTGGGTTATTCTATTGTAGCCAAGGGAAACGGTTAGTTATTTTCAAGATACATTAAACAATGCATGATATGTATCATGATTTACAAAATAGGGCCTTGCTTACACCCTTTTCATACCACCAACGAATAAAAAACGTGTGACTCGCCAAAAGTATTTTAACATTGCTATAATTATAATGTGAACAAAAATCGGGTCAGTCAATATTTTGATTTATTGGACGAAATTCAGTTGAAAGTAACGCCTGTGGGGGTTGAGGCTCTCATTAGGAGAAAATAATGTATATTAATTTTTCAAAGTTTACTTTTTCTTTGGTACATTGCATCACTTTGTCTCAGAATTTTTACAGCCATTTACACTGCCTGCTATATATTTCAGAATTGTACAGTGATTGTGATTGCCTCCCTTTGTTTCAGAATTTTGCCAGCTATAATGATTGCCTCCCTTTGTTTCAAAATTTTGACAGCTGTAATGATTGCTTCCCTTTGTTCAGAATTTTGACAGCTATAATGATTGCCTCCCTTTGTTTCAGAATTTTGACAGCTATAATGATTGCCTCCCTTTGTTGGAAAGCCAATGAGTGGGTTGGATTGTCAATGGCTTGTGGTATCAGTGAAGTGTTGGAAAGTATGTCATCACATTCCATTTGTAATGTGGATAAAGTCTTTAATGAAGAATATGGTACAGGATATGGTAAGAATTCAACAATGTATTACCTCCCTTTGCTGATTTTGCATATTCCCTAAGGCTGGAAAAAATTGGCAGTGTTTAGGGTTATTTGTTAAAAAAAATGGAGTAGGTAGGTCATAAAACTTTTCTTTCCTGGTTTTATATTCTAAACGTGCCTTTTGTACTACGGAGGTTCAAATATTTTTGTACTTTAGATTTTGCTGTTAGGAACTTAAGGGTCGGGGCAAGTTCAGTCAGACAACCATAAATGTGACTTCTTTTTCTGGCCTACCAATTTATTGGTTATGATTTATTTTCTTTTTTCTAAAAGGACTACAAGGATTTTATTGTGTTTATTGTGAGTGTTGTTTATTTTGGAAGCAAGTTTCTATGCATATGTCATACTTGTTTACAAATAATTAAAAGAGGACTGTTCATGAAGTCCATGTACTGAACTACCACTGTCCATTTTTAAAAGAATAGTCTTTTCCTACATATTATTGAACAGCCCTCATTTTGTTGGCTGAAAAATTTTAGAAATTGTTAATCAAAAATTGGCTATTATCCAAATTACCCATTTCATAAAATGCAATTATTAATATGGAAAAACTTCTTATTTATTGCTGTCTGTGTTAAGCAATACACAATTGTCATTTGTTATTTTATCTGGTATGATTCCGTATTATTTTATTGTATGATTAATGTTTGTCTGTTTTCAGAGCGTAGCCTGATTCGTCATCTGATTGATAATGTTGTATATGTGACTGTAGGAGGAAGTTGGGGCTCTGGGGTCACTCTGGATTGTAAACAAGGTGTGATACTTACCTGCAGTCATGTACTGAAAGGAGTCGATTATAGGGGAGGTAGGAAGTTCAAATATTTTCATGTTTAGGTGCATTCTGACCAGCTGCGATTGCAGTCCAGTGGTTACTGCACTAGACTTGTAACCCGGCAATCTGGACCAAATGAAGGATACACGATGAAGTTTCATGGGATCTACATGATTGTGGAATCCCATGCCATCTTAATAATTAGGTATACTTTGATTTGCAGTATTTCAGGTGTATTTCTGGGTATTTTAGGGTAATAAATGCACTGAGATTAAAACAACTAACCATAGAAAAATAGATTTATTATACAACTTCCAACCTTTAGTATCTAACTAGTCTGTCAAGTCCAGTTGGTCTGTTGCATACTAGTATTATTAACTTGGTTCTCAGAAGGAAAAATCCTGGTTGTTTAATAAGCGAATGTCAGGCAGGTGGACGGGCGGTCAGACAGGTGTCCATCTTTTCTTTTGCATGCAACTCCTCCTACATTTCTCAAGGGATTTCGACAAAACTTTCACATAATTAACATCACCAAGTAGCCCAGTGCATATTATCATGGTTTTGTGTTTTGATAATTTTTTTGCAGAGTTATAGCCCTTTGTTTATTTTGTGTGCATGTAATATTCTGTGTGCAACTTCTCATGAAAACCTGGTTTTGTGGCTGTTCCTGTCATCTTGTTTTGTTTTTAGTTCATGTATCAAGTTCGAAAACGAATGAAGATCTTCAGTGTACTATCCTGTTCTGTTCTCCTCTGAAATCACAGTTTGACATTGCGCTAATCAAGACCCCAAAATTACGAGAATTTCACGGAGAAACCAAAGATGTTACGCTTGGACAAGCAGTTGAAGGTATTGTCGTTACTTTCTGAAGTTGTCACTGATTTGGCATTATTTTTTAAAAAAAATTCTCACATTTTCATGTTTGTTCAACCAATCAATTATTATAATACATGCACATATTCATATGTTGTAAGTAAAAACAAATTTTTAGGAGAAATGCTACATACATTGAATTTCCACCACAGCCCAATGAAGCCAAAAACCTCAATCTTAGCTGAGTCATTATATCAGACAGTTGAATATTTATATAAGAAAATAATTTTTAAAAAAATCCCACATTCCCCAAAATATGACCCTCCCAAAACCCAACCAACTCATAGAAATAAAATAGGGGACCAACTACAGTCCTCCTATGGGACAAACTTGTGGCTATAGATTACCTAAGCCGCAGCCATGGTCCAGTGGTTAGTGCGCTGGACTTGTAACCAGGAGATCCAGGTTCGAATCCCGGTTGCGGCAGGTCATGCCCTTCTATGAAAATTTGACAAAAATGTCCATTTTCCTCCATATGTGGAGAAGTTGCTGGCTCCTTGTGGAAGGGTAAGTTAGTACTGGTTAGTATACAGTCCAAGAAAACTGGTTAGATGAACCGGTCGCTGTATATGACTGAAAAATTGTTGAAAAACGTCGCTAAACCCCAGCGACAATAAGTCTCATAAAAACAAGAAACAAACATAGTTTACCTACCAGTCCAAACATTGACTTCTTAATCAGAAATGGAAGACATATTGTATGGACTACAATACCAGCCAATTTATCATGAAGCAATATTTGCCTTGCCTGAATTTTGAAATGGCGACCTTTAGAAAAACATTCTTGGTATCATTTCATATTTCATTTCCACCTTTAGTTAAGATAGCTTTATTAAAATTTATAATTCATGCCAATATGCTATATATTCCACACCTGGCAATGAGACTTAATTCGTTAACTCATAATACTGCATTTCCTCGCATCTGAAGCATTATGGCAAAAGAAGCCATTGCTTGTAATGAGTAATGGCTTCTTTGCCGCAATGTTTTCCATTCTGTCAGAGAGAAATAGCCCAATTTTCTTAAATAAACTGACGTTCGTATATTAGCATTGAATTCGGAAGAGTCTGAAATATATTTAAGAGGTAAAGGTTTAAGTTCTATCGAAATCAATATTTTTTCTTTTCAAACATATTCTGGTATGGTTTTTATGTCTATTCCATAGTTAAAATTTGACTGAAATGCCACCCAGCATTCTGCCTTCTGAGGTAATTGGACTGTTTGGTGATTTGTATCATTTTGTTATGACAGGAGACATTGTGTATGTGATTGGTCACGCTATTTTTAGAGGTGATGATAATCAGTATCCAATGGTAACCAGAGGTATTGTGTCAAAGATTGTCAGATATAATAATACTCCAGTTTTAATTCAGGTAAGTTATGTCATAAAATAAGTTTATGTGCTGTATACCGAAGGGAAGCAACTCAACTTCATGACAGGTTAAACTGGTTTCTGTTGACTCTGGTTGCACTGCAACATGAAACGGGACCAGTTTAATGATGGATGTACATAAAATTTAATAAAGGGAGGCAATTCAATTTTGCAGAATGCTAAATCTGAAATGTTTTCAATTGATCACTCTAAAAATTTTAAGAAAAGTAGTATTGAGGATTTAAATGCAATGTATATTTACTACAAATAGGTAAAAAAGTAGATTTTTTGTTTAGATAAATAAATTGGGTCTGTTCGGGTATATAAATCACGGAAATCGAGTACCTATGGCTGTAGTAATGCACCTGTGGCAGAAAAGTTGTCATCAGAATGATTTAAAACACATCTAATTCTACTAAAATGGAAACAAATGACACAGAACAGAATCCCTTTCAATTGATGTATAAACTATTTGTCACTAGCATTAGTACTAACTGTTTATTTGTTACTACTGTCTGTGTGGAAACATGCTGTCAGTACTTATGGTACATTGTGTACACTTACCTTCACACTGCTAATGAATTCAGTAATCTTATTCATCAGACAACATGTGCAGTACATGCTGGTGTGAGTGGTGGTGGGGTATTCAACACTAAAGGACAACTTGTAGCATTGGTTGTATGTAATTCCAGGTATATACTGTGTTACTTGTATTCTTTTTAACTTCTATCTTTTAATGGATGTTTAAATTTGTTACAGCTTAGTGTTAATTTTATATCATTCAGTAAAGTATACATACATTACAACACAATGCATGATTGGTGCAGTTATATACTTTTGGGCAATTTGACTTAGCCAGTTTTCCTGGATTCTGAACCAGTACTAGCCTTGTTCTCCACAAGTAACTGCCAAATTTCTCTGCCAGAATGATCAACAATGGATGTTGAATGGCCTTAGAGATAACATCTTCAGCTGTCACAGTGAGTCTATGCTGTGCCTGGGGTTTTGAACTCACTAACTCACTGTCTGTAGAAATCACACCTTACCATTTTAGTTAAGCAGACAGGCTGAAATATGTGGGAAATTTATGTTCTTTCATATTTCCTTTGTCTATAAAATTTCTTGTTTTATTTCAGAGATACCCTGTCTGGCGCTAGTTATCCACACGTAAATATGTGTATTCCCATAGAAACCATATCTTCTCTCCTGAAACAATATTTAAAAACTCAAGGTATGTAGAACTAATTGTTTGTTTCCAGTATCTTGATAATGTTTGTCAAACAAGTAAAATTCATGGATTATATATACATTTGTATGTGTATCAAACATTTGAAACTGGTACATTGTATGAGAAAAATATTTCACCTGAACTACCTATTCTGTCTCAAATTTTATTGTACATGTATTTTATTTTTTTAAAAATAGCAAATAATGATAGTAAGTTTTCAATCTGAGGTCAAATCATTGATCAGCAATCATGGATTAACTACAAATTTATTTACAATTTGGTCTCTACTATTAGTGAGATTTTGACCATTTATTTTGTACAGTTTCTTGCTATTTATAATCGCAGTTTTGTATTTTTTTTTTGCTAAATTGAATACTTCATAAAAAGAAATGATTAGAGGCAATAAATGTGAACAATTAGTAAGGTTTTTATTTGAATTTTAGATCTTTTGATTTATTTCAGATTCAAATGTATTGAAGTCTCTACATGTGAAGAGTAGTGCATTGTCTAGACTGTGGAGTATCGGGACTGAGGGTACTATTTGTTTCTAATTCTTGCTGAAAAATGCTCACATTTAGATATGTTAGTGTAATGAGATTATTGTATTTAAGAAAGCAGGGATGTAGTTTCATGTAGTCCGTAAGCTATTTAAAGTAGAAGGGGATCTGGGGGTTCAATGCAGTACTTTCAGAAAAAGTTGCTGGTGAGAATGCTAAAATAGCCGGTTGATTTTTCCGGCTTCCGGCTCATTTCTACGCCCCTAAGAAAGTATGACTTTGAATTCAGTGTTAGTCAGTTCTGGTTCATAATAAATGCTGTTTTTTCATGGAAATTAGGAAATAAATTATTATCGTAATGGTCTGACACCTTTTACTGCTATATACAGTAACAAATGAGCATGTATACTACAAATCTACCGTATGGAGACGGAACTCTGTCTGAGGTTATGAATCTACTGTGGAGATCTCATATCCAAGCATCTGATTGGTTGGATTTGAATGCCATCTGAGAATTAACCAATGAAAAACGTCCATTTTTTATCAGTCTCCATATACTATTTTTTTATAAAAAATATGGACAGTTAACTAGTCTAGAAGGTATTTCCAAAGAATTTTTTTATTTATGGTTTAATTTTACAGGAACAACCCATTAAGCACTTTATTCATGTTTCATTAACATAACATGTTTTTCTGTATAATTATCTTTGATGCTAATGTTTTATATTTCAGATTCAGTCGCTCAATGCCGACTTTGAAGAGGCTACGTCAAGAATATACTTGTGCAATGATTTTGTGTTCTATGACTGATATCTCTCAGTAGAAACGCATGCTTCTCACAAATACTCAGAATAAAAATATTTTAGAAAAGCATGCATTTTTAATGTGGCATTATTTATAAGTATCAGTGGTTTCAGTCAGTGTAGAAAGATAATTGTACATGCCTGGCAGTTCTGGAACAATGCCTTTTATGATTGGATCATTCTATCACGGATATGCCATTCTCGTTGTAGTCACCACTAATGAAGACTGATACATCGTGTGGAGTAGATTTCGAAGTCTTCGCTGTTGTCTTTTACTTCAATCTGGCTGTATACATTGTCATCATTCAATTACAAGTAATACAAATTGGAAAGATATGCAGAAGCTGTTTTTATTTGTCGTATTTTTTGTTGTGTGATCTAAGTTTGAGTTTAATTTTTTCAGAGCTGTCAGTACACATCAAATGTTTGACAATACACATACTGTCTGTTATTGTTTTACTGATACTGTTGTAAATGTTTCATCAACTGTTAAATGTTAATACAAAACTTCTCTATAAAAATGACTGTTTTCTGTTCAAAGTGTCTATATGCCATGTATTAATCAGAGTATTTCCCTAATAAACGCCTTTAAGGCAATACAATTTTTACAGGTTTTTTTATTTTGTCTTGTTACTCTTTGAATGATACTTGATATAATTTTAAAGCTCATCAAAAGGTTTATGATGGGTCACCATATTTTGTTCTTCTCTAAAACTGCATGAGAATTAATTAATAGAGTGGTGAATATTTGTTTACTTGTTCAAACTTGTGATGTTGAAGTAAGTCGTGATTTGATTGTGAAAAATAAATGGGCAAAAAAATGGGCGTGTTCAACCGGCGTATTTTTGGCTCCTCCTGCTGAGAGTATGAATTTTACACTCACTGCTTGGTTTCTTGTCAAAGAGAGTATCACCTTTATTATACAGGATGATCAAGGTCATCATGATAATATAAAGACATCACTATTCAATATTGTTCTAATTGTTCTAGTGACGTTTTTAATGTTTATTATTAAAGTGAAACCTCTTCAGTGAGACCCTCTCTTGAGCAACAACCTCCTTTGAACAACAGCATTTTATTCCCACTGTACAATTCAATTGTTAATTTAACCTCTCTTGAGCAACAACTTCTCAACAAGAACATGATTTTGCTTCTCCCAAAGGGGTTGCTTTGGAGGGGTTGCACTGTACATACTTGTTACTCATGGTTGATTGGTTATGGTCTCTGACTAGTAATTATTAGCCCCTTACTGTTGAGAGTTCGAATCCAACCCCGGACCAAATTACACATATGAGGAAGCCGCCCAGCTAACTTAGGTCGATGGTTCTACCCAGGTGTACACCTCCACCACTAAAGCTGGAATTACGTCAAATAACCTTGGCTGTCAGTGTGATGTTAAACGCCAGAGAAAAGGATATTGATCTAGATCTCGACACAATACAAATCAAGAAAATGAAATGAATAAGATATTTTTTTGCGATTGACGTAACGGTAACATGTTATATTGCTGCATAAGTATCTGTTTATTTCTACTCTAAAATGAGTATAAATTGTATAGCAAATGTGTCACCCTTCATTTGGAGTACACGTAGGGTCAATGTAAAGAGTAAATGTCATAAAATGAATGATTTAAATAAAGCATGTTGTGGAACGTGTGAGTATGGATTTGTACGCTATCTGTTTCCGGCGAAGCTCTTCTTTCAGGATTACGTAATCTTCCGCTGTATAATTTCTTGCTGATTTCGGCTAGAAATGAAAATAAAACACAGATTTTATAATTATCTTAACGTAGTTGGTAAAACTACTGACATATCTCAATATTCTGTTATTAAAACTTATAAATTTTTTCAATACCGATTGATATTGTGTTCATAAATAGTATCTATGTACAGGTACTGAAAATATTTTTGGCTTTTTATCAGTTTTAGAATATCAATTATCATGGGCTGAAAGGTAGCCATTGTACAAGTACAGTAAAATCTCACATAGTGACCACCTCAATATTACAACCACCTCAAGATTACAACCACCTCAATATTATGACCACTCACTTTGGACTGGCTTTCAATATTCAATATTCCCCATTATTAAGACCGATTTTTGAGGTCCCAAAAAGGTGGCCTCATTATTGAAGTTTTACTGTAGTGACTTTCATTCACAGATTGGCATTAACTCAGGGTTTTAAAGCACCAACATGTTTATATAATACATACCATTTGCACCAACATACCCTGTGCACAAACATGTTTATACAATACATACCCTTTGCACCAACATGTTTATACAATACAAACCCTTTGCACCAACATACCCTGTGCACCAACATGTTTATACAATACATACCCTTTGCACCAACATACCCTGTGCACCAACATGTTTATACAATACAAACCCTTTGCACCAACATGTTTATACAATACATACCCTTTGCACCAACATACCCTGTGCACCAACATGTTTATACAATACATACCCTTTGCACCAACATACCCTGTGCACCAACATGTTTATACAATACAAACCCTTTGCACCAACATGTTTATACAATACATACCCTTTGCACCAACATACCCTGTGCACCAACATGTTTATACAATACATACCCTTTGCACCAACATGTTTATACAATACATGCCCTTTGCACCAACATGTTTATACAATACATACCCTTTGCACCAACATGTTTATACAATACATGCCCTGTGCACCAACATGTTTATACAATACATGCCCTTTGCACCAACATGTTTATACAATACATACCCTTTGCACCAACATGTTTATACAATACATACCCTTTGCACCAACATACCCTGTGCACCAACATGTTTATACAATACATGCCCTGTGCACCAACATGTTTATACAATACATACCCTTTGCACCAACATGTTTATACAATACATACCCTTTGCACCAACATGTTTATACAATACATACCCTTTGCACCAACATGTTTATACAATACATACCCTTTGCACCAACATGTTTATACAATACATACCCTTTGCACTAACATGTTTATACAATACATACCCTGTGCACTAACATGTTTATACAATACATACCCTGTGGTTCAGTTGGTTTTGAAGCGAGATACTGAATGCTGATTTAGAAGACTGTGGTCTCTTTACGGTACATTTTCGATAGTTGAACTCTAAATTGAAAAAAAAATCAAAGAAATAATAAATATTCATGAAAACAAATGTACAGAACTTTATTTACATTGATATAAAAGGCACTGAGCTTTAATTATCTTATTTTTTTATAAACAAACAGCAAGATAAGTGGTGTCCAACTAATTGTTATATATGTAAAACATGTTTACCCCTTTGCCTCATAAGCATAATTTGAACTCTTCCAAATTCAAAGCTAATATACAAACATCAGTTTATTTAAGAAAATTGGGTCATTTCTCTCAGACAGAATGGAAAACATTGCGTTAAAACAAGCCATTACTCATTACAAGCAATGGCTTCTTTTGTCACAATGGTTTTGAAAGTCGTCTGCTTCAGATGTAGGGAAAGCGGTAGTATGAGGTGAAGGGTTAAAAATATATGACCTATTAAATGATAAGATTAAATAAAAAGTTCAAGATAGAGTTTAAAAATTATCTAAAAAAATTATAAAATTATTTGTAATTAATATATGACGCGTTTTGAAAATTATGTATACATTAATTAAATTAAGTCTGCACGTTAAATTTGATTAAGGTAATGTCCACAGGGGGCTAGCACGTTGAAGGGATGGAGTATAATGGCGTATTAGGCCTAAAATGGCCACATGGACTAAAAACACGTATATATGTATATATGTAGGTGTTTTGGTCCGTGTGACCATTTTAAGCCTTATACACCATTATACACCATCCCTTCAACTTGCTAGCTCCCTGTGGTAATATCATAGTGAGAGAATATGCTTCTAAATTTAATAGCAACAAGGTAATATAGTTAACATTGTTACAGAATTTGTGACGATTGGTGGAATTTCGAATGCGTTTAAAAGCCAGGTTCATGTTGCAGATCATGTCAGGAAATAAAAGATCAATAATTTCATGTCGTACTTCTTTAGTATCAACGAACTATGTTTTGATTGTACACTACGACCGTAGCTTTCATCTCACACGTGATCGAATGAGATAGAAGTTTTTTGTGAAGTTGCAGTGGGATATGTTTGCTTGTGATGTATGCACGATGTTGATGATATGAGTTAATTGTGATTATTATTGAAATGTGAACATTTTATGATTAATGAGCATGGTGTGATTAAGGAACGGTGAATATCATCAAATAAACGCTATAAGTGATATCGCTTTCTCGCAATTGATCGCGATTTATTTTTTGTTTGTTTGTTTGTTTGTTTATTTTTTCTTATTTCTAACAGATAACAGAAAAGAGATAACACTATTGTGACTCTGCCGTAATAAAACTGTAGAGAAGTGAAGTTTAACAGAAAGTGCTATGACAAAGATAGTGAGATTAGGGTGATATACGACCATGCTTCAATCAACACAAGTCTGTTACTAGTGACAAAGACTTTAAAAAACCAGACAGTGTGCAAAGCTGCAAACTTAGAATGCGACAAAATGCTGCATTTTACCTCATGCTTATAGATCTCTCTAATCAGCCGTTATTTCTTATCCAAAGCTCTATAATGGTGACTGTTCGTAATTAACCCAGAGAAAGCCATTCTGAGCATTGCAGCGCACAAAGAGCTAACAAGTATAATTCCATTGGTGTAAAAAACGGGATGACGAAACTGCGTAGAGTCACGTATTTTTTGAAAGTCTTATTGGGTGTTTAGAAGCGTAAATGAAAATGTTAATGTAAAAGAAGGAATGAAAACCCTTTTCTCATCATTTGGGGTGTTTTTTGTATGAATAAAACATGCAGAATCTTATTCAAAATTAGAATGAAAAGATCAACTGGGGCACCGCGCACGTGGCAGATGTTGTCGCATTCTGTGGAGGATATATACATGTAAGCAGTCCAGAGCAAAACTCAACAATTACATAAAACAGACCTGTATCCTCGTTCCATGTGTCACGTGATTCAATAGGGTCACGTGTATCTGAATCACGTGACAAACTTGGGCTATTTAAGAAAATAATTAAGCAAACTTAATAATTCTAAATGAGTAAATTTTATATAAAAATGTTTCCCTATTGTCTTCCTTTTCAATTAATCAGATGAAAATAATACCAGCAACAATATCATTCATCTCACTTCTTTCAATATTGCTCAATGCATTCTTCAGCTGACTATGGGTCATGTGACATTGTCTTGACACGTGACATAAAGCCATATAGCAACAAGTGTCAGCGATGGTTCATAATATTTTTGTATGGACTGACACCACCATGGAACTGTTCGTAGTAAAGGTTTCAGATATTGTAAAGCCATTAGTCAGATCCCCAATGTCATTCAGATTAACCTCGAAAATATTTACAATTATGACTTCTTTTAGTCATTCGTACTGGGCGACAGCTCCTCCCTAAAATGCTAGCTTATCAACTATAAAAACGTGTACATACATTGTTTAAGTAGCCACCGAAATGAGCATCTAACGGAAGGCGGCCCGGGAGAGATCAAAATAATAGTGGCGAAGTACTTAAATACAATATTATGACTTCAAGGTCATTCGGAAATACACCGTGTGTGAACAACATTTTAATATCGTGCAAAATGCGCTGGTTAAAACTTGTAGTCGGTGCTAAAGTATTCTTATGGTCTTCGAAAATGAACTTTGGGCGATGGTATAACACATCGTCGTAAATTTCCGGGAGTTTTAATGTTTTGTACTTCAGTTTTATATGTTCCTAAGTTAAGTGGGTTTGGGGAGAAGGTAGTTATCTGGAGAAGGGTGGAGTTTTTTTGCGTGTGTTTTTTTTTCAAGAATTCTTTTCTAATCTTTATTCTGAATGTGAGACTTAAAGAGTTTTAAGGAGTTTCTTGCACAAAGTGACGCGTTCCGTCTTATAGAAACATCTCAGATATTGTATATCACTGTACAATTCACAGTTTTAGATACTCAAGTAATCACAGTTACTGATACGGTGGATTAGAGTTATTCACCTTTTCCGTCTAAAGAGACCACATGATCCACATGATTCCCATAATCAGCTGAAGAAAACACACCAAGTAAAAGGTAAGAATAGTGTTTTTAGATATACTACAGTCGAACCTCTCTAAGCCGAACCTTTCCGATTCGGAATTCTCTCTAAACCGAACACGTCTGCTGATTTTTTATTATGTATTTAATGCTAAAAACTGTGTAATCCGAAACCTTTGTATTCCGAAAACCTCTCTAATCCGAATATTTTGTCTGTCCGAACAAGTTCGGATTAGAAAGGTTCTACTGTATATTAATTGTAATATATCAATGGTAAACCGGAAAGCGTGTTTAGTTTCCAAGACATGCAATAAAGCATTAAATGAAAAAAAACACAACCAGTAGAAAATTTGCTTAATGAATAAGAAAGTTGTATATTTTTAATGAATAGATATTCTTTATTTCAAATGTTTAACCACGAATTTGACCTCACTTTAAATGACATGATGAATATGTATACATGTACCATCAAAATGAAAGGTAATATTCATTAAATGTTTTTAAATATGCGTATTAATCAGACCATTCCAATATAAAAATTGTGAAACAGAAAAAGAGTTTTGTATCAAAAATGTGTAAATGACTAATGCTTATCTAAATTGATATGTATGCACATTCTAGCTGATGGAACATTTTTTTTATCGTTTTAGTGAAAAAATACTGATTGGTTAGAAAGCAACTATTTCCCCAGGTAAATTACCTAATATTATTTAATCTACAAAATCATTTGACTAACTTGGAAAGGGTAAAAAAATAAAACGCGTGCTTGGATTGCATAAAACTGACTAGATACATCTAAGCTCCGATTACAATAATAATAATAATAATAATAATCGAATGACAAAAATTAATGTATAATTAAACATCTATAAAACGTGTCGTACTAAAGACAAATGGAAAAAATGATAAACATAATAAAAAGTAATGATTCACACCTGTTTTCGTCCACATTTTCTGGTGGGGAGGCTGAGTCCATTGCTTCCAGATGGCGGGTCAGTGGACTGGATTTCGGGGGCGCACGTGGTCTTAATATAATCTTTGTACCTGGTAATGGCTTTTTATTTTCCTGTAAATGATAAAAAGTGGTTAAATCCAAAGATAGTCGAAAAATATAACTACAGTCCAAGCTGAATGTACATTACAACCTCCCTAGACCACCCTCTCTTGAGCAACAACATCGCTTCAACAACAACTTGATTTTTTTCCACTGTACGATTTAATTATTAATATAACCTCTCTCTTGAGCAGCAACCTCTCAACAACAACGTCAAGTTTGCTTCTCTCAAAGGGTGGGTGTTTCTTTGGAAAGGTTGCACTGTTGTAGGAAAGGGACCTTATAGTAAACTAAGGGACCGGTTTTAAAGAGAAATTCTTGACTTTCAATGTGAAGTAAAGGACAACGTAAACCAACCCAGCATCTGCTAAATGCTACTCAAAAACGGTAACAGTATAAATATAGTATTGTCTAATTATCGTTATTTCTTTGATAGTTACCCTAGATACTTCAATGTATTTTACGACGCATTTTTCAAATTTTGTAAGAGTTACTGCCCTTGTTGAAAAATAGAAAAAAATATTAATATTTGATAGTATTGCACGGTGACCTATATTTTTCTTTATTAAATTGTATCGATTTCTTTCAAAAGCGGATTTTTGTCAGATTTCGGCTAGAATATTATCCTTCGTCTATCGGGAGACCAGACAATTTTATTTCTATACTGTATAGGAATTGAGTTAATAGTAAGTTTGTCTTACAACTGCATTATAGCGATGAAGTTTCACTAAATGTTTTTTGTCCCCTCTCGATGATCTTCCGTCTTCTAATTTGTTGACTTTAAAATGCCACTCCTCGATCTTTGTTTCAAGTCTTGTTAATGTAAGATTATTTAATTCTTGATCCATAAACTCATCCACTGAGCAACTGCTTCTGCTGTTGTTGTTGATATTGTTATCAGCTTTTTTTCGTGTACATTTATTGTCACATATAATTCTACTTCTTTGCTGTCTAATACCGTCCGGAACATCTATATCCATGTCGCTGTCAGACAGTTCATCATCTGTGCCTTCACTTCCGTTTTTGCGTCTAGATTTAATCATACTCATTGAATGAACGGCGCCGCCATGTTGGTTTAAACTTTGGCTTGGTGCCTTCGCGTTTTGATCTCCTCGTCTGGAGAGATACGCCCCGCTCTGATTTCGGCTCACAGCCACGCTTGTAATTCCGAAATTAGGGCCGGTAGTTTTGGCTCTTTGCAGCCCACGTCTTGACTTCGCTCTCATTCGGATTGTGTAGAAAACGCTTCCGGGCCCAAACTGGTCTATAAGGGGACCGTGGTGCAATTTACCACTTTTCCAATAGTCAATGGTTTCTCTAATGTCCCTTTTTCGGCTGAATTCTCTTTGTCGTATAAGTTCGTGACGCTTTCGTTCGTCTAACTTGTAAAGAAAATATTTAAATAATGGAAGGTTTGTTTCTTGAGCCCAGGACATTCTTAAGGCAAGTTTTTCGTGTAGTGCGTCTCTCATCATGTCCAAGGATTGAGGATTACGTTTTTCTATGAGTCTTTCGTAGTTTTTCTGGTCTAAAACAAACACTTCAGCCGCCTCTGTGCATTGTGTTGTCTGTGCGTAGGATGAAAGCCCAAAAGCCATTTCGAGATCACCTGCAACAGAAATATTTATTCTTTATTAATAAAAGATTAATAAAAATTTCCTTTTTCTTTATCTATGTAGAAAACAACGAAATTGATGTTGGCGATGTCTATGAATATCCTACGAATATTTGTTTAAACATCACATGATAAAGCCAACTTGTATTACAGTGAATAACACATGGATGATTTGACCAATCACTTTTTTTTAAATATTTTACATTCAAAACTAAAGCAATACATCCGTCGCCAGAAGAAAGCAGTGGATGTTAACAGTGAAACCTGTGCACAAAGGCCACCATAGGGAAAGACAAATGTAGCTTATATTGACAGATGGTCTTTATTACGAGATCAGTTTATTCTAAATAATCAGCGATGGGTTTTCAAAGAACTTCGTACATTCATAGTGAGGTCTTTAATCGGAGATGGTCGCAGACGCAGGTCTGACTGTAATTTTATATGTTTTACATATTTTAGTCCAAATCGTGTCACATGACCTACCTATTAATTCTATAGCACCAATTACACACACTTCTGTGGTTTTATGTTGTCGTTTACGGTCAGAGAGGTTCGGTGAACGAGGTCTGTGATAAATATGTTTCTTCTCTTCCGTCCTAGGAACGACCATGTTCATCTCTCTGAGATTGAAATCAGTAATTATCACATTTTAATGTGCACATTTTGTATTTTAACGATCTACAGGTTACTGAAAGTTTCTATGTGATTACATATATAGTCTTTTTAAAAATATCAGAATGGCAACTATAGCTGCATTGATTTAATTTTGCACGAAGTCATTTTACCGAATCATGGTATACAAAACAACTAGGTTTATTCAAGAATGCTCCATGCTTGAAGTTTGTATTAGACTTCTATTTTAATCAAACTGAAACAAATACGATGCTTGGAAACTACGGAACTCCTAAAGTGACATTCTACACATTTATTTTAACTTGTAGCATTCTTCTTTTTATTTCGCATTTTTACGAAAAAACATTTCGTAATTACGAATCAGCATTTCGTTCATACGAAATATTATTTCGAATTAACGAAATGTCATTTCGTTTTTACGAATTATTTCATTATTACGAAATAGTATTTCGTACTTACGAATTAAAAATATTTCGTATTAACGAAATATAATTTCGCAATTACGAAATAAAAAAGAATGTTACAAGTTAATTTAAAAGTGTGTAATGTCACTTTAGGGACTCCGTAGGAAATTTTACCTCCGTATAGATTCTCTAGCTTCTACCTTTTCTAGTTCGGCAATGTCAGGTAATGGGAATCGCTCGGGATACTGAACCTCATGTTGTATAGGATCTACTAACATCTTCGCCTGTCCACTAGAATAACGATATTTTTTAAAACTTGTTAAATGCATTGTAACTTACAAACGCTGTTAATATGCAGCAAACTTCAATATTACGAACATCGATATTACGAGCACTCGACCTATCTCGATGAGTTTTTAAAGTCTCATCAATTTTTGTTCTTTGTTGCGTATAAGTTTAAACCAATAAGTAAACGTCTCGTTATTACGAGCACTCAAAATCTTACATTTTGTATTCCTTATTGTAATTAAGGAATCACTTTTAAGTCTGTTTCTTGCCGCGAAATACAATACTGTGACTTTGAATGATACAGTAAAAATTGCTAAACATGACTCAACTTGACGCAGATTTGTGAAAGTCCGTACAAACAGATAGTTCACTCCTTCTATATTACTTTAACTCTTTGTCTCATAAGTATATTTTAACTCTTCCAAATTCAAATCTAATATATAAAACATCAATATATTTAAGAAAATAAGTAATTTTCCTCTGGCAGAGTTGAAAACATTGTGAGAAAAGAAGTCATTACTCATTTCAAGCAGTGGCTTCTTTTGCCGAAATGTTTTCTGCTGCAGTCGTCTGCTTCAGCTGCGGGGAAATGCTATATTATGAGACAAAGGGTTATTAGTATAATACACAGGTATTATTTCATACATACGTAAGTAAGAAACAAAGTCCATCTATTGGACACCCTTGTTTGATAATAATTCCGTCAAAGCATATTTTCTCTTTCCTCAAACTCATTGCCATCTGTTTTTTGTATCTATTACTCCAACCATGAAACAGGAAGTATTCTTCCACAAAATGTTTCTTCTCGTTAAATTCTTTCTCTTGAAACGACTGAAAAGAGATAATTTTGGAGTACACTGCAACCTCTTCAGAGCGGCCCTCTCTTGAGCAACCACCTCCCTTCAACGACAACATGATTTTTTCCTACTGTACAATTTAACTATTAATTTAACCTCTCTAGAGCAACAACCTCTTAACAAAACATCATTTTGCTCCTCCCAACGGGGTGTTGCTTTGGAGAGGTTGCTCTGTTGTCATTAGGAGAAGAAAAGACCTTTTTGCTTGGAATGGCCGCCGTTCAGAAAGTGAATTCAACGGATAGGAAAGTCGACTAATGCAGGATCTTTCAAAGCTACTTGTACTAAGATGTTCCCTTAAATACAGAGATCATGCAAATTCTCAGAAAAATAGTGCATTTGTGCACAGTCAAACATGTACATGAGGACACCTCCGAATAAAGACCACTCTGTGAATAAAACCCATTCTTTGGAAAACCGTCACTGACTATTTAAAACAAACTGACCTCTGAATAAAGGCCATCTTTCAATAAAGGCCATATTTTATCTTTCCCAAGGGTGGTCTTTGTTCGCAGGTTTGGCAGTATTTAAAATTTTTACATTTGTTACTTGCCACATTTGGCCAACTGATGTCCTTATCTTTTGAATACATTTACCAACTCATTCTACGTGATCACAAAGTACTCTTAATTATACCTAAAGCTGGGATTGTAAACTGTGAACCAAGAATTTTTCTTCAAAGCCTTATGAATACTACAAGAAATATTATAGTTTACCTTCAAGGACCGGTTATATAATTCTCTATTTACAACAATCAAATCTGTTGTCTCATCGGCAATGATAGAAGCGTTCCGAACACAGTCTGAGTTAATTAACGCCAACTCTCCAAAACTTCTACCGGCAGCTTTAATAACAAAATAAGTGAACCAATTCATTATTTATAAATGAAAGCGCACTACGTGCGACAATCCATAACTGTGGTCCAGTGGTTAGTGCGCTGGACTTGTAACTCGGCAATCCGGGTTCAAATCCCGGTCGCGGCAGATCATACCCTTCAATGAAGATTTGAAAAAATATCGATTTTCCTCCATATGTGGAGTAGTTACCGGCTCCTTGTGGAAGGGTAAGTTAGTACTGGTTGGTATACAGTCCAGGAAAACTGGTTGGGTGAACCGGCTACCATATACTAGTATAACTGAAAGATTGTTGGAAAACGGCGTTAAATCCAGTGAAAAAATACGTGGGGCCTGTTTTATAGGCATATCTCAACTAAGATAACATGAAATAAACTTGATTATGATACACATTTCAAACTGTCACCTTTAACAGATGACAAATTAATATGATAAAACGCTATTTTTCTGCTAATATGGGGTAACAAAATTCTAATGTTTAAAATCTGCTATCTGAGCAAAGAAATGTCTATATATGAAACGAATTTAACCCCTGGCAAGTCTAAACTATTTAGGATATTGTTACTATAACAACACATATTAGTCATCTGTCATCCTAGATACAGCGAATGTACAAACACTGTTTACAGAATGAAAACGCAACAATAATTTAAAAAATTTGTACACTTTTGTTCACAGATTTGATTGTATAACAAAACACTTTCGGTACTCACGGATTTTACCGACTGAAAATCCAAATATGGAACGATCAAGTTCTTTCCTTTTTCCGGATTCGTCTTCTTCGTATGTTTCCGGATTGTACGGAATGCCATCTTCCGGCAGATTTGTTTGAATAAATATGGCGACCGTACCATTAAGGATAATAAAGAAACTGAAACAATAAGACAATAAGGTCATTTTATGACAATGCATATTACAGTAAAACGTCGAACAAATGTTTGAGTGAAAGAATGAAGCTGATTGCAAGCGTAATTGTAAGGGTCTGATAGTGGCGGATTACCACCATCAAGGGCGTAGCGCCCATTACGTACAATACGCAAGTGCGTATAAAAAAATTCCAAGACCTAAGTGGTAAAACCCTTTTCAACACCCTCCCCATCGGGCCTTCATGCCTCATTGTGCGTATAAACATCTCATTCCTGTCCACGCCCATGATATTAACGAAGAATTGCTATTTAAGTTAAGAAACCGGATGCGCCAATATGTTTACAAGATGTTCTGTTTTCTTTCGTTTTAATCCCATTAGCATGCATAATGTTCGGAATAAAATGATGAATTCGTGAGAATAAAGTACGAATTATGCATACAGCTTATGTAATGGCAGTATGAATCGTAAATGAAAAAAAAACGTGTGAAAGCGCATACACCGTCTGGAGCCAGTTGACTTAGATTTAGACATTCAGGTTTAAAATGATTTACAATTATATACAAATGTATCTTTCAAATCAAATAATATATAAAAACTAATCATGTGATTCGTAAATGTGCGTTTTCAATGCTTGACAGTCGTCGTTAAAATCTTAATGCGAGTTATCCAACACTTTGGGCTAGACATGAATTGACAACTATTTGGTATTAATTAGGACGAAGTCACTCCATTAAGAATATTAATTGTCAATTAATAGATAGTTTATGACACGAATATATGCACGGATAAATTATACATGTGGAATGTTTTTCATACTAAATGATTTGGCATTTTAATTAAACATAATAATTATGATAAATGAACAAGAAATACAGACATACTTATAAAAAGGTCGTTTTAAGCTAAATGCTTTAATCTATTTATGTTTTTGGTTGATGCTAAGATGTAATTAATCACTTAACCCATTCAAAGGCTTAGTACAGTTGCTTAAGTATTTGACACTAACTTCAATGAGTTTAATTATTGATTGACCTCCCTGAAGTCCGTATTTTTAAAACACCGTTTAAAAACGCCATCATCTTGTATGTGAAAACCTTTTCATCTTGTGTACGCTCTTTCACTAAAATTTACTTATGATTAACCCGGATTGTATATTGGTGATAACTTTCCTTTGCTTATGTTTTTTCACCTATGAATTCATTCAATATTTAATACGGCTTACGACAAAGTACTTTCGAATCTTCTTGCCTAAACCGTCCAATAATTTTTGCAAGGTATCCAAAAGGTCTCGTCAAATAATTCTTATAAGCACGGAGGCAACGATTATTACATCTTTGTTAGCATTTAGAAAGCCACGAAGATGAAGGAGTCATTTCCTTCAAGTTTATTAGCATTTTAGCTACACAGAAAACTTTCTAAACTTAGAAGTCTTGCCAACATTATATACCAGACGTCACTGTTTCTTAAACTCTTCATTCCGGAAGAAGTAAACCGCACGGAATTTTGCGGAAATGACGTCGACGTCGACATGTTGATGAATAATATTACGTCTTACTGAAGTATATTTAAAGTTTAGAGATACGAAATTAATTTGAGTATTATATTACAAGACAATGTGCTCGAATTTACGCAATTTTTGTCGTACTCCCAGGTCACGACCGTCTGTTGCTATGGATATCAATTAACATTTACGTAGTTAAGCGATATTTTTTTCAAAATGGTAAACCTTTCAGGAACATATTGACAACTCATTATTTAATTAATTACAAGAAAATTCCACTAACTTCCAGAATATCCGTTGTATACCTTTGTAATACCCGCATCTTCTGATAATAAAGTCTAAAGTAACTTACCCCCCCCCCAAAAAAAATCATTCCTTTGTAAATAAGGAACGGCGAGGATTATAAGTTTTAATATTGTTATCTCGGCTATAGTGTGTCTTAAACGGGCCCTTGATGGTAATACTCACCAATCACCTTTGTCTCCTTGTTTGATAATCACGTGATCTTTCTTACACGTCATAAATTGGCAATTCTTCAATATGTCCATGACAATCTCTGGAATAGAAAACAATTGGTCTTTAATTCAGTATTGTAAGGGACACAACATACTGAAACATTTGTTTCATAACGATACTATACAAATATCGTAATTTATTTCTAGGAAAATGGCTAATTTATTTATGAATCCAAACATGGTTATAGTGAACTGTACATATATATTATATATAGTAAAGACGCCAGTACAGTGTTTATTTTTCCCTGACACACCTTTCTTTATTTCATCGCTAAAGGTATAGGAAAGTATGGATATACAGTCAAGCCTGTGAACAAAGGCCACCCTCGGGAAAGACACGTGGCCTTTATGGACAAAATGTGCGCCTTTATTCGGAGGTAAGTTTGTTCTAAGTAATCAGTGATGGTTTTTCAAAGAATGACTTTTATTCTCAGAGTGGTTTTTATTCAGAGGTGGCCGCAAGCACAGCTTTGACTGAAATGAAGCAATTAAATGTATTCACTTTAACCGCGGTCAATTGAGTCTGCTATTTATTCATTTGAACATATGTATATCGGGAAATCTGCGACACCATACAGATTGTGTTGACAGTTGAAACACGAAAGCCTGAAAGTATAATAGTTTGTAGAGTGTTTGATGACCAACCACATAGTCTTTCCTTTCAACCCTTTACCCATTTCATCAGTATTATAACAACATAAATCCTTCTGCATAATACTGCAGTTTCCCACATCTGAAGCAGACGACTTTTGAAAACATTGTGGCAAAAGAAACCATCGCTTGAAATGAGTAATGTTTTCTTTTGCCATAATGTTTTCCACTCTGCCAGAGAGAAATCACCCAATTTTTTTTAAATAGATTGTTTTTTTTATATATTTGCTTCGAATTTGGAATAGTCCAAAATATGCTTATGAGGCAAAGGGTTAATTAACCATGGTTTTGGTCCCCCCGTGATCTCATTCGAGCTCCCAAGTATACACAAAATCATCTTAATTGTGTTTAAATCATTTAGATACTTATGGAGATATGGTTTGGATTATTTCATCACAACGATTGTGCAATGTTATAGAACATTTTAATTTTAAATGTGGTCTAATTCAGACAAGGAAAGCTTGATTTATAGACCTAGCTGAGTTACGTGCACCATAGGCCTTGTAATCCAACTTACACAAGAGATGGTGTTTTGGCTTTTCGAGCACTTTTTCGAGAATAATTATGGCGATGTTGTCTAGAAAATAATTTTGTAGCCACATACTGTGGTATCAAGTGGAAGTGCAATATCGCGAAACAATTACTATGATATTGTAATAAATATACTATAAACAATTATGTTACTTGTCAATATAATCTATTAAGTTGTCTTTGATATATTATATGGACTTAGCAACTTATTGTCGAATATTAACAGCCTTCGGTTTGATAACCACAAATTGGGGAGGAAACGTGACAATATTATTAATATATAGAACAAAAACGTCCACATTACTTGCTTAAAGGTCAGCCATAGGATAATACATTAATTTGTGTGAACGATATATAGCCTAACCATATAAAGGGGTGTTCAAAAAGTATCTGCAGTTGGATTAATGTGTTCACCGAGATGTAGAATAAAATGTAAAATTGAATGTTCTTAGTTTGATAATTTTATTAAAGAATTCGTGATGTTCTATAATACAGTCAAATCTTTGGACGATGGTCACCTAAGTGACCAGGAGTCGAGAATGCTGGTTAGGATCGATATGACCATTCAGATTTGTTTTGTCATCAAACTTTTGTGACGACCCTCGTGGTTGATTAGTCTCTGTCATCAAACTTTTGTGACGACCCTCGTGGTTGATTAGTCTCTTTGTAACATTTAACAATATAGAACCACTCGATGAGATTCAATAGATTGATTATCAACTATGTATCGTATCAATATAATATTCTTCTTGGCGACAGTTTGTATGATCTCAGGTACGTAAAAGTTTTCTTTCTTTACATTGGAAAAAACATTTGTTTTTTACTTTGTAGTTGTGCGATGTAACGGCGTTTAATTATAATACTTCAGTTGTGTTCCGCAGACAGATTTCATCATCAGCGCTCCTGGGTTACCAACCAGAACTTTTTCTCCAATCAATCTATCAGCGATTTCCTTGTTTTCTCTCAGAGTTGAGACGTGGATGACTTAGGAAATGTTATTCTTCATTCAAAGAATATACTAACAGCATATACAATACCACATTCCAATATTAACGTGCATTGTTTGCTTTCTTTGTCGCAGGTATATCGGGATCAGCGGCATGTTCTGACAGATATATCTGGGCCTTTGATGGATCCGTGGAATGTAAATACTTGTACACAGAGTCCGTGTATGGAATGCACAAGAATCCAGATTATTGGTGCAATGAGTATTCACTAACAGAATGCTGTGATACATGCACCAGACTTAGAAAGGTTAGAATTTTTGTTAAGACGTGTTCGCGGTATTTCAGAATGGCTACCTCCACTCATTTGGACACTCATTGGTGATATTTAACCAGCAAAATGTCTGGTATATTAATGCTGGTTAAGAAGAAGTCGCTTGGCGTTTGGTACAGCAAAGGCATCCATTTCGTTTCTGGTTGACTTTTGGGCTAATTTCGTAACCTAACCTCAGATCTAACGCAGTGTGTGGATGTTTTTCAATATTACATTGGTCTGAGTTCAAACGTCCAAAAGGATATATGTTTTCTAAGATAAACGCTGTCACCTCCTTTTCCTGTACGAAACTATCGATTATGATTATTATTCCACGTCTGCTGGAAAAAGCTGATCAGATTCAAACAGATTTAGATGCGAATATTGTCAAATTTGACCGATTCGATTTTGCATTTGCGGAAGCCCGACTTCGAACTTTTAATACATATGTATTTCGCATGTCTGCGTTATATCCGACCCTAAGTACGAATATATTTGGGGATGAATCTTATTCTCGCAAAAGGTGAAAAAAATTGAATAGTTTATGTACCTACCAATCCTAATTGTTTTGGGTAAGTAACCCTAAATATGATTTCTTTATCCTGATATTTGTACTTTGTTGATGAATTGATAAATAGTTCGCTGTGTACCATTTCAGGAAGGTGTGGTCCTTGGATGAGGAGATTTGAAGTAGGAAAGCTAAATTAAAGTTAACAGTTTGGTATAATAAAACAAAGTGTTTATCTGCAGATATCGTGTATGAATGTTATGTTAAATATTAATTTCACCGCTTCCTAGATTCTGAGATATTTCTCTTTATGGAACTTCCGGTTCCAATCCAATTACCATCATTTCCGGCAAAATTTCCATATTTCCAAGTGAGTTACTTCCGGTGATTATAATGAATTATCGATAAATTGACCAATTTTCTGAATACGTTCTACAGCTTCGCTCAGAGTATTGGAATGAGACGAAGTCAGAATTAATCACGAAGTTCAATTAATTGGTCTACTTTATCGTTAATAAGGACAATGAATGAAATAAATGGTGTTCTCGCCTCGCTTACACAAAATACCGAAAAAACATAACAAAAATTTTATTTTCGACTTAATCATGGATGCTTATCGTTATAACAAGTACATACATGCAATTATAAGTACACGCTTGTTAAATAGATTACTTAATTAGGTAATAATTAATTAATAAAGTGCGTTGAATAAATGAATAGCAATTCGGTAGTTGTTTAATGGAGAAATAATGAAAACGAAAGCTATTTAGAGAATTGAAGTAAAGTAAAGTGAAAATTTTGTTCACGTTCTTGAAGAAATGATAAGTAAACATTTCATATCAATGCATTTTATAATCCCGGTCGCAGCAGGTCATACCCTTCTATGAAAATTTGACAAAAAAATGTCGATTTTCCTCCATATGTGGAGAAATTGCCGGCTCCTTGTGGAAGGGTCAGTTAGTACTGGTTAGTATACATTGATGAAATCCAGTGCACAATATTTTTATGAACTAATTCAGTTTTCAAACTGTTCAAGTATCATCTGATTAAGTTACATTGCACGATTTTAGTTCTTTCGTAAACTAAAATCCAAGGATGGCAAACCGTGAATAAAAATATGCAAATACAGTGCAACCTCTCCAGAGCGGCCTTCTCTTGAACAACAACCTCCCTTCAACAACAACATGATTTTCCCCACTGTACGATTTAACTATTAATTTAACCTCTCTAGAGCAACAACCTCTCAACAACAATATAATTTTCCTCTTCCAAAAAGGGTGAAAAGGGTGTTGCTTTGGAGAGGTTGAACTGTATTCAAAAAGACTAGATTATGGATTAGTGTTTTTTTCTTCTTTACACAAGATGCAGAAAGCTCTGTCGCTAGATAAAAAAGTAAAATGACGATATATCATGTTTTTTTAATCTAATTAATATGGCATTCGTTTTAGTCTTTATATTTGCAGTGAGAAACCTGTAGTGTTAATATAATAATAATTACAACAATAATGATGCAGAAATATATTATTATTAAGTTTGATTTAGACAGCGACAGTGCAATAGTAAGTCCCTGGTACAGTTGACTTTATTATTTCCACATTCATGAAAATTTCAACAATTAAACATTTATGAATGATATTTTTCACGCAGAGCAGCCTTTTATTAGAAATTTTTATTATTAAAAAAATCTGTATTTAATATAGAGTCCTTTTAAAGTGCACAAATTTCAACTGCATCAAACATATTTTGTTGTAGAGAGTAGCTTCATCACAAACTTAATAAAGAAAGTATTGTAATATATGCAAGTATATAATTACCCGTAATGTTTTGAATGTTGTGTATCGCGTGTTTTGAATAGGTAAAGAAGACGATATTCGTGTTTTTGTCAAGTTTGGATCAAATTCTGTTCATATTACCCGAAATATCTTAATACGTCTATTGCGATGCGAACTATTCATGAACCTTGCACACAATGAAGAGCGAGAGGGTGGGATGGTTCCCTTCACAATTTTGACAAGAATGGTAAAAAAGTTTATGCTAGTCACATCATATTGGACAAATAACACTAAGTGTTTAAATCTTGCTTATGAGCAAACAAGGAATCATTTATGGCTTCTGTGTGTTCTTTTTCTACACCACTGGGGTGTGATGAATGTAGTTTTAATCCCAATCTTCAGTTTACAATTAGCCTACATTAACCCTGTATCCGCGCCTGTTAATATTCATACGAACAGATCTGGCGGACAAAATAATTTTGGAAATACAGTGCAACCTCTCCAAAGGAACACTTTATGGGAGAAGCAAAATTATGTTGTTCTTGTTGAGAGGTTGTTGCTCTAGAAAGGTTAACATATTAGTTAAATCATACAATGGAAAAAATCATGTTGCTGTTGAAAGATGGTTGTTATTAAAGAGAGGGTCACTCTCGAGAGGTTACGCCGTTCATTTATAGCAGATATTTACGACCTGAACTTATTAAACTAGAGGCGTGAATATATCATACAAAAACTATAAAAACATAAAATAAGTTATGTTTTCTACCAGGACACACCCTTAGAAACAATTGAATAAATATTTGACATTTTCATTTACACACATCTTTGTGCATCATTATGAATTGTGTCAATAAATCTTTAATTATATAAAAAATCTGTTAAAAACATCTGAATTCAATTGTTTGAGATTTTATTGATTACTCGCCCTGTAATCAACAGCTAAATGTCATATTTTGCATTTGTTTAAACTAGGAGTATGCTTACAAAAGGGCAATGCTCGATTTGTTTACTATTTCAATTTAAAATCGTAATAATATTAAATAAGTAATCGCGTTATGCCAGTCACATACAAGCACCGTAGTCTGGTTTTATGTCTGAAATAAATTCAGTATTACGCGTTGAAATATGAATGTTTGCTGACTTTTGAACTGAAATATATTGCTCATGACTTGTTTTGTGACAGTAAGTAATTAATCCTGTGAAAGCAAAACTACACGAGGACAGGGTTGTCATTGATTGCACCGAATAATTCAATTATTGTCACCTTCTTTCAAGAAGAATCATAAAAAATATGTGAATTGATTTATAATTTATAGGAAAGAATAAATGATGACACCCGAGAATTTTTCATTAAATATAAAATGGTTAATTTCAGGAACGCTGTCTGTTTTGAAGATTTATTAATTGTAAAATGTTGTTTGTTATTATTTTGTTGTTTTCGGGAAATTAATCGTTATGAAAATTTAGTGGTTTCTAACCCAATATGTCAGGTCAATGGAGACTAACGTGATGACAATTTTACGGGTGTCTAACCTGTAATTTGGACAGACGTGTGCCGAATAGTGGTCACTTCCGTCCCAGGCTTGTTACCGAGAAGAACATGTGCATTTTGAAGAAAAAAATGAAAAATGAACATTTATGGTTTTTGCTTAGTGGTTTGTTCTGGTGTTGAGCATTTGTAACCGACACTGATGTCGAATTGGTTCCTAATGGCGAGCCACTTTTTGAGCTGGAGGTTTATCTGTTTTGTTTGAACAAGCATCTCTGTCCTTGAGCTTAGTAGATGGCAGACCCCACATCCTACCCTTAGAATTCACTCTCTGCGATATCGATCAATTTTGGTGATTGATTTTCGCCTTTTGATATACAGTAAAACCCCTGATAACCGGACTCTCTGAAAACAGGAATTCTCTGAAAATAGGACGATTTTTCAACAAGTTTTTCTTCGATTATAAATATTTCTCTGAATACCGGAATTCTCAGAAAACCAGACTTTTGGCCCCGTCCGGAGAGGGTCCGGTTTTCAGTGGTTTTACGGTATTTGTACATTTAATGGGTCTTTTTGATCGTATTTATGTGTCTGCTAAACGGGCGGACTGAGCAAACTCAGTTTGTCGATTGCATTATTGTCAATTTAATGAACCACCTGGTTATAAACAATGGTAATAATGGTAATTCAATCAATGATCGCAACAGTTCAGTTTTCATGCTTGAGAAATTTTCTTACTTAATGCTGACAACGATTAAACATTTGACTTTTTTCAAAATGAGATTTAGCGTTATTGGAATAATCCAAATATAGTTGAGGGTTAAACGTCTATGTTTTCATGCAATAAAACTTTAATTTGTTTATATATTCGCCGTTCCTGTATTTCATAGTGCTTGTATACTATTTCAGGATTGAAATTGTTATTGAAATCTACGTACACGTTCAATGAAATCAAATCTTAAAAGCTCTCCTTTCTGAATGTGCGTTTTATTGGCTAATTGTTAAAAGTTTAGTCACAAAAGTAGAGGTTTTAATTCATGAAATGAGCATCAATTGACAAAAGTTGATTGAATTTAGCTATTTTCATAAGGAAGGAGTGTTAATAAATAATTGAATATAATACCTTATGATCACCAAATGGTTTACGGCGTACTTTAACGTACACCTATGCTTTCTTTACAAGTTAGCAATAAAATGATCGTCAAAACCAATAGTAATGTTTCAAAATATTTGCCTATCAGAAAATTATGAAAATAAATAAGAAATCTAATTAAAAAGTAATTTCAATATGGTCAGGGTGTCCCAGGTTTTATTTTTTGGGGGAGGGGTTTTAATTAAATTTATTGACACAAATAATATACTATCCAAACATGATGTATTGTATAAAATATATTCCGGAACATTAAAAATGTACATGTACAAATAAAAACTATCAAATGAGTAATATGGTGTAATTATGTACGCTTACCATTTAATTGACCATAAAACGCATTACATATGAGTCTATATAAATCTTAATTACAGTGGAAGCTCAGAATACTGAACCCCCATAGGACCGGATGAAAAGTTCGGTTTTCTGAGGTATTCTGTTTTCTGGGGTTTCTTTAAAAAAAAATGGAAAATTGGGACCAGCTCAAATGTTCGGTTTTCCGAGGATTCCGGGTTTCTAAGTGTCCGGATTTCTGAATCTAAGACATGAAAAAGATTTTTTTCTGAAACATATGCTTTTTTAATATCGTGATATTAATATCACCATATAATATCGATTTGAAGACTGATAAGAGTTTTTTTTCATATTTTGACCTTCATTCCCTACAGCGAACCTAGATACAGTGCAACCTCTCCAGAGTGGCCCTCCGTTGCAGAAATATCCTCCCTTCAACAACAACATGATTATTCCCACTGTACGGTTTAACTATTAATTTAATATTTCCAGTACAAAAACCTCTCAACAACATGATTTTGCTTCTCCCACAGCTTGTTGCTTTGGCGAGATTGCACCGTACATGTATATACTAAATCCCACTTGAAGTTTATCGAATGAAAATATGAAACAATATTTTCTATATACTTGACTCTTCACTCGTTTTGGTAAAATAACTTGGTATGACGGCATTTGTTAAGGATTTCAAGCGGGTTAAATTAGCTTCTACTACACAAAAAATTAAATTTCTTACCAGCTTTCTGAGATTTGAATAATTCCGATTTCTTTCGAAACCATGGTAATATTTGTTCTATTTCTGCACTTGTACGTAAATCAGGATCCTTGTTTACGATACTAACAACTTTGTCATAGAGAAGTGCCATGTTTAGTTCTACTTCCGGTCTGTGCTGTTTTAATTCCGGTCGGTATTGTTACACTTCCGGTCTGTGTAGTTAGACTTCCGGTCAATAGAGTTATTTCCGGTCTATGTTATTGGTTTACATACACACATATATGAAGATAGTTCGTTTTCTAAATCCATTATATAGTCACATAATCTATGATGTTTTAGATGTGTAATCCATGAACTTAAACGTTTACGTAACAATAATGATTACAAAGTATTTTAGTATTATGGAATAAACATCAGAATACCCACAATCCATTGCGTTCCTTCAATTTGACTTGAATGTTCCATCTGAAAACAGACCGTGAAACAGAAATAGAGTAAAAATTCATATTAAAACAATGACACGTCAAGCATATAGCTAATTAAATAAATGTGATATTTCTTCAACAAACACAATATTTTACCACGTTTTCAGAATTCCAGACCTAAGATGTTTGATCACTAGGTTGTTACATTAGATACAATGAGCGTGAGAATTTGATTTCACTTTTTCACGTACTGTAAAAAAAATGTTAAACTAAAAAAATAAATATTATTTTAGCAAAGCAAGATACAATATAAATATTACGTCTAAATAATTAAATGTTAATCCAACCCCCAGTTATTCATCGAATGTTAATTTTTCTCTCATATCATTTATTCAACATACATTTAATCCATACCACTTTGAATGGTTTTATATCGTTTACAATTTCAACGCGCGTTCATTGCCTCCCAATGGTATAGCAATCTGTACGACACGTAAATACAGCTATTGGTAAAACTGACGTACGGCTAACCTGGATGGATATCGAATTCAATATGGACCATATTTTATTGTGAGAATGTGACTGAATGTCGCCTCTTTGATCCTTGTATGTCACGGTAAAAAAAAACTAAACCTCGCCATCGATCTAATTCTTAATTACTAATCAAATCAGACGAATAAACTAGACGGCGTGAAAATGATTTATTTATCATATCGGACTTCTATGGCGATACTCAGCTTCGTCCCAAAACTAATCGATCCCGGACTGTAAGTTGACATCGCGGGGTGTTGGTAAACAAGTTATTAAAATGTTGCTATGTAATCAACAATATCTAATATCCTTTGTTTGAACACACCTGTCGTTTTAAAGGAAATTCGAAACTAACTGTACGCTACCCAAGACCAACCACTTGTTATAGTAAACTAACTGTACGCTACCCAAGACTAACCACTTGTTATAGTAAACTGACTGTACGCTATCCAAGACTAACCACTTGCTACAGTAAACTGACTGTACGCTACAATGTTTTACTAATATATTCGTTAAGTCTTAGCTTTTTCAATGATCTATTTAGAAGGTCGCATTTTAATCGTTTTATGAGGTAATTCACCTCGCGTTTCTGTAAATCAAAAACTTTAATTCTGTAAGTTATGCTTTTGTGTAACACTAAAATCTGTTCGGCCAACTGCTGTGAAACGACAATGGTCCTATCTTGTAAAACTGATTTCTGAACCGCGACTAACCATATGCTGACTAACCATTGGCTGAATTTAAGACAAATCTCAGGAACAACCAATCAGGGTCCGCTATCACGATACTGGGAATATAGACTAACAAACAAAAAAAGTTTTGTTATATCACGATTTAAGATTTCTTTCACTGGGATTTAACGCCGTTTTTTCAACAATTTTTTTTTCAGTTATATACGGCGACCGGTTTACCTTACCAGTTTTCCTGGACTATATACTAACCAGTACTAATTTACCCTTCCACAAGGAGCCGGTAACCTCTCCATATATGGAGGAAAATCGACTGTCAATAAAACTGCATTTTGTCTTTCTCAGGGGTGGTCTTTGTTCACAGGTTTGACTGTATTTCAGTTATTTGTGTTGCAATGGATTGACTTCATTTGCCCTCTTGTGATATCAACCAGTATTAGCCATATTCTCCGTACACAATAAATGCTATCATCAAAACGAGCTCCGTTAAATCTAAATAGAACGTTTATCTCACATTAACGTCAATATTGATTTGTATAAACATTAAGACAAATACGTTTAATTAATAACTGTCTCGTTGTCGCATCGGTGATAAATTATCACTGCTATTTATTATTCTGCTAACAAAAAATACCAGATGCCAGCATTATTTCATTGTTTCATTTTATGGCCCCGTATTTTCCAGGAATTTTATCGGAATCAGTTTTCCTGCGTGTTTTTATTGGTAAAACAATAAATATCGATGTTGATGCTAAAAGGCCATAAAACTTGTCAATGATAATGCAGATTTGATAAACGAGAATTTTGTTTGTCAAAGCTATACAGTAAACCTAGACAGTAAGACCAACTTTGGAACCAGAGAAAAGCGGGCTTAATATTGAGGCGGTTTCATTATCAATTTAAAATGTTATTGAAATAATGAAAACCGGTAATAAGGTTGTCGGTGTAAGGAGGCGGTCTTAATTTTGAGGTGGTCGCAAAGGAGTATTTATTGTGACTAAGTTTCATGACAATGCCTCGAAATATCAAATATGTCTGCTATCTTGCCATGTTATACAGTCAAACCTGAGTTTGTGGCCACCTCCGGATAAAGACCATCCTGTGAATAAAGGTCATTCTTTGAAGAACCGTCTCTGATTGTTTAGAACAAACTGACCTTCAAATAAAAGGCCATCTGTCAATAAAGGCCATATTTTGTCATTCCCAAGTGCAGTCTTTGTTGAAAAATAACTACGAACTACTGAACAGTTCTAATTACATCATGTATATTACTTTAAACGGCCTATCTAAATGCATTATTGCTGTTGAAATTATAAATTTGACGTAGAAATCTACTTGAAATACGTAAACAGTGAGTTGAGTGTTTGAAGTTAAATCACAACACTAAAATATATTAATTGTTTTGTTTTTATATCAATTCATCAAATTATTGCAAACTCATTCTTTGAACGTCTAGTGTTTTTAAATATGTCTTCACACTATCACATGATTATTAGTGCAAAAATACCCTGGAATCATGAGTTATGTAACCCTTTGCCTCATAATACGTAATACCGCATCGTGTATGGCCTCAATGTTTGAGATTAAATTGTAAACAAAATGTAGTTTTGTAATATTTTCTTTTTTTTGGAAAACTCCATTAAGTTCGGAATCCAATAAAAACGCCTTAAGTAATGAAAATAAATCAATACTTCTTAAAGGAACACGAAAATGTCATTTTTATGAAAAAAAATATCCATTGAATGAACAATAATCCTTTTCATAAATCAGGATGGACTTGAAGATTTCCGGACAGGACACTGAAAACCCGCTTTGTTCACTTACATGTACGTAGTGTGAATATCCTTATGTAAAAAAACAACCAATCAAGCGTACTTAAAACCAGTTCGATTATATACAACAGAATATAAAAGAGCATTTTTTCGTTGAATGCTTTTATTAATTATTCAGCAGCCAGCTTTTAATCAACCTCTTTGATTGAAAATCGCTGAGTCTTTGAAATTGTAACAAAGATCTGCTAAACGCCGCGTTTCCATCAATTGATTCCCGGGAGGCATACTGCGCATGCTCAGTTCCAAACCGAACCGGAAGTTAGTACCAGATTATATACTGGATTCCGTCCATTGATACACGAGTTTTTAATGGTGGAGGGAGAAAACTGTAAATGAAGGATTTATCGTCTTTGTCGACTTCTTTTGTATTCAATGATGAAGTCCGGCTTCTAAATGATGACTCTGAGATGTCTTGCATCACTGAATTAGGAGGGTCGAGATCCGACATTCAATTCCGAACAAGCGTCGAGAATCGATTTTCAAAAATTAATGATCAGAATATGCGATGGGGGTCTTAGTTTTATAACTAAACAAGCTGTTGTCGTATGTTTCTAAATTTAGAGAGGGATTCATTGAAATCTTCACACCCTAGGACACTGTTATGAGAATAAAACAACATTTTTTTAGACCCCATTTCACATCACATTCACATGGAATTGTAATATCATATTATAGTTATATCGAACATTAACGTTTGAATCGCCCATTTATTTACAATTTAGTTAAATCGTTTATTAGTAATATTTAATCTCTTAGATATTCCTAACCACACAGTGTAAACGATTATGAAATATAAAAGTAAACAAAATATTTCAGCGATAAAATTAACAATCTATACAATATTGAGAGCGGCCCTAATAAAGCCCATCAATTATTTGACCTTTGATTGTCGCCGACATAGGAACATGCTTTGATTTGTTTTCTTAAGAACATCAGACGAGTGTTCATTTTTATTTTTGGCTTAAGGTTTAAGACAACCTATGTGATGAATCGAATGCGTTGGTTCTTCACATTATTGGTCTCCGTATCAAATTGAAAAGATGAGGCTTTGGAACTTGTTCGAGAAAAGATGGTCGCTATAACGGAATGTTCGTAATATCGAAGTGACCGCACCTTGAGGTTTGGCTGTATAGTCTCATTGCCTTAACCTCAATCGTGGGTAGACACAATCCTTAACCATGTACCCAAAGTACTTTTAAGCAAACTAAGAGACATGGAAAGATACACAATACGTATCTAAGTGATGGCTAATGATGAAATATGATTGATGAATTTGAAAACAGTCAATTGAACCATTTGACAATCATTCAGGATTTGTATCTCAGTCACACATTATGAACATATGTTTTTACGTGACTAATATTCATATTCAAGGCTAATAACATCGCCCGTTGTCAGATTATTAGAACGTAATTTGTGATTAAGTCCTTAATCACTGTAATATTGTTACACTTACTTTAAAGGTACTAGTGAGCATTATGAAGACTAATGACTTAAAGGGACTGGGCTCGAGATCTGCTTGTTTAATGCAGATATTATATCGAATTTAAGACACCACTGTCTTTAGACGCATACAACATTTCTACCTTTGTAGAAATGCCTCAGATATACCTTTGTTTTCACACGTGTCCTTTTTTCCTACTTATGTCAATACAACCCATAGGTATCAACTTTAACCTTAAAAAGGACCAAAAATATCATTTGAAAGAAGAAAAATAAAATTCTTAATCATCGTTGGAGCAAATTTGATATTTCAATTAATAAACGAAACATGATGGTAAAAAGATTTTCCTCCTATACTTTCCGAATGCAATTTTATTGACCATTGATGATCGTGGATGGACCTGAAAGTTAGACATTTTTCAGATCGTACCTTGGCTGTTTCGCCCTGATTGGCCGTATTACTTACAGTTGAAGAAATCGAGACGTTAACAGCGACATAAAAACAATGATCGATTAATTCAAAATCGGTCTAATCGACCAGTAATGAAATGTTTTCACCGCTATAAACAACTATGCTGTAGGTATTATTAATATTAAATTAAAACTTCATATTGATAATAGCGCGCTAATTGATATTCATGCAAAATCATTTTTATCATAATTTTCAATTTATACCATTTTGTACGTAATATGACAGTCATTCATTGATATATCGCGTGACAAAACGCGTTCGATAATAGATTAAATAAAACGATTGCTTAGCATGTTGAAACGAAAAAGTTGGCGAAGTGAGTCAGTGTTTATTATTTGGTATGTTCAAGAATGCAGTGTCATAATAATGAAGTGAACTATTGGATTTGGACTATACTTGTTGAAATCGCCGGCATATAAACTAAAAAAAAAATCTTCGATTGAATCGATGCATATCGAAATTATCGGTGTGCTCCGTACTCATTTGGTCACGTGGCATGGTCACATGGTATGACCTTCACTGAAGATTATTGGCCATTACCGCCTCCAAATAACGGTATAGGTTTCATCTTCGCGACAGATTCCCTCATTAGCCTTATGAACAGTGTTTCAGTTATATATATGGCAGCTGTAGTGTAGTCAGTTCCTCTAAATAGTATCCCTGAGTTATAAACTGGTTCCTGTTCCCTGAGTCAACGGGGACCAATTTACCTGGGTTATCTACCATTAATTACCCCCCTCCTCTAGTAAGGCTAACGACTGATCACTTCTACCACTTGATACGTGAATAAGAGGAGGAAATTATGGTCCCTGATAAAATATGCTCTGTCTACTTGAAACAGAGAACCTTTGGGCTCGAACCCACGACCTCTCAATCGACAGTCATTTGGTGTTTTATACCAACTGAGCTTGCCGAGTGAGTTTAATAACCTTATCGTTTGTATCCGGTGATACGATATAAAGACTTTTTGTGCATACCGGTTTATTTTTGCTTTTCTCCAAATGAATAACTTTATGAATATACTACAAAACATGACAATATATTACGTACGGCTTTTACCTATCTGACGAACAGTAAACGTGTATATTTATGAGCAAACAGTCCTAATGAGAACACGCACCAAATAAAGATGGAATCAACACATACAGAAAAGAACTTGGCCTACGTAAGTCTACCAAGATAAAGAATAATTTACATCATATTATAGATTGAATGAAAAAGAAAATGGACTAGAAAATAGAAAAAAAAAACTCTATATATAGATCACGGTCATCGCTGTGTACAGTGCAACCTCTCCAGAACGGCCCTCTTTAGAGCAACCACCTTTTCAACAACCGCATGATTTTTTTCCATTGTACGATTTAACTAATAATTTAACCTCTCTAGAGCAACAACTTCGCAAGAACAACATAGTTTTGCTTCTCCCAAAGGGTGTTGCTTTAGAGAGGTTGCACTGTACGTTGCGATGTTTATTACAAAGTCATGTCGTGTTTCTACCTTAGAAACCGCATGACAATCTGTCAGTGTGAGGAGTTATCACAAAATTGTAATATAAACTCCTAAGTGGACAAAACAATGAAAGCTTATGTAACTATTGTTATATAACAGCTGAATTTGTTGCAAACAAAAAGATAAGACACTATTGTATAGTCGTAAATTTTAGTGTATGAACAGGGGCTTTGAAATCGCTGAGTTTTTCTTTAGACGGTGATGTGTAAAACGTGCCGAATTTCTTATTAACACATATAACTCCACGGTAGCTGAAATTCGGCCACATGGTCTTTTTCCAACTATTTATCATCACGGATAGACCGTAACTACAGTATGACCTCGGTTTTAGACCACCTTTGCATCAAAATAACGCATAGCGGGTTATTTCTGTGCAGGTAATATTTCTGCGATTACGTGGTCTATGGTTAAAACCGCAGAAATAATTCAAAGAAGAATATTTTCCTAGCAAAAATTCAAATCGCAAAAAATCGACACTTTTACAACGCTTGTTTCAATATGCACACCTTTCACCAAACCCGAAATAATCCGATTTAAAGACGACGGTACGGTCTAATGTAATTCGGTCTTAATATTGAGGTGGTCTCGTTATAAACATAAAATGTGTAAGGAAAATATTAAAAATAGAGGCCGCTACATTGAGGTTGTCTTAATACTGAAGTGATTGCTATGTGAGGTTTTACTGTAATGTAATTTCGTTTTAGTGGCTTAAACCATGTGTACCTTATATGCAATGTTTTATATGAATGTACATGGAAAAAGGCAATAAATATTATAAACTGCTATCTGATTTTGCGGCCGGATTGCTCAAGCGAGAGCAAGCCGCTGAGAATGTTCACCAACCGTTCATAAACATGTGTAATTACGATCTAAACATTCATAATTGATTATTTAACATCACAGACATGTTGAAAGAGCCGGGGCACACGTGACTGCTAGGACAATTGTGTAGCGTACATGTAAGATAAAATGATACTGGGTCTGCATTGTGAATTCATTTTTTTTTGGACATAATCATGAATTATTTAAAGGTATACATGTACATATATGTACAATTTAAAGGCACCAGACCCATAACGTCTCCTTAAAAAATATGAGAAGCTCGTTGCATCTGATAGATAATAAGAAAAAAATAATGCACTTATTTACTGACTATCGCTCACTCGCTAACTCACTCGCTCACACGCTCGCTAATAAATTCCTTTTTTATTTAATTATGTATTAATATTTCTATTTCTGCTTTGTAAATACAATATCTTTTTCCCACACTATACATAAACATAGGTGTGTTTTACATCCTCGCGTAAATTGTTTTTATCGTATCAAATAATCGACAACCCGAAACTGATTTTAGTGAGAAAAAAACGCATTTAAAATATTAAAACAAATCAAACGTCATTGATTAGGATCTGATTACAATTACGAGAGTGATACGCGTGTACGGGAAACATTATCCCGATTAATCCAATGTTTATTTTATATTAAGCTTTAAAGTATTTAGCGTATTCAAAACGTGTCTAATTTTGACCACTTATTTCACCCCTAAGCTGCTTACGTTCTTAACGTAGTACGTGTTTATTACGTAAGTAGATGTGGAAGCTAAAATGTACATGAATCATTTCATTATAATAAGATTTTTCATCATAACATGGAAAGGAAATATAAAATTTCTTCGTTGATGTAAAGCTATATTCTATAATAAAACTGAATCACATGATCTAATTGCAAGGTGTTTTTTTTTTTTTACTTCAAGTCGATTGTTAGGAATTGAAGTTTGATTCTTCATAATTTAATTATCGATATTTCAATTTTTTTTCAACAATATTCTATTTAAAAATATCACTTACTTGAGTGTATTATTATCTCCACATTGATTGCCTTTTAGGCCTGTTTAAATCAAATATACCAATGATTAAACATTGTATTTCACGCGCTAAAGTAAAGTTAAAATTAATAAATATGGTCCGGATATTTTCGAGACGGTATAAAAACCCAACCGTCCGTTCGATATTGTCCGCTTCGAATGAATGAATACTTTTCCTCGGGTACTTACCAATATTGAATATACGTAGGATTAATGAAAAAAGAGTCTTCAATTATAACTGATAACTTATTGGGAGATTAGGATTACTGGATGGTTGAATATATCGATCTACTCAATGTAAAAAAAAGTCTGTTAAAAAATTCGATCAATCAAACGGCTTCTTTCACTACAGTCTGTTCGTCAGAATTCGCGCCATAGTTTTCAAAATGTCGGAACTTCAATAAGTGACGATGTGGCTCGCGATAAAACAACCAGAATAATCTATTTTAGACGTATGAACAAGCCTTTCACCCGACAACATTCTTTAATGGCATGAAACTGGACAGTTTTGGACTGTAAACTGGACAGCCGCTCGTGTCGATATCTTTTCTATATGATTTGAGTAAATACACTTTACACACATTTTGTCAGAAAAGAGTTTTGTCAGAAGCCAAAAGTCACCTATAAAGTGCTCATTCATAAGCTTTCTCTACATAGCTACTGAATTCTATCTTATATTATGAAAAAAGGTCATACGCCTAGTCCTCAATTTGAGTTACACATTATTGAAAATATCAATTCCTTTCACATTTCCTTTCATAATGAAATTAACAAAAACTCACAAACACAATTCTTTTAATAAATCTTCTTTCAGAGAAACACGAGCAAAGCATACACAAATCAATGTGTTTTAGAAAGCAGACTACGGTGAAGCCATTCACGTTACAGTATTGATAACATCAATGATATGTTTTTCATAGAAAACGAGACATTTAATAATCACCTTTTGCATCACTGCCTTAGTTCATATGTAAAATGATGAACGTGATTTTTTGTTCAAAGACATTGATATTCCTTTCACGTACTCGCACACGTTAACTGCTCCCCGGTCTAAGTGATGGGTTTTAGCATTAACCGATTCGATCTTTGACAATTTTCTGTTGTAAACATAAAGCAGTTTTTTAAAGACGGAAAAAGTTCTCTTCTTTCTTTTCAGCAATGCCTGATAGATGACAAAAAAAACTTTGTAATGGTAGATGCATCAATTCCAGACATCCTGTCGCTTATTTTTTTATTGTTTTTAATTGATTTTTTACACGAAACATGTCTTTATTATTTATCAAGTTTCAGGTCGATTATTATACAGAGAGTCACGTGATTGTAAGTTCTCATTAAGCCAACAAAGAAGGAGAGGGGGATGACCTTTATGAAGAGTTGATCTTTATCCGGAGCTTAATTCGGTCTATTGTTTTATTGATTACCTTTAAGGTGTCCGTTTTTCACAGGTAGACGTTATCTGTTACCTTATGTTTAATTGTACATTGGCAGTCTCTCCTCATGGAACCGCTTGTACCATTTTAGTAATGTTAGTGTTCATTATTATTTAAATAGAACCTCAAATAGCGACCATTTCAATATTACGACTACCTTGTTACACTTATTTTCGGACCAGCTTTTGATAACTTCGCTGTAATTCAACTTGACCACCTCATTATTATGGCCGATTTTTCGAATTATGGTCTCATAATTGAGGTTTTACTGTATTTATAGGCGGAGTTTTTGTCTGAATTATGTCAAACTTGCTGAAAATCAAGTACTTTCATGTCAAATATGACTGCAAAGAGGGCAAAATACAAGCGGATATTCGTCCATTGATAACACTAACACGGAAATTATATATAAATAGCAGAAGCGGTATGATACACCGAACGTGCCACTGATCTTTGCTTATTATACAGTGTAACCTCTCTAGAGCGGCCGTCTCTTGAGCAACAACCTGCCTTCAAGACCAGCATGATTTTCCCATTGTATGGTTTAACTACTAATTTAACCTCTCTAGAGCAGCAACTTCTGAACAACATAATGTTGCTTCCTTTCCGTTTTCCGTGAATAACGGCTTTCAAATGACGTACTTGTCAGCGTACGATGGCATCTCCAGATATCTCATAAGTTTGTTACATAGGTACTATTTTATCGTTAATAAGTGACAGAATTCTTCTGGAGCCGCTCGATTTGGTCTTTTGGTGACACATAATGACGAGAAAAAAACTCTAATAAAAATTGACGTTTGTTACACTTCAGTATCTATACAGTTAAAATCTTGGTAAATTGGGCATACAATTATATTAAAAACATTGATTACCGATTGAAAAAGTGACCATGAAAGACGGAATAAACACAGAATGAAGTGATTGTTCACTGTGTGACTTGTTATCATTTTTTATACAAATTCGGCAGATTGAACTTTGGTTCACCGATTTATGGTCGACAACTTGAGAAATATTTCATTAACAGTGCAAAAAACAGTGACTTGTATATGAAAAATATTTAACATTAGTCGGAGAAATTACTTGCATGGTATAATTTCTTCTCTTGGTTATCGAATCAAAAATATATTCAAACTCATTGAATAAAGCCCCTAAAAATACATGTAATCGTGAATACGTCCACCCGACAGACCCTACTTTTTACGCCCACCTTGAAGTATCTAAAATCCGCAGCACAAAGATATTTCTTACCTAGACTAGAAAGTACGAGAATTATGTTAAGAAAAAAGAAAGTTTTGCGACATACTTTCCCCACTTTGAGTCAAGTAACCCTAAACTTAACTATTTTCTATAGCCTAAAGGTCAAAAAGGGGACGAAAAAATTGTTAGGGGCCTTCTTGGTCTCTGACTTGTAATCACCTGCTCCTCGTCGCTGCGAGTTCGTATTCCACTCGGGACCAAATTTCATATGTGAGGAAGCTGCCCAGCTAGCTTTCAGAAGGTCGGTGGTTTTACCCTGGTGTAAGCTCGGGGTCTCCGTCCACTGACAAAGTTTGATGACCACCGAATGACACTAGCTGTTGGTGCGACGTTAAACTCCAGTGAAATGAGCTTAGTTGAGTATCTAGTTCGGGATTCGGTATTTAAAGTATAACACGACAGTATATTGTGGCTTTTATTCACACGTGGCCTTTATTCACACGTGGCTTCTAAACGGAGGTTTATTTGGTTGGTTACATAAAAAATTCAAATCTGGTGGGGGGGGGGGTAACTCATGGTATATTGTGTAAATTTCAATCGACATTTTGAAGATGGTGCAATTCAATGTTATTTTTCACTGAAGGTACAGAAATACATACGTCACTCAGCTCTCCAATTACCCAGAAAAAAATGTAAAATTAATCACAAAATAAATAATCACCCAAAACATGATTTATAGCAGGACAATATCATATACTTAAACTTCCCTGTACATTTTCTAATTAGATTTTAATTGACCGTAATGAGGACAGTTTAACAAATAAGTTGTGTATGCGTGTTATGATTTATGGTAGTTAATTTATTATTCTGTACGCAATATAGCTTGTGAAAAAACACCAAGTTTAAAATAAGTCTTGCATATTCATGTTTTTTTTTCATACATTTTTCATATACAGTATAACCTCTAAATATCGGACCCCGTCCGGACTGATCCAAATGTTCGGTTTTCAGAAAAAAACATGGGACATGCAAGATCGTCCGAATTTCAGAGAAATCCGGTTTTCTGGGAGTCCGGTTTTCATGGGTTTTATTGTGCATGTACACATTTTGCAAGTACAAGGCACATTTGCATACATAAAAAGACTAATATAACAATATGAAGCAGCCTCCGAATGTAACCACAAGTCAAGCATCCTGCGGATGAGAATCAAAATGGGCTGCCAAACTCGAAATATGTCAAACTGGCCCGTAAAAAATTGCGAGTGGCGATTTGTAAACACCATTATGCTTAATTCAGTTCTGATTTGCCACTGTTTAGTTTGTACAAAAAAAGAACGCAATAAAATGCTCTTTAGGTGGGGAACTCGTATAATTTTGCGAAGATTCGTAAAAAATCAAAGTCACAAGATCCTTTGACAGACTTGCTGAAACATAATGTTTATTGTGAAGGCCTTATTAAAAGGAATGATATCCATTGATAAGCATAACATGGATTGATTGATATATTTCCGTAGTTGAAGTCATGTTTTTATGATTTACACTAATACCTTTAAAGCAGTCGATTCGGTATATACAATGTTCAATAACTGCCAAGACTTCATTAGAAATTTAATGTTCAATAACATTCAAGACTTCATTAGAAATTTATGCAAATAGCTCTTTTCACGTCCTCCGTTGCGAGGCTTGAACAGCCTTTCATCGCAGATAAATCCTAATAATCTATATTAGTTTTGAAAATGAAAGATTTGTGAAAAGAGCAGCCTTATAAATTATTCCAAATATATTTTCGTCGAAATAAATGCGTTTATCGTATTTGTCATGCTAAGTCGTAAATTATTAAAACTTTCAGCGGTCTTACAAATGCTGTTTTTATCGGCGTTTCAATACAAAAAAGGATTAATAGACATTAATACGAAGTTATGCAAGATATCATTTAAATTTTGAATATTTTTAAAATTTATATGTATACTTGTTTTTTACCAGATGTATTTCAACTTAATGAATAGTTTCAGACAGTGTGTATGAAATGTCGAAATATTTTTGTCAGTAAGATAAAAAGATAATTGATACGAGGTGTGATTGGTGTATATCTTATAATATTTCCAGACAGCTACAATGATAAAATACTGGTGGATAGGTCTTTATTTTGACCTACGCGTATAAATCACATTGTTATAAATACAATTGCGATATAACGCAATAGAAAGTATTGTTTCACATAACTTGAATGAGTCATTTATTGGAATACACTATAAATACAGTAAGACCCCTGAAAACCGGACTCTTTGAAAACTGAACTATTTTTTACGTCCCGTGTTTTTCTGCGAGGTAATCAAAAGTTCTCTGAAAACCGGAATGCTCAGAAAACCGGACTCAGTTTGGTCCAGTCCGGAAAGAGTCCGGTTTTCAGGAGTTTTACTGTATAATCTTCATTGATAATTATAAACTGGTACCCATTGACTCTGGTGTACAGAGCCTTAGTGCCTTTGGTGCACTGCAACATGGAACGGGGACCAGTTTATGATGATTAATGCATTAAACCCGTGATAAACATTAACAGGTACCTGTTAACATAAAAACAAACTGAACATTAAAATAAACTAATTCAAACAACATTAAGGAATATGACAACAATGTCTTGATTAGAAATCAACCGACATTAAAAATAATACGCTTTCAATGTAAAAAGAAAGATGAAAAAAGTTCCAGGGATGATAATATGACGAGAATTTTTTAAGATAAAAGTTTATTGTTGATATGTAACTTTATACATTATGTTTTTCACCTATATTGTTACGTATGGATATCGCTTTTATATCTCTGTTTCCTTCTACGTAAATATGACAGAAAATAATTTAAAGTCTTCGAAATATTACTAATCACTTGGTTAGATCAACATTATTTGAAATTACAATAAATTTAAATTAAATTAAAATGTATACACCAGTAATTCACAGTACAGTTCGGTCTTACGCACACTACAGCTTCTCATGGGCTTGTGTAAACGCATTTCAGGCACTGGATAGATCGTACTATTTGTTTGCTACAGCAGTTCGTAATGATATCATTGATCTTTTTGTCTTATTTATTACAAACTTGTATCAGATCACGAATAAAAAGCGAGCTGAGCTGTGTTCTTCAGGAGAAGTAATTCGTCTAATACTGATTCCGAGTTACGGCTTTCTGTAGTGAAAAGTTTTAACCAATACTATAATCAAAATGGCGGAAGGCTGCGAAGATCCACTCTCTGGTATTATTTTATTCCTTGTGTATTGTCAGTTCACAATTTCCTTGTCATTGTTCACCGAAATTTATGTCTAACTTGTGTTGCATATTTTTCTTACCTCTGTACTAGATTACTATTTAAGTGATAGAATGCATTTTGACGCCCACTTTCTAGACTGAAGTTTGGCTGCAACTTTATTATATCGTTATTAATCTCGTGTATTTCCGGGATATACATTCTCAAAGAATCTAGTTAGGCATCCATTTTTAAAGTATCGTTAGTTGTATGTTGGTGAAAGCTTCTTATTTTGTTGTGCTGTCGTTACTTTTTGTAACATGCATCAAGGTCAAAGTAACTTTTTAAAAATCAAAGCACTGTAGTGATTGTAGGAATATGGGCCACTTTCAACTGCCTTACTGTTGGGTTAACTCTTTAGCGAAGTGGTTGAGTGTCCATCTACAGTGCTAGGGGTCCTAGGTTCGATCTCCGGTTGTGACCATGGATTTTTCTCACTCCGATTTACTATAACACTTAGAGGACTGACCCATGTTTTTGTTAATACTGTTAATTAAAAATCTGTAACCAGTATACAAGCACTCAACTAATTGATGTGGCTCAACATTATTTATAATCACTATTACATTTTAGCAGACAATGTCTATTTTTTCCAGTGAACTATGAAGAAAGCCCTGACTTTTCGAAATTGGTCGTTAAGTTAGTTATTCCTGGTTTTACTGTGGAGAAAAAAGGGTTTTCTTTGTTCAATAAAGACAAGAAAGCAAAACCAAAGGCCGGAGAATCAGAGGCTGATGTTAATTTTTCTGATTGGTAAGAATGATTTCCAATTTCCTTACCACATAGTGTATAATTGATGAGAATTTCATTCATTTACTAATGCTTTTGTTTCAGTCATAACAAAAATATTTTATCAGCGTGGCTATGCTTCCGTTTTGTAATATACACTTAGAATGTGACATTGGCATATCTGCATGTCCGGCATGTTGCTGAAGTTTCAGAGATAGTAGTTTGTAGTAAGCAGATTGGTTGTAATGTAAATACACAATAAAGATAAAAACACATTCTTAGACTAGTACATATTATTTCTTATTAAATTACATGAAATAAGACTTTCATTTGACCCTTAAAACAGCATTTTGACTCTTGAAATCAGTAAATAAAGCTTTCAACTCTTGAGAATTTGTACCAAAGGGTCAAATTTACTATAAAAGTAGAACGGAATTTTGTTGACACTTCAAATTATCATCAACCATGGGTCATTTTTGACCCACAACTTTTGACATCTACTTGGAAGCAATGTGGTATGGTGTATAATTTTAATGTACATTCACTTTCAAGATCTATACTCAATACTTAACTAATCTAGTAGATATTCAAATTATTTATTTTTTGCCTTCATGAATTGAAGGGGGTTTACAGTAGAAGCATCAGTTACTAAGAAGGTCAAGGGGAACCCTAAAACAACCAAATACTTCTTTAAAGTGAATAAACTCCCTGGTGAAATATCGGAACAAAGTACTTATGAGGTAAGTTTTGTTTGACTTTTCATTTTTATATTATTTATTTTTTTGCTTAATATGTTTGGCTGTAATAGGCTGAAACAGTAAGTTACCAAAATGTGCAATTTTGTAAAAAAATTGTCTTGAATTTTGTAAAAACTTTAAAAATCTGTCAGTTTAAAAGCTCTTTATGCTAGTTAAATCTCTTATGTAAATTTAAAAAGCTCATTTGAGTTGTTTACACTTACCATGTTTGAAGAAAGACTTGACTTAAAAAGTACAATGATAATGGATGGCACTGAATGAGAATTAGATGTGCAGAATTTGCAAATATTCAAAGAAACTCCAAAGCTTATTGATAATAACAATCCTAGATATAAATGAATAAAAAGTAAACACATTATTACATCTGACATTTTATTCAGTTTGAGAAAGAGGTGATCGTATTGAATCTTGTTAAGAAGGAAGCTGATACCTGGGTGGTAAAGTTAGCAGATGGTCTGGACCAAGAACCCGATGAATAAAGTACATTGTGATGCATGGGACGATATGTAAAGACAATTTCTTCCTTTTTCTGCAACATATTCAAGAGTTCCAGCATTAAAATGATTAAGAATTTCAGTCCTGTCTTTTGTTGAGTTTCAATAATTTTGATTGAATTCATTAGTATGATTTATAAAATTAAGATTTTTAAAGATTTATTTTTTTCCTAATATAAGTCGATTATTTGTACTAAATTCATTTCTTGCATTAGTTTCTTTTTCCTTTACCGTCAATGTTTATGTACCAGTTCCTACATGGATAGTTTAGAAATGAATGTTCTTTAATATGCTTTTCATTCATGTCTGTCTTTTTAAGCCAGTTATATTTTATAATTTTGTACATCTTCTATGAAACACTCTGTCGATAATTTTTAAGATTGATAGTAAAAACTGATTATCTAAAAATTAATTTAACCGTACTTGTAAGAAAAATTATTGCCTTTTTGTTATTAAAATGTGATTTATTGGCAATATAGAGGACTCGTCAAATTGGTGATTAAAATATACCACAGGTGCTTTATTTTGTGATTAATTCTTGACGTTGTTAAGATTTTCATTTAACAGTCTGTAATAATTATCATGAAGTCATGTTGTTTTAATGTTGTATTGTTACTCCTGGTTGTTCGTGTTTTGTTTATCTAAAAATTATTACTTGTGATGTGTATAAACAGGGCTTTCATTTGACTCCTAAAACAGCATTTTGACTCATGAAATAAGTGAAATAAAGCTTTTGACTCTTGAGAATTTGTACCAAAGGGTCAAATTTACAATAAAATTAGAAGGAAATTTTGTTGACTCTTTGAATTATCATCATTCAAGGATCATTTTTGACCCTCAACTTCTGATGTCTTAGTGAAAACCCTTTATAAAGATACTTTGTTTAAAATGTCAATTGAATGACTTTAGATAAAAGATAAATCTTAGTTTCATCTCTATTTATGTATATGTGTTATTATATCAAATACAATGTACCAAGTTTATGTATTCTTATTGTTTCTATCATGTTAATTCTTTATATTTTCATATCATTTGCAATTCAGACCTTTTATTCTTATATCAGTGTGTTTTGTCTGTGATTTAACATCACACAAACAGCCATTTGACATCTTTTCCTGTTTTTAATGGTAGAACCAGAAACCTTCCATGAGCTAGCTAGTCAGTTTCCTCACCTGAGAGGCTAGTGAATATTAGTCAGAGACTATAGCTACTCAACCATGGAGGCGCTTTTGTCTTTACCTTTGATTTATATATCCATATTGTTATGAGATTGAATGTTTCTTTTGTAACTAAGATTCATTTTAAAATTTTTTGTGATTCTTTACAATGAAATGTTTTTATTTTTCTTTTTCTCTGAATTGATTGTTGAATGATTTTGTTGATGCTCAAATTGTTCTTCTATTTCATATTCACATGTGAATTTTTTTTCTCGTACTTAGTTGTAAAATATCATTCATTGAGATTAATTTTGTTGTTTTGTAATAAGCGCCTGCATTAGGAGCATGATTGTCTTGAAAATACTTTTTCAAACTATCACATAAAAACAGTTATAACCTGATCTAATCGAATCCAGTTACTGTAATGAAATTAATCTTGTTTTTTTATATCAAGGTACACATATTAAATCTATGTTACAGTTAGTTTGTACTTATAAATGGTTATTTCTGAAAAGATAAACATTTAACTTTTTTTGCCTTAAAATGTCTTGATTTGATTTTTGTGAATTTTCTTTCTGTAACTAGGAAACATAAGTAATGCTATATGATGTCCCTGTTTTTTGTCATTTTATTGACCAACGATGATATGTCAACGTATTATAATTTTGTATTAATACAAATCAGGTCAAGTCAAATATTTATTGACATAAACATAATGCATGTTTGTTGTCAAATAAACAAACAGATTGAGGTAATTAATATTTTATTAGTTAAGAAAAGTACTGAAAAGAATGTAGTTGCATAATATGACAGTTAATAATATATTATAAATACATACACAATTTGGTAACAAAAAAATCAAACTTATAATACACATCAATCATTTTAATTTACAATAATCTTCAGTAAACATGATAATATGAGAAGACCTGTTAAGGTACTTGATATAAAATATTCTGTCAGAAATAACAATTTATACAGTCTTATCACAGAAATAAGCACTTATCCTTTTGCTTCATAAGCATATTTTTGACTTCCAAATTCAAAGCTAATGTACAAAACCTAATTTATTTAAGAAAATTTGGTTATTTCTCTATGAAAGAGTAGAAAACTGTGTGTGGCAAATGAAGCTATTACATATTACCAGCAATGGCTTCTTTTGCCAAAATGTTTTCAAACATTTGGAGAAATTGAGTAAAAGGGTTATGCAGTCTTATCACGCAGAAATAACCATTTATACAGTCTTACGTTTTTGTTTACTTATTTTCAGTGTATCCAAATATAGTATTATTAACAGTTATGCAATATTGATGTTCACGGTTGTGGGATGTAATATCTAAGCATGTTACTGTGGCTTAACAAGCAGTATTTAAGGGGATAGATTGGAGTCGTGTTAATGTTGTCCACTCTAGCAAAATGTTAAATTTCATTAACTGATTTCTCTCTGATTTTAATGAAAGGTCATCCTCATTGTCACATTGAAGTTAAGGTGTGTATGAATTCTGTATATTATTGCAGGGCGCTGTCTTCATAATGATAGAGGTTTGATCGTATTATGTGGCCTGAAAATTATTTGTAGAGTCTGTTTAAACATTGCTCTGTTGAGGTTGTATATTTCTTGATGTTGTTAACTTGACTGTTTCAAAGAAAAAGTTATGCCAATTTTTAACTTAGAATTTTTGTCAAAATTATACCTTATCTTGGTCAAACTCGAAATCTCATATGTTGCCTTCATTGCCGACATGTAAAACAGATGAGCGTTGGTGCCAGTTTTAGTGATTTTTCTTGATTAAAATCAGTTTTTGATAAATATTTGTATGCAGGGCTTTTTTATGAACATCACTCCTTGTCTTTGTTTTCTTTCTGTTCAGTTCTGTATGTCATTTGATGCACTATCATCCATTTGTAGATTTAATCGAAAAAGATTTTTTGTTCCCTAGATGAGAGATGTTTATAATTATCCAGTTTATTATTGTTGTTAATTATCTGCTAATTATTTTGAGGTGAGATCTGATTTTAATTTGCCCTCTTCATTTTGAGTACTATATACCTGTGTTTGTGTTTTTCTTCATTGAAATTGAAACCAGCGTCATTTTGCAACTTTTCCATTTATGACTGTGGAGAAAGACCCAGTATGTCTTGGAAGAACCAGCAACCTTCCGTAAACTTGCTGTACATAGATTTGGTCCGAGATGGGATTCAAACTCTCAGCAGTTAGAGGCTGGTGAATGGTAGTCTGAGGTCATAACCACTTGAACACAGAGACCGCCTTCCAAGTTTTCTAATCTAGGTGTCATAACTTCGTTTTTGCTCTATATATTCATTATCTTTGAGTGAAGTTTTGAAAAAAATGGTGATGGTGCATTTTAGTTGATTAGTTTATTTTGCTTTTTATTGAAATGAGATTTTTTTTTTACATTTTCAACATATTTGTTACATTTGTAAAAAGAATTAACTACTTACTGATTATTTATTCTAACATTAACCTAAAGGTGCTCATTTTATTGTATTTTCATTTAGTTACATGAACTTAGTTTTTTTAATTTTATTTAACCCTTTGCCTCATAAGCATATTTTGAATTTTTCCAAATTTAAAGCAAATATACAAAACATCAACTTTTTTAGAAAAAAAATTTGGTTATTTCTCTCTCACAGAGATTTCTGATTTTTTCTCTGGCATCTTTTGCCAGAATGTTTTCAAAAGTCGTCTGCTTCAGATTCAGGGAAATGCAATATTATGATGCAAGGGGTTAAAATTGTATTAAATGATCTTTTTTTTGCTGTTTGTAGATAATTGATTTTAAAGCTGCTAATAATTAAAATTCTGTCATAAAAGTATTAATCCTTCAAATGATGATGAATTGGTACCAGTATTACACATTTGATTGAACTGCCACATTTGGAGGTAGGGATTTATTGTTTTTATTTAAGAATATGACTGACATTATTTTTATTTTGCAAAACAATAATTTGACCAAAAAATCATAGGGTTTGTGGCAGAAAAATAGGATTGGTCGGGTAGCGGAAACAAGCTAATTTTTTAGGCCTTAAGGTAGGTCTCTTCTGTGGTTCTAATTTTTTAGGCCTAAAAAGTATCTGCTGTGGTTCTAATTTTTGAAGGATGTATTCTGTAACTGGTTTGCTCTTATATCTGTTCATGTTTTTATTGCTGATCAGACTTCGCAATCATTGTGTAATGGTTTATCTTTTGTAGATTTTATATACAATTTTTTTCAATTATTTTTTACATGAATTATTTACTTATATATATAATGAATAAATGCTTTGACTGAAAATGTCTCTTTTTTCTGCATTCCCTTATACGTTTTATATATAATGTTTTCCTCAAAATTCCACAAGTAACCAAACTGTACAAAGTTTTAGACTGACCTTTAAAGGGACGATGGGAAGGGCAATCAAATATCCGCACAAATTTTTGGGCTATATAAATGGACTTGTATTTGTATAACAATGGACCATTTTCTAGATTTGTCAAGATGGGTCTGAGTTGCTTGCAAATGGATTAGTTCCTTCATTTTTTCTGCTAAGAAGACGTCCATTCAACTGTGATGGTTAAGTGTCAGAATGTTGAATTAAAAGACGAAAGGGTTATGACCAATTTGTCAAATCAATTAAAGGTGGACAACTCAAAGGCAATAATATACACACAATTGTAAGTTACCTCCCTTTGATAACACACAGGGAGTCATGTTTTTTTAAAATCATTCAAAAAACTTCCTATTTCTTATTTTACATTGATTGAGTACTTATGTTACAGGTTTACCTAACCAGTTTTCCTGGACTGTATACTTACCAGTACTAACTTACCCTTCCACAAGGAAATACAGTAATGACAATGCATACTTACGAAGGAAATACAGTAATGACAATGCATGCTTACGATAAATATCATCATCATCAAAGACATCAAAGAGCATTCCGAAAACTTCAGTTAAATGTTCACATATGTTCTATAAAACCTAATTATCAAAAACAACTTACAGACAAAAGGAAATGGCCTGAATGTTAATGTGGGCTCATTATCAAGTGGAAATACATGTATTAAAAAACGGGCCAAAAATAAGTAGCGGTTATATTAAGGTGGTCTTAATAATGGAGTGGTCAGTTATAGTTCTGGATCAATCAGTATTTATCGGTTTTCTGTTTTTCAATACTGTACGGTTATCGGGTTTTAGCTGTACCGTTACAAAGGGAGACAACCTAATAAATACGTAACTAACGACTAAGATAACTCTACATTAAAATTTCCGTCTGTTTAAAATGTCAGCACGAAAGTCGAAAGTCTGGGGATTTTTTTCTAAATTGAACGATAAGAAGACCCTTTGCAATATTTGCAAGGCTGAAGTGGCAAGTTCTGGTGGAACAACAAATATGTCCACACATCCAAGGAGGCATCATAAAATCGATCCGGCCATTCTATCTCCGAAACCTATTTCTAACACACAGGAGAAAAACTTACCATTAGGTTTGCAGTAGTTTTTTTACCAAACAGTTATTGGTAATTAAATCCAACTCGCAAAGTTTATATACTGTTTTTGTAACATAAATCCTATAAATTTATTGAATTTCTTAGTTACACAAATGTGAAATAAAATGTCACTAAGATTGTTTCTGCATTCTTGCTAATTAGATGACATATTATATGTCACGCTCTTCTCAAGTGTTAAAATGCGTCAGACACCTGCTTACATATTATATCATTAACAATGTCAATATCTTCAGAGATGAGAAAACAATAACAATCTTTCTCCAAGTTAGTCCTTTATGAAATAATAAATACATCCCTATGATAGGCTATAATGAACTGTTATTATGGTGTACTGTTACTACTGTATCATCCATATGTATCATGTATCATTGGTCCATATCACAATATGTATTGTATCGGAAATATCTGAACAATACCCAACCCTAGTCAGTAAGTGAGATTTTACTGAGTTTATTTTAGGTCATTCCCTTCATTATATTTTTTTCTATTTTAGGTCATTTCCTTCATTATATTTTTTTCTATAAAATTGACTGTTTTCAAATCCAAAATGTGAGTAGTTTACCACGACAATTTCTACATGAGTACATGTAAATCATGTTTATTCAACATTTATTTACCCTTAGGATAAAACATCAGTATTTTAGTTTTAAACACTTTTCCCTTTAATTCATTGTACAGTAATACAAACAAAATTTACTTTTAATCAATAATTCAATGATTTCCGAATCAATGAAGATAATTTGATAGTGTAATAACCAACATTTATATCAAGGGAATATTTAATAGTATTTTTGGAGGTATATAGATTGATGTGACCAATAGCTTTGGGCTTTGAAAATTTTAAAAGTTGTGATTATTTAACGTCATATTTCTGTCAGCACTCAACATGTGGAGGATGAAGGTATAAATTTATCATTGTTTAGCATTTATTCAGACTATTTGTAGTGCATGGAATTTAGTAATGAATCTTGTAAAATCTTGAGAAGGATTGTTGTCCTTTATTGGATTTTGTGTACGTATGTAACTATATATGGACGGATAGTCACTTTTTTGTATTGTGAATGCAAAATTGTTAGGCCATTTGGATTGTATTTAATGATATTAGGTTACGTCATGACTTGACGATGGCAACACCTATTGTATTATTGTTTTGGATATGAACATTTTTCAGACCCATTGGGTGTGTGATTCAAGACACATCCAAGTTCGCTTTATGACTCAAATTTGTGTGTTTTAAGATTTGTAAACACTGCCATTCAAATAATGAAACTTTATTTGCAGGTATTAAAATTCACTTCATACGACTCGAGTCCTTCATTTATAGTCTGCCTATTGTTTTTTTTTATCCTTAGTCGTAAATGTTATTTAACATTTTCTGAAAAAACTTCATTTTGACCAGGTTTTACATGACCACTTTTTATTGACAGTACATAAGAACATGGTAATAGTGCATTCCTAATTGTTTCATGATGCATGCGTCCAAATTTCATTATATCCATAACAACGAAAAAAGGAGAGCGCGTTATGGTAAATATAACCACATCACAACAGAGTTCACTTTATGACCGCAATTTATTGTATTTATTATTTCCAAGATTTTATATTTTAAACAAGAGCTCCGAAGAGCGGTGCTAGCACTCGTCTGTTTTACATCATTCTATTTAATAAGCAATTTGAACCAATATTCTAAGTTAAAAAGGGACATTAATCCGAAAGTATAGCTTTCAGAATAATGCCACGTCTTGCAACTGTGCCTTGTCCTGATAATCAAGTATTCCATGTGTTGTGTTTATATCTTTAAACATGTTTGAGTAATGGTTTAAGGATGAAGTTTTTGGATGACTACGATGATGACACATAACAGAAGTTTGTTTTAATAGCGTCAGTAGTCAAATTTCAATGACAAACATTTTTTTTCTAATTAAGAATATTGTGATGGACACCTTATCAAATTAAAATCTACATGAAATATAAAAAAACCCAACGAAGATCATTATGATGAGGTAGTCTTAATATTGAAGTGGTCGCCATGTGAGGTTTACTGTGCATGTAACCTAATTTTCACAGAGATAGATTTTTTTTCAGGTGTTGATGCTATCATGTATTTTTATCCTACTTCCTGGTTGCTTTGGCTACAGGAAGGACCCTGTCAACGGATATTCTTCAGCTATAGGTGAGTACGGTTGTCAGTCAGTCTGCCATTATCAAGTACCCCACCCTCGGTTAAATTTCCAGCCAATGATGTAGGTCTATGATATATGCGTGTAAACTGAACATTAGTTTTGGTTTAGTCCATGCAATTACAACAGTTGTTTAGAGTTATAAGTATCAAACACAAAATTAATATCATGTAAGGGATTTGAACCCTGATCTCCCCTCTTTTATCGGATAGGTCTGTACATGGACGAAATTACACATTAAACACCTTGAAGTTAGACATTGAAGTTTCTAAAATAACTAAACTTTTAGTCCTAAAAAGACATAAAAATGTTGATTCTTGATCTTAAATGACTTTTTTTCTTCTCCATTATTTTAACTATACTGCTTATCTACTAGTTGATCAATAGGTAGAAGTGAAAGGTCTAATTACTCAATCTTTTTTTTCATATCAGTCCAACATATGCCTGTTGATAAAACTTCGAATAAATATGTTAGCTTAGTACCGTATCATTTTTCAGCTAAATGTATGAAAAAAGGGCTGACCCCGTGTAAGTTTGACCTAGATAAGGGTATTCCGAATTTAAAATGTATCAGGAGAAGTCAGTTGTGTGACGGAGACAGTGACTGTCCCCATGGAGATGATGAAATAGGGTGTCAAGCATCACTGATTACAGGAAGAAGTAAGTTATGAAGCTGTATCAAAACAATAAGCAAATTGATTGATTGATTGAACAATTGATTGATCGATCGATCGATAGATTGATTGAATGAACCATTAGTTGATGTAGACCAATTATTATGTAGTTGATATGACACCTGTTTTAATTACTGATGTTTGCTTTTTAGAAAAGTATGCAGTGACAATTAAACAAAGAGGTACCATTATTAGTAAATTGAACTTCGATCCACATCCTAACTTTTAGGCATTCAATTGTGATTTTACTTTAATGGGAAACCATGTAAATAAATCTTCAACCAAATTTTAAGACTGATGCTAAAAATTTAAAAACTGATGCTGATTTCATGGTTTTTATTAAATGTTACCTCGGTAAAATGGTCCATTAAATTGTCTTATTTTTTACCATTTAAGCGTCACGTTGTGGCTCGGATCAGGTGATGTGTACAAGCGGACGATGTGCTCATGTTTGTGATGGTTTGGCTGAGTGTCAGTATGGCGAGGATGAGATGTCATGTACCAGTATGTACAGTACAACCCCTGAAAACCGGACCCCCTGAAAACCAGACTCCTGCAGACTGATCCAAAAGTCCGGTTTTTGAGAATTCCGGTCTCTAGAGAACTATTGATTATAGAAGAGAAAATATGGGACTTGAAAAATCATCTGATTTTCAGAGAATTCCAGTTTTCAGGGAGTTCTGTTTTCAGGGGTTTTACTGTGTTACATTATTTTTCTGTGGATGTGTAAAACAGAAACATATTAACTTTAATTAATTAATGCAGAAATCCATGCATATATCATGGAACATGTCCAACTGAGGATTAATCAATCATCCATAAGTTAATATATGTTTTATCTTTTTTTTTTTTATATAGTAATATAAAGTTGTATATGTACTTTAGAACAGCGAATGAGGAAATGGTTGTGAAAACTTTTTATTGATTAACGTTTTATGAACGTAATAGCCAGGGGGCCATGTGAAAGTTTGAGTTTGAAAAGGAAACTTATATATAATGTATACCACATGGTTGTTTAATTTGTCCACATATATGATTTGATAGTAACCAATTAACAAGTTATGAAATGTTGAGCCACAAGAAATCTTCTTCCCGAACATATTTATAACATGTTCCTTATAACTGCTGTTGTTGCCGTTGCTGCTTCTGTGGCTTATGATGATGATGATGATGATGACACCTCTGAAGTTGTTGGTTGTTATTACTGTCTCTAATGATGATGATAATAATGATGATGATAATTTCTCTGCTGTTGATGATGGTTATGATAATGTTGCTGTTGATTATGATCATGGTTATGATAATGTTGCTTTCGATGATGATAATGATAATGATGACGTTGCTGTTTTCATTGGAACACCTCTTGTTCAGCCTGACATCGATGTTTGTATTGAAACACCTCTTGTTCAGCGCGAGTGATGTTTTTATTGAAATACATCTTGTTCAGCCCGATTTTGATGTTTTTATTGAAACACCTCTTGTTCAGCCCAACTTTGATGTTTTTTTTTCAGTATGTAAAAAAGGAGAGGTATCATGTAAGAAACACAGTGGATGGCAAGGTTGTGCTAAAATTTGTGATGGTATATCTGAATGTGACAATAATTTAGATGAAGCTAAATGTGGTAATTATGTCAACTATGCATTCCATAGAATAATAATTGTACTATTTGAAGTGGTAGTATTAGAAAATATTGACTTTTGTGTTATATAGGATGAGTCATGATGTTGTATCTCACAGCAATTCTCGTCATGCGCTTTTGGCGCGATAAATACACGTTAGACGAAAATTTAAAAGAATCCCTAATGTGGAGATTATTTGTTATTCACTCGGCCTTTTGAAATGCCGATGATCAGAAATATCTAATGAAGTGATGGACACACCAACAAGTCCCAAGTTTGGTAGAAATCCAGAAATGAAAAACGTATACTTTAAGGATGGCAGATCTTGATTAATACTTACAGTCCAATTTCGGATCATTTACATAGTATAAGTTACGAACAAGAATTTTAGTATATTTAGGTGTAGTGCAATCTCTGCAAAGCAACACCCTTTGGGAGAAGCAAAATTATGTTGTTGCTGAGAGGTAGTTGCTCCACAGAGGTTAAATTAATAGCCAAATCGTGCAGTGGGAAAAATTATGCTGTTGTTAAAAGGAGGTTGTTGCTCAATGGAGGGCTGCTCTGGAGAGGTTGCACTGTAATTTGCTTATTGTGAGGAATTTTTGCCATTTTAGTTCTGTTTAATTTTCGTTCAAAACAATTCATACTTTAAAGTTTGTATTAGGCAATTAACTCCGAAGCACAACACATCGTATGCTGATGTATCCCACTTTTTTGTAGTATCAACAAAATGTCGGAAAGGGGAGATAATCTGTCGTGATGGTAATTGTGCTACATTATGTAACAATTGTACGGACTGCAGAAATCACGAAGACGAAATTGATTGCTTCTCTAAAGACATGGTCGCCCAACAAAATAGTAAGCTAGACACTTCTATAATGATTTATATGGTTTTAATTGTTGAATTATTACTTCATGTCTGTGTGGTTTATGTATGTATTCGTTTAAGTGTTGAATGAATCTCTATGATCGTCATAAATTGCAATAAAACTGTCTGTCGTCTACAGCTTCCACAGATAAAGTAACAAAGTCAGTGATACCTCTACTATCGTTTTAAGCATTTGCCTTATAAGCATATTTTGGACTCTTCCACTTTGCCTCATAAGCATATTTTAGACTCTTCCAAATTCAAAGCAAATAATATTATACAAAACATCAATTTATTTAAGAAAATTGGGCTATTCCTCTCTGACAGAATAGAAAACATTGTGGTAAAAGAAGCTATTACTCATTACAAGCAATGGCTTCTTTTGCCACAAAATTTTCAAAAGTCGTCTGCTTCAGATGCGAGAGGAATGCGGTATTGTGAGGCATAGGGTTAAATTGTTTTACTTCTTTTACGTCTTCTAAAATTTGAATTCATCGATATTCAGTCATTTTGTTTGGATGAATGCTATTTCTGGTGATGTTTAAGTTTTAGAATGGTGGTACAGTATAACACCTGAAAACCAGATCCCTTCCGGACTGGGCCTAAAGTCCGGTTTTCTGGGAATTCCAGTTTCCAGAGAACTACTGATTGTAGAAGAGAAAATATTGGACTTATAAAATCTTCAAATTTTCAGAGAATTCCTATTTTCAGGGAGTCCAGTTACGAGGGGTTTTACTGTATGAACAATTGCGATTACTTGATACTTTCACCATGGCAATGTGTGTCTAACACGTTTCATTGTAAATACTTTCATTGCAGTAACTTGTTTGTCTTAAATTGAAATCTGTATCGACAACTCATTTTCCTTATTTAAAAACCATTCAAATGTTTTAAAAAATATGTTGATTATATTTAGTAATTTTTTGTATAAGATGTACTTCATAGAGCAGTTTTTTTAAAATTTTTTTGCAGTTTGTCCATTTGGTAGCATTGGTTGTGCTAACAACGTAACCTATGACCTTTGTGATGTTGCTAATACCTTGGCTGCAGAATTCGGGGTTGAGAATTTTGTTCTCAGAAGCCAATGTCTACAATTCATGAGGCAGTTATGTCCTATTTTTAACTTTGTCTTGTATGCTGGACTGTTTACTTAATAAATCACAGGTGAGTCAAACTAATGGTTTATTCTTTAGCAATTATTTTAGGAGCAATATCTTTATCTCCTACATTCAATAGTCTTCCATAACAATTTATTGGTATGCAGTTGTCTCCCTTCAGAAACACTGACTACATTTATACAGACACGTGTCTTGCGACTAAGTCACTCATCAAATGGTCTTCTAAAACAAATAACTGATTAACATTGACCCGCCTACAGCAAGACAAGATTCTAACTTAGAATCTAATCTTCAGAAATGACAGAAGCGATGAATGTACGACTAGGGGAGATAATTAACGACTTGGGGAAATCTCAATTAATTAGAAACTAATCACCGTGGCTTGACTTAATGTACAGTGTTCAAAGATACGTAGTGCTCAGTTAATGTAGCGGGCATTGTGAATCTAAATGTCTTTAGATTTGAAAGACACCCATGGGTAACTACATGGGAAAAAAATTGGAAATTTGTTATAGAGACGCCTTAGAAACAATAATTGTCAGTAGAAACACTTTCCATGAGTTTCTATCTTTTGAAACAAATAAATATTGTATCCTGGACTTCATCAGGGTAACCCCCTTATTATTTGTTCATGGCAGGGAACCATCCCATGCACCTTACTATACACTGATAAAAAATGTTAATGTACAAATACATTTTAATAAGTGGAGCATGCTTGATGTATGGACAATAAAAATCACTACATTTATACATGTTCAAATATAAAATCTTTGGAGCTTGCTTTTTACGATTGTGTGAATGTGAAGCATCAACAAGACGGGCCTTTTTCTCTTCAAATGCTTCTATCTTATTCTATACATGGTCTACTCAGACTTGTCGACTCATGAGACGTTGATGAAAATGACTGTGAACAGGGTGCCTGTATGTATAGTTTTGAGTTGTTCCCTTATGATGACTGGAGTGACTTGTAAAGTAACGCCAAAACAGACTGGAGTACTTATAGTAACCGACAAATTAGATTTATGTTGGGAACATTTACTTTGAGAGAAACGACTTCAATGTTACTTTATGAGATAGAGAAAGAAGAAACTTGTTGACCATGTGATTTTGTTATATCGTTAGACATTCAAAATACGAGTTTTAGAAGTCAAACATGCGATGACAAGCTTCTGATATAGCATTATAGCCTTTATGTACTGTTGATCTTTATTTAGAAGTTAATTTGACTCAGCTCATCAATGAATCATATAATAATTGATTTTGTTCCCTCGTGGCCTTCATTCATATGTGGCCCGTTACAACATATTTACCTGTATACTCAAGAGTCTCGCTTCAAGAGTAATACTATATTGTTATTTTTATTGTGTATATTACTGAAGTAGACTCAGGCTGAGGCTTAATGAAAAAATACAAGAATGCTGTGAAAAGTGTTTTGTTTTTCAATTTCAGACTAAGGATATGAAGGTTAACACCTACTTAAAGGATGAAGTATTGTTTAGATCATACAACCAATACAACATCAAACTTTGGTAACCATTGTCTTGTTTGTATATTCAGTCATGTTTTATATACCCAGTCAAATACAATATGTATTATTTATACTGATGGAAAAAAGTTTAGCAAGTTCAGAAAGGATCGACTCCTGGGGAAAGGGTAGGTACGAAACATAAAACCAAATACGTTTTCAGGTATTTGATTCTTATCCCCAATGATTCGCATCAATGTTATTCCATGATTTTTAGGCGTTTAGTCTCCGACGTACTTGAAATGAACTAGCGAGTCAGGCGGAAAAGTTCGGACACGGCTCAATACCTAGTGTGCCCACCATTCGCAGCCAAGACTGCCAGACAACGACGTCACATGCTGCAAATCAGTTTTCTAATGATCTGCAATGGGATCCTGACCCATTCAGCTTGCAGGACACGTTCAAGATCACGGGCGTTGTTGACGTCGTGGCACTCTCTCACCTGACGACATAAGTAGTCCCATAAGTGCTCAATGGGAGAGAGATCCGGGAATCTTGCAGGCCACTGCAACACATTGACGTTATAGATGCATAAAATGTTCTGGGTATGCCTCGCAGTGTGTGAATGAGCATTATCATGTTGGAAAATCCCTACGTTACGTTGTTGCAAATACGGTACAACAACAGACTCGGTGATTTCGTCAGAGTACCTTTGAGCAGTGAGATTACCAGGCACTATGACGAGATCTGTCTTCCCATCATGATGTATGCCCGCCCAAACCATAACGCTACCACCCTCATAACGGTTACGTTCCACAACATTATCTAGTTCCAGCTTCTCCCCTTGTCTCCTCTAAGTTCGAACCCTGCCATCAGCAAATAACACGTTAAACCTAGATTCGTCTGAGAACAGAATGTCGGGCCATTGCCTATGAGTCCAATCCTGATGAACCCTGGCCCGTTGACGTCTTGTTTGACGGTGTTGCAACGTCAGCGGAATGCCATTGTAGAGACGCCACGCTTTCAATCCAGCGGCACGTAGCCTATTCCTAACCGTCCTGTCGCAAACTTTTGTGCCAGTAAAATTCCTCTGCAAACGACCTAACTTTCGACTAGAAAGAAATCTATTTCGTCGAGATGACGTTGTGAGAAAACGGTCTTCCCGCGGCGTGGTTTTACAAGGTCTGCCTGATCTGGGTCGGTCTGCGACGTTCCTAGTTTGCTGAAATATGTCCAGCAGTCGACTTATTGTCGATTCGTGGCGATGGAAATGTCGAGCAACGTCTCTTGCCGACATGTCAGCGGTAAGCATATCGATGGCTCTCTCGCGGTGCTCAGACGTCATTCCAGGCCGACGTCCCATCATTGATTTTCAAAGATTATTTTCCAGTTTATGTGCTTACGATAAGTAAGCTCTCGAACTATGTACTTTGTGACCCGCGAAGGATCATCCGATTTGCTGTGCACATACTGCTCGTGATTTTCGACGTTTCACTAGTGTACAAAAAACAACTGAAATCATGCTGTCAATGAATGGGCACGATTGTTCAATACGGAAACGTTTTAGTGACAAGGTTGGTTGTATTGGGGTTTAACGCCGTTTTTCAACAATTTTTCAGTTATATACGGCGACCAGTTCACCTAAACAGTTATCCTGGACTGTATACTAAATAGTACTAAATTACCCTTCCACAAGGAGCCGGTAACTTCTCCACATATGGAGGAAAATTGATGTTTTTGTCAAATTTTCATGGAAGGGTATGACCTGCCGCAACCGGGATTCGAACCCGGATCTTCGGGCTGCAAGTCCAGCGCACTAACCACTGGACCACGGCCGCGGCTTTTTAGTGACATTGATTTATCAACGAAAAACCAAAGGTATAAAAAACTTGCTAAACTTTTTTCTCTCAGTATATTTCAAAAAGAAAAGGATTTATTCAATCAAAGAATATAAGAAATCTCAGAACACAAAATGACCTAACAAACACGTGATTTATCTTATCCATTTTACGAGTGATCATAGTAAGACATATAATGTTGTAGTTCTCGCATGATAGTCTCTTTGACAGAAAATTTCATTAAGCCAACAAATTTTAGTTCACGTGACAACCATAATCCAATCATAATCAGGGATAGTACAGTCAACTGTAGCGTGATACTGCAGACTAAAAAAGTCCCAATACAAGGCAAAAAAAATGCATGCGATTATTTCACAATCATTACATAGAATATTAAGACGTACCTAAATAATGACTCATGTTTACGATAATAGATATAAAGTAAGATACAACTGACAGTAAGATGAAGGTTTTTCGCATCGGTTCAACGACAAACAAATGTAAAAATGTAAACAAGTCAAACAATACTGGATTCTGGATGATGAACTTGGCTTATGCTATTACATGAAATCATGAAATAGCCTCATGTAAGCATTTAGATTGTATAGATAAGCTACTGTTGTCTGCTCAAAGGTATACTGTGAGTAAACTGAAATGTCACTGGTTTTCACGACCATTAAATTGTATATTACACAACTATGATTAATACGCCTTATATCCGGTCAACTATTACTTGAAGTGTGCGCTACAATATTGGGCAAATGCGTGACAGGTACATGTACTAACTATCGACATTGATACGCCGGCATTGAACGTGAACCGTACTCACAATACTTGAGGCGAACAGACTAAGTGACTAGATAAAATAAAATGTGATATATTCGTACTCTGAAGTGTTCACGAAATCTTTACGCACCTTGGCTTTGAAATGCGGCCAGCTCCGGGGCTTTCAGTACTTTGATTTTCAATGTGTTCCTAAGAGGCTTACGTCAAGTTCAAACGAATTGTACCTGACAGTTAAAAAAGATGTATCATTGCTTTTCATCACATGACGTAGCGTTCGAGCTTTCTCAGCAAATTTCTAAAAATAAACAGGAAGTTAAAAACAATTTGTGAGTCGTTTTTTACGCAAGTAATCAATATTAACCACCCTCTTAGTTAGAGGAAAACCATCCATCGATTACTCTCAATGACCATTCTGGTTAGATACAAGCATCACAAATTATCCCGTACAGTTCTAGTTTGTCTTTAAGTTCAGACAGAAAATTGGTTTCAAGACTCGCCATCACTTTACAAAGAAACTCTAGTGGACATTGAATGGCGCTTGAGATTATATTCTCAAAAATTGTGGAGCACTCAAATACATTTGTACTTTTGGTTTATGATGTCATCATCACGAGAACTTCACATTAATTTTATCCACGTTCTCGCTAGTTTAATGGTGGGAACATTGGTCCGTTTTTTACTGTAAATTACTGATGGCAAGCTAACGAAGTGCTGCTGGAATTGAATGCCAAAACTGACGATGTTTTTATTTTTTTATCATTCCATTTATTTTTTAGACGTTGTTTTCAACCCTTCGGACAGCCTCGCTTTCGATATTCGACTGTGTGTAGGTATTCAAACACAGTGGCTGTATTGGGGACAAAGGCGAAAACATTTTGTAATCTTAAATGTAAAATTTATCCATATTTTTATTGCTCCAGCCTCTGTTTACAAATCGTAACAGCCTAATTGTTCTAGAAACACGTTGTATACATAGCCTGCTAACTAGGTTTTCATGAGTGTTAAAAGAATTTTTTACAGTAACACGTTTTCCTTGATCCTTATGAATCATTTACTACGACAATGAAAATAATTTAATGATGAAAACACAAAAATGATGACGTCATTGTAAATTAGTTTTACTTTGAATGTTAATTGCCGACATCTATCACCGCTATGAGTTTGAGTGCACTCTAGGGATCAGAAAAATTCACAGGTGGGGAAGCTGTCCAGCTAGCTAACGGCAGGTCGGTGGTTGTAACCAGGTGTCAGTCTGGGGTCTTCCTCCGTTAGAAATGGTACAGTCGCGAATGGCCCCTGTTATCGGCCCGACGTTTGAACTCCAGTGTAAAATAAAATTACAGATTACTAGCTGTGATTTTATTCTAAGCCATCTGTATCGTCCTATTATGTTCAATAAAAGTTCACGATCACTTTGTTTTCTTGTCATTTCAGCAGAAATAACCACGTGTCATACCAAACTCCCCCGCACTAGAAAATCAATCCTATAACGTTAGAGTGTATATAACCTCAAAAAAGTTGGCTCGGTGATTTTCGTTCAATAATTAACGAATCATGATTAACTTATTGTATCTTTGCTTGTTACGTCCATCAGGCAATTTTGTGGCGATAATTTCTGGGAAACGGATAGCAATGTTTTCCATCTGTCTGACAAGCTTTGAATAACTATTTGCTTGAATCGTTCCATGACGCTATTTTCTCCCATGTTTGAAAAATTTGCCACTCAGTTCGCCATAATCTTGAAGCTACGTATCATTTCATCGCAGTGATTTTGTCTGGGTAGTTTGGATCAATAATTGTTTATTACAATAAAACCCCTGAAAACCGGAATTCTCTGAAAATCGGACGATTTTTTTTTCAAATCCATTTTTTTTCTTTACTGTAAGCAATAGTTTTCTGAAAACTGGAACTCAGAAAATCGGACTTTGGATGAGTCCGGAAGAAGTCTGGTTTTCAGGGGTTGTTATGTGTTTGAAATTAAAGGCTAAAGTCGTTTTTTTTTCTAAAACATTGCTGACGGCATCGATATATCGAACGTTTTAATACTTCTTCATTATATGATGCCGTGATTTAAGATCGGTTGTACTGCATTATAGTCAGAAATATCTATTTTTATGAGGCTTTAATCATTCGCCATAAACGCTATAGAACTTATGCGAGGGATGTCCGTTAAGTTATGAGATTGGATATATAGGTTTTTGCATATTCATTTACAGCGTAAAATACACTGGTACAGTGCAGCCTCTCTTGAGCAAAAACCTTCCTTCAACAACAGCATAATTTTTCCCACTGTACGATTTAAGTATTATTTCAACCTTTCTAGAGCAACAACCTGTCAACAACAACAACATAATTTTGCTTCTCCCAAAAGGTGTTACTTTGGAGAGGCTGTACTGTACATGTACGATAAATTTACTTATGATTTTTGTCGTATTTCACTTTACTGGTGTGGCTTAATTAAATTCTAAACTTCTTCAAAAGAAAGTTCCCAATCAAGATGAGTTTTGATGTTGATGTTGTGTATCTATTGTTAGAAAATAAAAAAAATTCTCATTTGCTTTTCGGTCTAAAAAGCAATACATCTTCATTGGCAACAAATACTTCATTGGTAAGAATTGTTTTTGCGAATATCATTAAAACATTTTTACTAAAAATCCATGAGCCACGGTCATGGTCCAGTGGTTAGTACACTGGACTTGTAACCCGGAGATCCGGGTTTGAATCCCGGTGCCCCCACCCCTCTAATTATCATTATCACTACTCCGTAAGTGGTCAGTGCCCCCGGTTTTCAAAGTACGCAATCTTTTAACTCTTCCGCAAATTCACGTTAAATGGTACATGTAACTTCGAACGATCGATAAAAAATCAAGGCGTGAAATATAACTTATATGTGATATTACTTATATGTGATATATTGTTCTGTTTATACCAAAACATTTGAGACTAATTGACAAACTTACAATAAGACACAGCCGCTGGGCGGTTTTATTTTCGTGTATTCAAGTCATGGTATCAGTGCTGTTAAATGTGACATTTTTACTTTGTTGGTAAAGGGCCACTTTGGTGCGTGTGTCATTTATTCAATTGGCAACGAAATTATGTCGTGGAAATTTAAACCAACAGAGCGTACCCAGAAGGTGGAAATCATTGATAAAAAACTGAAAACGATCATGTATTGACGTCACTATTACGTGTCTGTGTCACGTGACAAAGATGTACGATAATAGCTAACCAACGCAAAGTTTTCATTTTTGTCACCAGAATTCTATGTATGGCTCATCTTCCGGCAATAGACGATGTAACAGGTCATTCCGATCAATTACTGATTCATTTTAGGATGTATCACTTTGTATATCAAAATCTTGTCATGATATTTTAAATACACATGTACGAGTAAATAAACGCCGTGTCAATATTTGAATTAACAAAAAGTTTGCGCTCATAGGCGTGATTTTTAATTAACTGACACATTTAATAGTGTTTGGTATTTGAACGAGTGCTTTTACATAAAGACGAACCCTGTCAAATGAGCATCGACCAATTTCGCTTAATAAACATTGTAAAACACATTCGTCACATTCGCAACGTCTCCTGGGTAATTGACACTGAGGTACATTGTAGTTCGCTAGTGATGTTAACAGAATATATCGTTAACCAATTATTGCACGTGTGATAAATTATGTTCTGTGCGTAGTTTTTTTATAATTAACCGCAGATTGTATCAATTAATAAAATATACAAACACCGTACAGTGGAACCCCTATAAACCGGTCAAACGCCTGACCAGGCCATTTGGCCGGTTTAAAGGGGACGCCAGTTTGGATGGCAAATTTGAATTGCAATTTATATAGTAAAGAAGTCGGGACCAGAACATTTTGGTCGATTTAGCGGGGAGACCGGTTTATTGAGGAACCATTTTAGAGGGTTTCCACGGTATTATGAATTGTATATAACTCTATGTCTTAGACAAAAATACTTAACAGTATCAAAACATCGGAAGAACTAGTTGCGCCTTCCACCACCGTTAAAACTGGATGATACACCTATGACCCGGTGTAAAAATGTAAAAATCTGATTGCCAACATACGTTCAGTGGTAATTACGCTAGCCTAATGGATCACAAGGACTGGGAGGCCGATGGTTCGACCTCCACTGAGAGATGTCCCACTGCGACTGCTCGGCGTGGTAAAGAATGGTTACCAAACTGACGTCTCGCCAGATACCTAGTACAAAAAATGGTAAAGAATAGTTACCAAACTGACGTCTCGCCAGATACCTAGTACAAAAAATGGTAAAGAATGGTTACCAAACTGACGTCTCGCCAGATACCTAGTACAAAAAATGGTAAAGAATGGTTACCAAACTGACGTCTCGCCAGATACCTGGTACAAAACAAAGTACTCGAAGTAAAGGCATGAAATAAGCCAATTTTGTTGTTCCTTTCATAACTTTAAATTTCAGTTTATTTGAAATGTCCGTAATTTTAGTCACAGGTCGAATTGTTGCATCAAATGTTGGGGTCCGGGGTAAATCTTGGGAGGGGGGGTCCCGTATAGAATCACGTTTGGAATTTAGACGCAGACACGTGGACTGACACGCTCAAAAACTATTAAGCGTTCTTTGAGTTGTTTTCAATTTTGACTCTTCCGTACTAGCCTCCGACGCCATTTTGACAACAAGTAAAAAAGCTTCGACACAGATTTCAGGAAAAGTGAAAGGTTTATGAGTTGAAAATGCGGGTCCTGGACAAAAAAAGTTGCGTCAGAGACGCTGATTTTCTGCGTCCGTGAAAAACCTACCGTATCATGTTATAAAACAGACACATTTCATCGAAATTCTTACAGTATCTCTAGATTAATATTTATGGATATTGGTTGTGGAGAAATTATAACAACTTGTTCGCATTATTTGCCAATAACGTCACAGATGATGACGTCATAACACGTAATTCTATAAATGTATTTCTTATCACGACTATATCAGATTGCAAATGCTATAAACACATTTTGAGCGTTTGTGAACATCTAAATATATAAATACATAAAATAATTGAAAAGCAGGTGTGCAATTCAATTCTGTTTGACTTAGATATTCATGACATATTGCAGGGTTTTCTTCTATTTCGTACATATGAAACAACAGTCTAATAATAATAATAATAAAAATAAAACATTTATTCCCATATTTGTAGCCATTACCTATCAACTTCCCCAGAAAAAAATGGATGTCTGTGGACTTTGCGATGAAACATGCATTGTAATAGGAAACACAGCGACTTTTTTATGTACGACATTAATACGACATCCATACGAGCGTTATCATATTGAAAACAGACCAAGTCGACTGTACTTACCTCTCAGTGCACTTTGACATTTTCTTTCTAAGTTAAAAATCTGAACATTTGCAAACACCTACAAGTTTTGACCTTTACGTATAAAAGTTCATTGAATTTTACAGAAATTGTTCGGAAAAAATAAATTTCTGAAAAGACGGTTGTTTGCAGTAAGACATGTATACAATAAGACATGTACTTTTTAAATGATTCCGTCATTAATCTACTGTTTTTGTATACATTCTTCCGTCCGTCCGTGCTTGCATGCTTTAGGTAGTTCGTTCATCCGTTGTCGGTTCTTATGTTCACACATCGGCCCGTCCGTCCATCCGTCCGTTCACAATATGATGACAAGAAAATGAATTCGGTGCAAGTGATATAGGTTCAAATTCATTTTCTGGAAAGATACTGCTATTACATGATCGTGTACAGTCATTGCTGTAGTTATCACATTAGGGGTCTGTTAATTGCTTCTACACACGTGATTATCTCACCATGCGTCATGTATATTACCACGTTTCACCATGGTAACAACATTCCTACCACAACCAATTAAACAGATCAATAGCACGCAAGTGAAATAATGCAAAGAAAAGTAAGATATCGTTAAAATTAACACCAAAAGGACAACATGCGTATCTCTGTCCATTAGAAACAAGGTGCGTGACTCGTGACTCATGCATTTTTTTTTGGAAAGAACAATTAGGCATTTTTTTCATGTTGTATGTACCTTTATCTAATATCAGGTATAGAGCAACCTCTCCAAAGCAACATCCTTGGGGGAGAAGCAAAATTATGTTGCTGTTGTTGAGTGGTTGTTGCTCTAGAGAGGTTAAATTAATGGTTAAATCGTACTGTGAGAAGTATCATGCTGTTGTAAGGACTAGAATTGTAGAGATAAGAGCAGGCATTTTTCCCTTTCTGAATGTATTATTCTTGCAAATCTGAAACGGTGAAAATAGCACATTGGTATCTCTCAGTAAATTATTTTTCTCGATTCTCAACGTTACGCCCATTCTAAATTAAAAGCACCAGTCTAAGATTGAATATATCCATTTTTAAGGATTTTAATGAACATTTTATTCGAAAACTTGATAAGTCATTTATATTTCTACATTAAAGTAGAACCTTTCTAATCCGAATTCTCTCCAAAGAGCAACACTTGTCAGAGTCGCAAAAGGTGTTCTTTGGAGGGAGTTATTGTTCAGAGGAAATTAATACATTCACGACAAGGGTTTTTTATTATGTGTATGTGTGCCGTTTACTGTCGTTTCTTGGAGGGTATCGGTCTTTGGAGGTGACGTTACGGGAGGGAGCACTGTAATAATCTCTCAGATTTTAACAACAAACCCTATCATAGTATTTGGCCTCATCGAGTCAGATCTGCATTCTTCGCTCACGTTAATATTACAATACCGCGATTCTTTAACATCGTTTGTCTTGTCGCTTCCAGTAATATAATGTACACGCGACAGATACCCGATATTAATTAATTTTACGAGCGTTTACAGTCGCTGGCACCAGATCTCATATCGTCTCGGGCAAGTCGTGTATTGGAATTCACCTGCTGTAAGTGTTGGTCCGCAGATATTTGTCGTTGAAGCCGCGGTATTACGACAAATTTGCGTTTCCACTGTAGTTTATCGACGTAGCGCGCTTATAGTTTCGATGTGCACGGAACACTTTACGTGAAGTTTTTTATTTCGTTTCTTTGCACGGCACAGATTTAGTGTTATAAAAAACGGATAATAAATAAACAAACAAGCTATCCAGGTAAGCCACTGTCTTGTTATTACTATCATTACATCACCGCCAAGTAACGCTCCATGGTTTTAAGTACGTACATGCTCGCCACTTGATGCAACATAAGTATAATTGAATAACCATTCTTAAAATATAAGGTTTAACCGTGCAGTTATTTTTACTGTTTAATCATTTATCATTATACTTATTTGAAAAACTTATTGCAGTTTCGCGACTTCTTAGTCAGTGGGTTTAGAGCGGTTATAGTGAATGCAGTTTGTATCATGTTCTGTCGAAATCAGTCTTAGATGCGAAGAAATACGTGGTTACATAAGTTACAAGCTACATATTTTTTAAAGTTACAAGAAAGGTACAGAAATAGGAGATGTATAGAATCAACATTTTAGTAGTTTGTCTCTGTGACATGAAAGTCGTTTTGAAAGAATGTGCGATCAATTAAATCAATGGGAAAAATAAAATTAGAAAACATTTTATTTTCATAATTTTTATGGTACTCCAGCAATATTCAGCGACTAAAAAATAAAACTTATATTTTCAGTCGACTGGTTTTCTACATTTGTTTGATTTTTTTCTACCTAGTCTACATAAAGAATGGTTCGGCCCAATGCTGTTCGTGACATAGCTGTCATACATCGTAAAATTAATAAGCCAAGCGAATTATTAAAACATCCAATGCTGTTTTATCGATTTTTATTGATTTTTATTCCTGCAGGGACAGAGTTTAGAACAATTAAATATTTTTCATTATTAGAGGCCTATAATCCATGAAAAAGGTTAACACAATATTGATCACAATTTATAATTCAATTAAGAATCGATATTACAATTGCAATGGATTACGTGAGCTTTGATTACACGAGCAATGGTAGTTCAATATCACTTCAAATCTCATAACTGTTAAATTTTATGGGAAAATACCGTCGTATGAATAATAAATATGTGTTTACTTTTTCACCTTTTAATTGTTATAGCAATAGTTTCCTTATTGTACGCTATAAAAGTCTTTTCTTCGACTTTATTTTTAATTATGTCTCAATTACATTATTATCCATTAAATTTATAATGTGGCCTAAAAAGGTTTGTTTCCTGCTACATTTTTATTTTTTCTACATATATTGGCAACACTGTATGGGAATGTGTGCGCCGTAATTTTAATTGCTGTGAAAATTGCAAAATAGCACTACGATTTGGACGCCGTAAAACATATGAGACGGCAGGTAAAACATTGGGTCGGTGGGGTAACCGGAAACAAATCCTGTTTTAGGCCTAATTGTAACCGGTGTTGTAATGTATTTGTTGTAAATCGGACTAGCACTAAACATCTCAAATTGTTCAACATTTGCCTGCGTTGTAAGAGGGGTCGACACACCTAGCATGGTACATGTTTTCTGTGACGATTTCTTTAAGAACATCTCTACGGCTATTCATACTTCATCGCTGATTCGAGTGATTCATTCGGAGAAGTTGGTAGTTAAATGCGGAGAACAAGGTTAGCAATGGAACAGAATCCGGGAAAGCTGGTTAAGATAACTCCCCACTGGGATACGACTGTAATGCATATACTATTGAAAAGGGGGCGAAAACCGTGAAAAATATGTAATTTATGTACCGGTATTCAATTTATTATTTTCACGTGTGTTATTGTTAATCATTATGATTAAAGAAGGACACAGCTGGAATGTTTGTAACGAATTACATGCACTTTAAAAGTAAAAACAAAATGTTTAATTACTTTTCATCTGGTTTCACAACATTGCCATTTTTATGTCGTAGCTTAAATATTAGCCCCGAAAGAGGTATCTGGCCTGGAAGTAATTAAATCTTCAATAATCACTGAACGTATTTCTCGCTGGTTTTCTCTGATGTTAAAACAAAGAAATAAAAACATGACTAATTATTTCTGTAATTGGACATGTGAAAGTGAAATTGGGAGATAACACGCCATTTTGAAGAAACAAAATTAAAACGTCAGTGTGTAATTTGTGTTCTAGGTCCAATCCGTCTCGAAGATTTATTTCTTGATTATTTGGATTGGTTATTAAGACCCGGTTATAAAATCCAAGCATCTGATTGGATATTCCTGAGAAAAGTGCCGAAAGTAACCAATGAATAGACTGATTCAAGAAGTTGTCTCTATTTGATCCACTGTCAAGAACATTGAAAAGTCACCAAGTAGAAAAGAAAATATGGCTTTTATGCACAGTTGGCCTTTATGCATATGGATTTATTTGGTATGTTTTGTCGATAAACGTGCATAAAAGAGTCACCAACGTTCAAATGCGATCGTTATGTGCAGATGGCTGTTATGCTGGGTTTGACTGTATGGATAATAGCTTATAAATATGCTAATCAAATTCACGATAATCTGTCTAAGTAAAACAAGCAAGATTTTAAGAATGTTTTGCTTAATTAGCTAACGTGTAAAAGCACTTATTATGAATATTAACCAATTAACAATTTCGCATTGTATGCCAATGCTAATAATTTTCACGATGTATGAAAATAACTTTACCACCGTAACGTGCAAACAGCACATCGTGAGTATCAGTAGCTACACCAAGTACTACAAGTGATTAGAATTAATTGATTGATCACGAATGAAATTGCTTGTTGGTGCAGACTTCAGTTAGCAAATGTAATTGTTTGTGGAACAAAGCCTAATTCTCACCAGTCAACGAATGGGATGTTTGTTGATAATAGTGTTAGCTTTCAGATAGAACATTGCAAAAAAAAACTTATCCAAATTAAAAAGAAAATTATCCAAAATGAAACCAACCAGGACATTCTGAATATTTATTTGTATTCCTAAAGTTGTATGTTATGATCATTCATGGTGTTTTGACTTGAACATAAAAAGCTAAATTCAGCCGAAACTGCTGGAGCGATTGTCTATTATCAGCGGCCGCCTGATGATAATGATTAATTACACAATGTGCAGGCCGCTGTCCAGGGATCAGTACCTGGACTTGTAACCCGGCGATCCTGGTTCAAATCTCGCGGCAGGTCATACCCTTCTATGAAAATTTGACAAAAATGTCATTTTCCTCCATATGTGGAGAAGTTGTCAGTTCCTTGTGGAAGGGTAAGTTTGTACTGGTTAAAATACAGTTTAGGAAAACTGCCCTTGGCATTTTCTGTGTGAGATCCCCCAAAATCCCAAGGGACCCCTAAAATTTTGCAGATGGGAGTCCCAGGGACCTTCAGGTAAAAAGTTGTCAGTTCCTTGTGGAAGGGTAAGTTTGTACTGGTTAGAATACAGTTCAGGAAAACTTGTTAGGTGAACTGGCCGCCGTATATAACTGAGATATCGTTGAAAAACGGCGTTAAATCCACTGAAACACGACAATACGTGCTTATTGTCGTAAATGCGGTAAATAGATGAGAAAATGGCATAGCACGGTTATGTGTTAAAAAGCCATGGAAACGAGAAACGGACTGTAATTTAAGCCTCATCGAATTGTGCTAATGTTCTTTTGATACAGAGGTCTGTGAAATTATCCACTGAAATATCACGACTTATTACGATGGCTATTCTGTGTTGTGTATATGTTTGTTTGACTTGTAAATACAAGAACGCAGTATGATAGTCACTAAAAAAAATGAGATACAAATAAATCTGGATATGAATATGATATAATACATGTTATATACATTAAGTATTTAGGGTGACAAGGCAAGAAATAAAATATGCGAGCCCAAAGTGTTCTCAAGTTCTGAGTTTTGTGAACGAGATCAGCACCAACATTAACAACAATAGCAAGTACAACAGCAATAATAACAATAGCCGCTGCAACATTAACAGCTGCATTAGCACAACAACAGCAAAAACAACATCAACAGTTACAACAGCAACAGTAATAATAGCAGCAACAGCAGCAGCAATAATAGCAGCAGCAACAGCAGCAGCAACAATAGCAGCAGCAACAGCAGCAGCAATAATAGCAACAGCAGCAGCAACAATAGCAGCAGCAACAACTACAACAACAGCAGCAACAGCAGCAGCAACAATAGCAGCAGCAACAACTACAACAACAGCAACAACAGCAGCAGCAGCAACACAAATAATAACAATTGTAACAATAACAACAACTTTACCTTTATTCTCTCAATTGAAATTAGGACGAAATGATCTGGTAATTGTGAGGCTTGTTTGACATACCGAAAGAAAAGAATTAAGTGATACGAAAGCGAAAATTTCTTACAAGCTCAATGAGTTCTCGAGTTCTAGGTTTGATCCGTTACAAGAACGGATGGTTCTGTACTATGAAAGAGATTTCAGTCCAAGAGGACTATAAACAGTCAAGGCCAACAATAAATCTTAGAATCAATATGAAACATGTGGCATTCCCAGCGTTTTATTACATGTATGACCAAAGTTTCATCAATGAAGCATTTATCTGAATCTAACGGCTTGGTGTTGTAATTCTTAGTTTGCTAAATCAACATGGAGAACGTAAATGTAGTAAGAGTTGATTATGAAATAATTTTTAATTTATAGGTGTGTTTTATATTTTTGTTTGATAATTTGAAGCCACATGTTGGCATTTTATCAATGACTTGAACAAACCACTTTTACGACGCATTATGCTTTTCCTCAGGTAATATATACATGTAACGAACGATTAATGACGTCAATAACGAAATTCTCGCATTATTTCTGCGACTTAATCTCATCATTTGTATTTTCAGATACACAGATTTTTATTTATTATGTTCAGTCACTTTGTATTACATCGCATTAACCTTAATCACAGTTCTACCGCGTTGGAATCGGTTTCAATGGAGCGCATTAACTGCTTTGAGAATGAGATTTACTGGGTAGAATATATATACAGTGCAACCTCTCCAAACCAGCACCCTTTGAGAGAAGCAAAATTACGTTGTTGGTGAGAGGTCGTTGCTCTGGAGAGGTTAAATTAATACTTAAATCGTAGAGTGGGAAAATCATCCTGTTGTTGAAAGGAGGTTGTTGCTCTGGAGAGGTTGAACTGTATACAGAATTAAAATAGCTAGGTTTACAGTTTGAAAATCTTTGTAATTTTGACGCCGCGTCGTGCATCAATCTTTTACGACGTTTTGTTTACCAATCTAGTCTTTAAGTGAATTTAGAATATCGAATTATACATTTTTCAATTTATACAAGCTTTTGCTTGATCGTCTTTGAAATTTTCTAAATTATATATAGGACAATTTCTAAGTCGTCATGTGCGTGTTCTATATTCTCATAGCCATTCCTAAGATCGTTGTGTACATTTTCAACATTTCTCTCTATTTATTTCTTTAAATCGTTCACACAGAACAACTTCTAACTCGTCCCTAGCAGCCCATTTCTTAAACCGATGTACATTTTCTGGGCATGTTCGGAATCGCTCTGTGCATATCCTAAGCTCTCCTCTAGGTAATGAAAAATTCTTGACAGGTCTGATTAAATATGTGCATTTATTCAATAAATTCAACAAAAGAAATAGAAAAACAATGTGAAAAGACAGTTGTTTTTTATTATTTAAAGGCAGAAATCCTAGTACAAGGTTTCAATTTCTTTTTTATTTCTTTTCACTTAAAAAATCCTTTGCATGATTCACAAATTCTCTTTACTGTCATGTGCCTGAGTACTGACAGTTCAATGTAAAATTTCGCAATTCAAAGTGATCAGTTTAATGACTGACTGTACTGTGTAGATTTAATTACAACTCACGTGCCAGTGATTTTTTCGTTAAGCACGTTTTTATTGCCAATCAATGGTGATATTTAGTGTAGTTCGTTTCGTGTAATGTTCTATGCTAATGGTAGCGCAAAGTATTTTTTATCTGGACGTCATATAAAACATCCATTGAGTTTGAACAAAAACGCAATTAAATATGTGTACTTTAAGATATCAAAGGACAGAAATATGACTTGTCGTAAGATAGCTTGACAGATTCCTCAGAATTTATGAGTTTGAAATTTTGTCTCGGCTGTGATTCTTTCTTACAGTCAGAGATCATAATCACTCGACTCGAAGGCCCCTCAATAAAAAATTCGTTTAGTAACAATGCCATAGCTATAGCTATATAGCTAAATGAATTAACTGTGACTGGTGGATCTGCGGATTAAGGGCAAATTTATTGTTACCTCAGTTCTTGTTTTTACCGCTTGTTGCTATTATTGCTGCTGTTGTCAGTTCTGTGACAATCATTGTTGTTGATATTGTTATTAAGTTGATGATGAATATCACTAAAATCCGATGTTGATTTATCGTTGATTTATTCGGTGAACATTAAACTCCACTTCACGTGTTTTGCTTTTACCTTACACAGAAACATCATTTTTGCTTTTACCTTCCAATAAAAAGTATAGAAACATCACTTTTAGCTTTTGTTTTCCATTTTATACCTGATAAAGTTCGTATACCCCAGTTGCCGCGGCAAGACCGTTCTCTCGGTACTATTTTATTTAAACCTCGTTTATTACACAATAAATAGCGTGAGAAATGTGACGAATGGTTGTAGTTCAAAGAGTGATCTAATGGCAATAATACATTTGAAATCCCGTCTGGGAACACTGATGGTCGTTGAGATATAACTCATTACATCAAAATAAGAAAGAGTGTTTGATGAATATACGCTACAGTCACCTTTTATCATTGGTTTTAACGCCGTTTTCAACATTTTTTCAGTTATATACGGCGGCGGGTTCACCTAACCAGGACTGTGCACTAACCAATACTAACTTACTATCCCAAAAAGAATCGGCAACATTTCCACATGTGGTGGAAAATCAACATTTTTTGTCATATTTTCATAGAAAGGTACGACCTTCCGTGACCAGGATTTTGAACCTGTAATAAATCATATAAACAAGATTGTATACAAATATTTCGAAAGGAGAAAGATAACACATTAATAGAAAGTTAGCCTTTATACAGTAAAGAGGGTGTCAATAAAGGTGTGCTTAAAATGACTGTTGCTTACAGATGACCGATATTCTTAGATGGCCGTTAATTCGGGATTGACTGTAAATATTGATTTGAACAAATACGACATTCCTTATTCGTATTTCATACCTGGAAAACATTGCTTTAATTCTGTAATGTAATCAATTGGAAACAAGTATCAATAATTGCACCAACAAACAAGCGACTATTCAATTTGTTTATTTGATTTCAAACAATTCTAAAGCGCGAATATAACCCATTTTAATATGATTAATCAATTCCTAAATAAATACGGAAGTTTCTATTTAATCCAACAATTTATTTTGATAAAGCCCAATATTGAATGTATTGTCTTACAACTATAATTATGTGGGGGCGTGCTTTTAATTTATATAAACAGCGATCGAATATAATTCATTGACCAAATGCGTTGAGCCCCCACCGGAATTAATATAATAGTTATAATTACAAAATAACAAAACAAATATGCTATTAACGAGCGATATACAGTCAAACGTGTGAACAAATGGCACCCTTTGGAAAGACAAAATGTGGCCTTTATTGACAGATGGTCATATTCAGAGGTCAATTTGTTCTGAATAATCAATGATCTTTTTTCAAAGAATGGCGTTCATTCGCAAGGTGGACTTTATTCAGAGGTGGTCGTAAACACAGGTTTGACTGTAGTACGCCTGTCGAAACTTCTAACGCCCTCTGGCACATTTTTTAAAACAATTAAACATTGACGATATTTAGAAGGAAACTCGATTCGCTCGTGCACTTAACTTTATTTCGTCCTACTTACAAACAGTCGGTGAACTATTCACGATTTTGCAATATCATGTCCCGAATGTATAGATGAATATGCATATCTAAATATACGTTTGAAAAATTTTAAATCTACTATTTCTGATGAAAAAATAATAAGGAACCACGGGGAGTGAGAAGTCTCGTAGAATGTACATGAAGAAAATATATAGAGGCAAGCCTTTATTTTTCAAATTACGCGGACTTTTTGTTACATGGGCCAGCCATAAAAATGTTACGCAAACTAGTATTTTTAAGGATGGTAATTTCTGATGTTTTTTTTTCATTTACACCCTTAACCTTTGCCCATTTAAACGTGAGGTTGAATTTTCGAATCTCATCAGGAATCGTGTAGATTTGATGTGCTTGTGAGTCGTCAATTTATTATACAGAAAACAAGGTACTTGTCACTCAATGAGTGGATTTGAAGTGGGTGCGTAATAATGCATTTTTCTCTTATTTTAAATTTGTTGTCCTTTCTGATTGTGGTGACACTTTAGGGAACTTTTCATTTACTTTTATACCATATATACTTGTGACACGTGACCAGCGTGATCTCCGCTGCTAACATGTTTTGTTGATTTATTTTTCACTGGAGTTTAACACCTGATCAACAGTCAGGGTCATTTTGTTACTTTCCCAGCTTTAACTGTAGAGGAAGACCCCTGGCTTACATCAGGCTTACATCTGGCTTACACCTGGCTTACATCTAGCTTACATCTGGCTTACACCTGGCTTACATCTGGCTTACATCTGGCTTACATCTGGCTTACATCTAGCTTACATCTGGCTTACATCTGGCTTACATCTGGCTTACATCTAGCTTACATCTGGCTTACATCTAGCTTACATCTGGCTTACATCTGACTTACATCTAGCTTACATCTGGCTTATATCTAGCTTACATCTGGCTTACATCTAGCTTACATCTGGCTTACATCTGGCTTACATCTGGCTTACATCTAGCTTACATCTGGCTTACATCTGGCTTACACATGGCTTACACCTAGCTTACATCTGGCTTACATCTGGCTTACATCTGGCTTACATCTAGCTTACATCTGGACAGAACCACCGATTACAAGTCAGAGACCATAACCATTCGACTAAGGAGGCCCCTCAAAGTTTTGTATGACATTTGGAATGGTCAAACCTGTGAAAATGTAACCAAAGGGAGAGAAAAAATAAGATTTTTTGTACATATGCGTCTTTTATTCAGAGTTCACTTTGCTCTATTGGGTCAACATGCGTGTGATAGAAAGATGCCGTTGATTATAGGTAACATTAATCAAAGATTGACAGAAATTTTATCTTAAATAACATTAAATGTTGTAGTGAGCACTTCACGATGCTTGGCCCAGTAAAAGCGTAATTCGATTAATTCTTCACTTTTAAGAAAGTCTGCTTGAATAAAAGGTTGCAATACTTCAGACCGAAAATTCTCTCAAAGGAATTGTTGTAAAGCGCAAGAATGTCCAGACGAAAGCGTGCATGATACGGAAAAAGTCCGAGTTGGCCTAATCTGCACAAACATGTCATGAACGTCATTTCCGCAGCGTTCTGTCAGGTTTTGACACGACTCGAACATGTTCACTAATCGGAAAAGTTGCAAAATGTACAAGCTTTCAATTTCCTCCTGAACTCGTCACAGGATGTAATAAAACAGACAGATAACTGAAAATGTCGTCTGTAAAAGACAGCTCATTGTTTTTTTCTAATAAGGATATCATTTAGCAAAAGTGATGTGTTATTTAATTCTTGAAAAAATCACAACTTCTTAATGTTTACCTACAGTTGTATTAGCAGCAAACAATCGAGAATAAATTTATAAATCTCTTTCGATTAACAGTGGTATCAAAATGGCTTTAACTGAAGCTGCATTCAAAATATTCTCCTTACTGATTGTATTCTGTGAAGCCTGTCGATGAATACCTGTCCTGAAGAAGTAGATATACAAAGTGGCTTTTGTTTGTGAGAGTTTGTTTTTTGTCCCCAATTTTTTGGTAGGTTTCTATGTGTTGAGTGTTTTTTTTGGGGGGGGGGTTAGTATTCTGGGGATGTGAGGCTTTATGCGTGACTTTTTCTTTGAAATGTTATCTATATTTATTGGAGATGGTCCTTGATCAGGAGTTAAAATGAGCATCATGGTATATTATGTTAAGCGTCTCGACCTCGGATTGACAACTGAAAATTATTATAATAAAGCTTACAAAATGTCTTTTTATTGACAGGGTGACGTCCACAGGTATTAATAGTGCAGATATTTCTTGAGTATGTCATGGCGAATAGTTAAATTATGATTCGATTACAACTTGTTTCTACAATTTCTGAATACACAAAATGTGTTGTTACGAATAAACACAACGTTAAAACAGTTAGTTTTTGACACATCTGGACTTTATTATATATCATAATTTTTGTTGAAAAAAATGGCTTCCAGATTGCGTAATAATAAATCCTTGATCTAAAGTTCCTTTGGTTTTACTTCATGAAATAAAGCTTTGTGGTTGTCGTAGTTTTTAACTAAACATAATTTGTTATGAATTCTGAGCCTTAGCACAACTTTAAGTTACAGTTTAACTTGTGTTTGCGGCCACCTCCTGGCAAAGGTCACCATGTGACTAAAGGCCATTCTTTTGAAATCATCATTGATTATTTGGAACAAACTGACCTCAAAATAAAGGCCATCCGTCAATAAAGGTCACGTTTTGTATTTCCCAATGGTGGTCTTTGTTCACAGATTTTACTGTAGTTTGATAACCAAAGAGTCATATATAAGCTGTTTCAGTGCATGTATTTTGAGAATCGATGGAGAGCTGGTTCCCGAGTTCTCTTGATTTAGCTGAATCATGTTAGTGTAACTTCAATATGGACATTACTTGCTAATTTTGTGATAACATTGAACAATTATTTCTATAAATGGAAACTGTTATGACGTCATCATTCATTTAGTAATTAAGGAAGCAGCAAAAACCTATTTCTCGTCTAAATTTATAACTCGGGGGTTAATTTTGGTCACAGATTAAAGTCACGTGATGACAGAATGTGAAAGTCTGTGAGAAGAAACCGTAATTAATTGTTCCGTTTACAAAAGTGTCCGTTATGCTATCAATGAGTACATTTTCAAGTGAAAGTATTTGGTCGTGAGTTGGTCGTCACAATTTTGCCATGGTACTAATCTTATCATGTTTTACTTATGTTGAAGTCTTGAGCACACTTGTACAATACGATATATTTTTTTTACAAAAAAAAAATCCAGAAAATATAGAAATTTGTTTGAATAAGCTTTCAATATAATTGACGCTTTCATAGTCTTGTAACAAGCACGCATAAGTCCAAAAACTCTGCTAATAAGGCCAATTATAAATGCTTCGTCCAAAACTCAATGAATGAGACAAACTACCAATGCCTAAGTCCATCATTTAATGCGTAAGAAAAAATGACAACTACAGTAAGAAAAAGATCATGATTGGAGTTCACAATTCAATACATAAGTTCAGTGAGCAATATCTTGGACTAATTAGAAATATCCGTGGCCAACGATGCATAAATGTAACAAACAATGTCTTGGGTCGAAAACAAATTAGGCGTGCTCTTTAATACAGTCCAACCTGTGAACAAAGGCCATCATAGGGAAAGACAAAATCTGGCCTTTATTGACAGATTGCCTTTATTCTGAGGTCAATTTGTTCTAAATTATCACTGACGCTTTTTTTTTCAAAGATTGACCTTTATTCACAGGGTGGTCTTAATTCAGAGGTGGCCGCAAACACAGGTTTGACTGTATATGTTAATCTGGACAATGTATATCCTGCACACGGATGTTTTGTTAAGAATAAAAGTTCTACCGTAACAATTACAATGTACGTATTTTATATTCTACTCAGAATTTGATAAGGATCACTTTTTAAAGTTAATGTAATTTGAAGTTTGTATGATTACACACGATGAGGCTTGTATCTTACCGGTTCTGTCTATACAGGCTGCCAATTTGCATGGGAAAAGCAGTATCCACGAAAAAGTGGGGTGCACCTTGACATGTACTTTGTGTACATACTTCAGTTATTCATCTTGAAAGTTGTTTGAAGTGGCTAATTATCGTGTAAGACAACGTCTTAGCGTGGAAGAAATTAACAGAGGGGTTGGGATGCTGGAAGCAGGGTCGTCACAACGTCATGTGGCTCGTCAACTTGGCGTTGTAGCGAGGATATGGAACTGCTTCCAAATGCATGGTGATGTTATCCACAGACACGGGGAAGTCGTCAGAGGGCTACTACACAGGCAGAAGACCGTTTTATTGTAGTACAAGCCCGATGACATTGCTTCATGAACGCCACGGCCCTCCATAATGACTTCCAGAATGCAACAGGGGTTTGGGTTTCAACTCAAACCATTCGAAACAGACTGCATAGTGGTGGTATGAGGGCTAGACGACCTGCAATTCGTATTCCATTGATGCACGTCTCGAATGGGTCCAAGGTCACGTAACATGGACTTTGAACGACTGGACACCGGTACTTTTCACAGACGAGTCCAGATTCTGTGTTGACTTTACAGATAGGCATGCCCGGGTGTGGAGAACATCCAATGAGCGTTTTGCACCGGTATGCATCGCAAACCATGATTGTTATGGTGGGGGCTCAGTAATGGTTTGGGCAGGGGCCAGCATGCAGGGGAAGACCGATCTTTATATCATTGAAAACAGCACTCTGACAGCTCAGAGATGCGTCAGAGAGGTCTTGGATGTATACGTTCGTCCATATGTTGGTGCAGTAGGCCCAGATTTTCATTTTAATGGACGACAATGTCAGACCTCACAGAGCCAGAGTGACCAATAAGTACCTTCAAGCTGAAACAATCGTCAGGATGGACTGGCCTGCGAGGTCTCCAGACCTCAACCCGATGTCTTGGACATGCTTCAGGTTGCAATATTTGCACGCCCAGTTAAGCCTACCACCATCCAGGAGCTACAACAAGCCCTCCTTGAGGAGTGGGTTCGAATCCCACAATGCAGCATCCACAGGCTTATCAGTAGCATGAGAAGACGATGCCAGGCAGTAATCAATGCCAAAGGGTACCATACACGATATTGAAGAGATCCTATTACGTATATTGCGTAGAGCTTCAGTTTTATGGCTGAAATACACCAGCATTCTACGTGTTTGTAATAAGGAACTGACAGTTAACTAGAGTCACTGGATACGAAGTAATCAATGTTCTCTAGTCATTCTTGAACAGAAGCATATGTTGTTTCTCAACATTCCTGTTTCATAACCAACGAATTGTGTAAACAAATGATTGATGACAATTATATTTAGTATATACAGCAATGTTTCATATATCGGTCAATGAAGAAACACACGAAAAAAGGGTTGTTGTTAACATAATAAAAGCGTATTCTAATGTATTATCATAATACAAATACGGCATCAACCCGACGATTGTCGCGAAAATAGCATGTTTACAGAAGCTGGCTCGGTCAATATTTGTTTTGTGTATAAACACGGTCTGTATAAAAGAACAAACTAGCAAATATTTCCTGGCTTCAAACCACTGTATCAAAGACTTCCTTTGTACGAAAGCATAGCGCACTCGAATAGTTTTTTGTATTGATTTACACGTGTGGGGGTGTGTGTCACGTGTTTACTTTGTCAAAGGTGCGGATCATGAAGCGCACGTTTAACGATTGTGTGTCATAATGTAATGATTTTGCGGCTTTTTTTGTGTGGGACGAGTACAACTTTATGTGAGAGAGGCGTTATCGCTAAATACAGTGAACCTCTCCAAAACAACACCCTTTGGGAGAAGCAAAATTATGATGTTGCTGAGAGATTGATGCTCCAGAGAGGTTAAAATAATAGTTAAATCGTACAAAAATCATGCTGTTGTTGAAGGGAGATTATTGCTCAAGAGAGGGCTGCTCTATAGGGGTTGCACTATATTCAGTTTTACAGTCACCTGAGTTGATAGAAAGAATTCGGTGCCTGTGTCTTTGATCAGACGTAAGTGTCTAGCTTACCTGCATCACGGTGTCGTGACTTGAATTGCGCCATTTATAAACAGAACAGAAACATTTGAAAGAATATGGAATTATCGTTTGTATGTTTTTTTTTCGAACTAATTGCCAAACACCACATATTAAAATGAGCAATTAGTAAAACGAATGGTCTGGCATCCATCCTGTGATATTTCCTTTTGGCAATTTCTGTGTTGAAATATTTCATAAAACAGCTTCAAATTCGTGTTGCAATGTTTGTGAAATTAGGTTTTCCAAATGTTAGCTCTCCTCTGCATCCGTAGGGAGAGACGCCATATTTAATGTTCGTAATTATGATCTTTTCTGTCACGTGGGCAATTCTTTTACTTGGTCATATTCGAAATCAGGTGAATAACATTATGACATCGTAGCTGTTCGGTCCCGTTATTGTTACGTTAAAATGCCACCTTTAAGTCTTTGTTAGTGTCTATGACTTGGCTGATGTTGATTTGTTATAATGCATTATCAAAGTACTTTTTTGTTCTATTGTGTTGTAGCATACATCGGAATAATTTGAGCTATTAGTCTAATAAAATATTCACGCATTCAGAACCAAGAATGTATTTTGTGTCTGTTTTGGATTTTTGTTGGCTGTCTCTAAGAAAGCCGGACTACAGGACTACATAGGCGTCAGTTTTAAACAATACTTTTCCGTTTCACTGCGTTTAATGTTAGCCTCCCTTTAATACTTACCATTGGATTATTTTTATAACAAGTCTTGTACGTCTCACAAAGATCTGGCAAATGATTTTGTTGACGCATTTTGATGACGTTTAAAATAAGCAATCAATCAGATACGGAAGTTTTTTTCCACCAGTCCACCGGTTGAACAGCCATGCTCTGGTCTTTAGAATCATTGTTCTGAGATCTGTGTTTATCAAAAACTGCATACATTGTATTGTTATGCGTTAATGCGATAGAAATGTTTGAGCTGTTGACAGACTGCGCGATCGAGGTTTATAGATTTACTACTGACACTGTTCCGTATGAAAGAGTTTGCATCCAAGAACCTGTATGAATGCGGTAATTCATTGCGACAAAATGCGTATTGTGAAACCTAACTCACAAGGCAATCTCATTATGAGAAACACTTGTGAACATTTTAAAGAAATATATAGCTCTGTCGTCGCTAAGATATTAATTGATTTACGAAAATTTATTCTGGGGGCTTCTTGGCAGTATTTTTATATATAACTTTATTCGCCTACTTCTTCTGAAGAAATTTGCACGAAACTAGAATATAAATAAATAAAATAAATAAGTAAGTTGGAAGACTTTTGTGAAATACTGAAATGCCGAAACACTAGATAGTCAACATTGACACTTTCAGTTAATATTTTGCTGCACAAAATACATGACAGCAATGCATATAATAACACATGAAAAAAAAAACAAGATACCACGTTGTTTGTCTGTAAACAACTTAACACTATAATGGGTGATTACAAAATGACGTTGTTATTAATAACTGTACAATTTACGACGCTAAGCTGAGGCTAGCAATTGCTTAGAATCGTCATCATATCAGAAAACACTTGTTGTATACAATGAACTAGCAAAAAGTCACAATATGCATAGTAAATATAACGTAGTAATCTCTGCTGACGTTCAGACACTTGTTATTTGCGTACAATACGAGCATTCATCGTCTTTCAAGATGATGTCTGGAAGTGCTCCAATGAATCATCTAATACCATGAGGCGTATGTAACATTCAATATGATTAGAAACAAGAGTCTAGTGCTGTAAATCTGATGTTTATTATTGCACATATGGTGCATGGTTAATCAGCGATTTCAGGGCATTTTTTAACATTATTTAATTATTTATCTATCCCATTATTCATTTGTAATGTTTGTTTAAAACCAGTCTATCAAAGTGTTCATAATTCTCCATTAAAATTAAGTGCTAGATTATCACTATGCAAAGGCTTTTTCTGGAAATTAATGGTATTTTTTATTTCATTTGATATTGTCACGTATATACCTTGTACTTAATATAAGTACGTACAAGAGGGTCGGGCATTTTAGGAATTTTGCTGTGAGTCTGGTTTCTCTATTTTTAGTACAGTGCAACCTCTCCAAAGCGACACACTTTGGGAGAAGCAAAATTACGTTTTTATTGAGAGTTTGTTGCTCTAGATAGGTTAAATTAATAGTTTAATCGTACAGTGGGGAAAATCGTGCTATTGTTGAGGGGAGATTGTTGCTCAAGAGAGGGCCGCTCTGGAGAGGTTGCACTGTACATTGATGGAGAGGCATACATTTAGGATGATGGATGGAGATGAATATTCTAGACATGAATTTATAAACAAACATTTGTACGTTTGGAATAGTCATAATACATGAAAAAAAAACCTTTGGCTGAATTTTGAGTATGAAATTCCTACATGAAATTCGTACATAACTACAGTGAAACATTTCCTCCGGTGTATGGTTTACTTAGATACCATTTCAATGAATCAATTACTGATGTATTCAACAGTCGTCTGAGTGATACAGAACATGCAATCCCTGAAGATTACGAAAATAATTCAATATTCAAAAAGAGTGATAACGCTTCTAACATATGGATGCAAAATCCATATTTTATGACACAGTTTTTAATGAAATAATGATTACAAAAAAGCTATGCGAACTAAATGCGCATAGTAAGTAGATGGAGATACAACAGAATACATAAATTGATTTGTAAGAATACTGAAAAACACTTTAAGCATCAGGGAATTGCTTATCGTTATTGGAGACGGTGAGGTTGAAAGCTTAACAAGCCGATGCGAGATGAAGAGAATGAGATTATAAGGATCATACCATCGTTCTACCTCGATCAAATTAGAAAATAACCCAATGACATTAATACATGTACCTTAATTATCTTTCAATTATTCATTTATCTTACCTCGTACGGAATACCCGCTGATTGATTGCTTGGGCCGGGTCACGTGCTGACCTTATATTTTCCCGTATTAGGTCAGTAGCAATTCATATTCAGTCAGTTATCATTATTTCAAAATAAAAATGGTTGAAATGGCGTAAAAGTTTGGTAAATTAATTTATGAATGGTACTCGGTAAGATAAATTCGTTACACGGATTCTTACTGACCCAAAACGGTGTGGTACAGGGTCAGTAAAATAATATAATCTCGTCCAGTTATTCATTTACGGACACTGTATCAAATTTAAAATAATTAAACGAATATTTTTTATTGTTAAATTTAACATTTTTTTAACCATGGGTGTCATTTTTGGAAAAGAATCTCACATTGAATGGCTCCTGGTCATGACAAAGTCACCAGCGAAAGAAATAATCCATGTAGACTTAACCGACAAAGCGACAGAAAAAAATCAAGGCGAAATGTGCTATACGTATTCATTTGTACTACAATATCCCAAATTAAATATTTATGGAATCAGATGATTGCTTAACAAGATGGCACACATTGATTTTTATAAATATATTATCAGGTTTAGGTACAAATGTTTCAATTTAATTGTGGTCGATATACTACATAGTCTCATTAGTGACCACTATGTGCCGGGTTGCCTCCAGAATTACGGCCATTGATCCTAATTGGTCGTATGTATCATTTTCTTTCATTGGGGTAAATGTCCTCAGTAATCGCGGAAATAACCCCATTAGACATAGTGTTCTTCTCATTTGTGACTTTAGAACGATAATAATAAAAAAGCAGCATAACGAAGCTTTTTTTCTACTAAAAACTCTCACACATAGAGAAAAAAACGCTATTCGGTCTATTTCCACACGTCTTTGTGCAATTAATTAACACATTTCGAGCTTGCTTGAAACGCATGATGGTACTCAGTCTGCTAAAATATTTTGTGAAAACACGAACGTTCCGAATTCGCAATTATCGTAAGCTCTATTAATGATTAAAATGCCTTAAACGAAAGGGGAAGGAACGGCAACTCTGGATAGAAACTGTAATACTTTGGGTTCGATTAAAACCAGAAATACTCTTTAACAAAGAAGAGCGTCTGCTTAGTGCGCAATCGGCAATCCTCGGCTTACTCCCCTTCGGTCCATACTAATGTCAATGTCGAGGGACATACGAGTAGTTCCGAGTGCATAGTGCGTGCAACACGTGAATTACAACTCAGAAGCTAAGATGTCTTGTTTACCCGGTTGTGTAAACCTACACTTATAATAGAATAAACGAATAAATGTCTGGGTCCCATCCTCTGGTGTCATTCGTAAATACTACGAACGTGTTTGAAATTTTGAAGTATAAATGGGGACCCGTGTAGAGGTGGTAACGCAGATTAGTGTATCCTTTTCTTCTGTGTTGTTAATAACGCTAAAATACTTCCAACCCTTCCGATTTGAGCTCGGTTGCCATGATGGCAGTCAATGACAGATATTGAAACTTAAGAAAGATTTTTAATTCAGTAGGGTCATCGTTTTCAGAAAAGATGGGCATTAAGATGGTGCTGAGTGTGGTTAACCATACATTTGTATTTTATCGATACTTGTTATTCTGATGTACATTTTAAAACAACTAGGAACACGCCACCAAATATACGATGTTCCATACACTATTCAAAGTGTACTTCATGCATTCTTGTAAAAATCTATGGATAATTATAATGGAAGAGTGGAAAATGAATAATTCATGTCAGTACGTTCAAAGTAATTTTTCTGGGCTTTAACATTTCACTAAATGCCAGGGTCATTCAGGAACATTTCTGACAGAGCTGCACCAGTTCAGCTAAAGCTAAGTTTGATATTAATATGTGATAACTTAACTTGAATAATTCGAATTGAATCATGTTTTACTTCTTGCTGCCTAGTTTAACTTTTTTATCAGGCTTGCTTGGTTCTAGTAACTGTTCATATCATGTTTTATTTTTGTGAATTTTATGGTGCCCTTTTCATAATAGTGAAATAAATACATGTATGAAAAAAATTCTGGAATAAACATTTGATAAAAAAAATCATAATTTAACAGAAAAAATTGATTACAAAAATTCGTAAAAGGGTAAAATTTTTCATGAACATCTGAGAGATGTTCAGAAATTTAATATTTTGAAAGAATGTATTCAAGTCTCAACAATTTGACTGTCAATAAATGTTTTATAAATATGACTTGTTTTTTTGTACTTAGTTTTAAAACCATGCAATCAAGAAGAGATCATGAACTAGAAATCATCAGGGTTCAGAACACGAAGGTGTAACAACAGGCACAGCCGGAATGGTCAGGTTGTGTTTGAAGAATGAAAGCATATCCAACATGATCAACTGAGAGACTGACAACTCTGATTCATTGTGATATAACAATAGATAATTTAGTTTTGATACTTGGGTAATGCCATTAAAGTCTATGAACATAGTGCTAGCTGAGAAATCCAAGAAATCTTCAGAAATGAGAGCCCTCCTTCTGGTTTTAGAAACCATCTTTTTAAACAAAAATTCCGCTGAAAAATGATTCAGTGTTTATATTATGAAAATTTCAGTCATGGTAACATTATGCTTTCTGTTTCAGGATAGTGCTTGTGAAGTCTATGATCTGGTTCAGCAAGGGTTAATGTTGAGGGTTAAGTGCAGTCCGGTATGTCACAGGCGCGTTATGCTTCTTATTCTGACTTGACCAATCCAACCTTGAAAAATGCTATCAACCAGAACTGTCTTTCCACCATACACCTTGCAACACTTGGTAAGTAATTCAATTAGTTTTGCACCCCTAACGAGTTTTCTAAACTGCTGGAATACTTGCCTGACATTTGGTCAGGCAAAGTTAAAATTTCTGTCTGACCAAATGAATATTTGTCTGACCAGATATATTATAAACAAGTGATAAATGCTGTAAATTGTGCCAGACTGCCAGACATCTGGTCTGGTACTTGCTGAAAAGTTATTGGACCTGCTCGAAATTTGCCTGACATGTCAGACGGTCCAACAACTTTCAGGAAGCCTTCCCTGAGTTATTCTATGTCTTATCACACAAGTTTTTTCTACTTATGTTACGTATAATGTCCCTCATTTGAACAAATGCTGACAAAGAAAGAGAAGAAAAATTGCCTTTTATCATATTTGGATTTTACACAGAGGTTAATTTATGTTGCAATTATTTCTGGTTTAAATGTGTGTTAGACGCATTAAGTCTGTGACAATTGATAAAAATTACTGCAGTTCCTATTTTCAAAGATTAAAACATCCAGTATAAGAAGAAATCATTGTGAGCTATTTTTTTTTCATTTATACATGCACCAAGGATGAAAATCCATTTGGTGTAATTTATGATCAAGAATTTGAAAAGTGGTGTGACAGAACCAAAATTTGGCCCCATTCCCCTCCAAATAGTCCAAATCCCCCAATTATGAAGAAAAATACCCCAGCCTCTGAATGAGAATAACAGCAAACAAAAAAGTAATGGTAAGTTGTGTTTACTCCAGTAGAGAAAATGAACAGCACTAAATCAGCTGAGTTTCTGTATTGCTTTATATGTAATAAGTCAATGCACAAAGTCTCTGATCTGTGGGCCCTGGTCCAGGTGGCATGCCCCAAAAATCTAGAGAGCCTTGTATGAGGAACTGTTTAAAAACACAGAGTATGATTGGGACTCAGATATATATATTCTAGACAACCAGACGGTTTGAAGTATCCAAGTTCCAGCCACTGAGAGTCCACTGTGTATACATTCTTGCTATGTTTGTGTCATTATCTCTGAGATTAGTATGAAATAAAATGAGGAGCTTCCATGATTCCATAGTCTCTGACTATTAATCACTACTACATAGTTATTCATGTTGCATCAACAAGCAACACAAGTACAAATATGTTAAAGTGCTGGGCTTATCAAAATAGGGACAATTTATTTATTTGAAATGATTTCATTGTACATGTATCTATAAACTTCAAAAGACTGACATTCTTTGCAGCACAAACAAAAGTAGATTCTAGCAATCTTCTCAGTAAAAGATTTCATTACAGACATAAGGAAATTGTCATTCTTGTCTAGTACCAAGAAGTGGATAAAAAGACACTATTTTGCTAATTGACAAGCAGATTCTGGTCAATTCTGTCACTCTAGAAGCCTTTAGCAACAATATACAATCAAGAATATATCCCCAGACTGCAATACCAATATTATCAGCCAATATATTTCCTGAAATTGGTGCAAAATTGACATATATTCATAACTCTGGCGGGATTAGTGTTTTCACTAAGATCCATCATATACTGGAAAATACAATAGCTGAAGCTCTTAATTTTGTGGGAAATATCCAATTGAGAGCCATAATTACATTTGTGGAATGATTAATAATAAATTCATCGAGAATAGTTACTTATTACATTCATCAAATTTTCTTTGTCTCATTTTCTTACGGCTTAATTTTGTAAGCTATGTCAACTTAACTTGTTATGAGATAGAGTTAAAATATTGAATCTATGTATTTACTGTTACGTTTTTTTTGTCATTCCTTTAAATACATATAGATCTAAAACTTGCCTTTATTCAGGTGTTTTTCCTTTTATAGAAAGGGCCATTTATAGGCGTCTTCCCCGTAGGAAAAATCCTTAAATTCATGCAGATTTCCCCTGAAATTCAGTTTTTTCTTCCCCTTTTGCAAAAATAATGTGTTAATTTTTCCCCAAATTTAAGAAAGGCCCCTTTCCCTATGTGTGAAAAAGAGCCTATTATTAATAAATGGCAGTTTTGCTGAAAGATGGTGGATAGATGTACCAGTAATGCAATAATATGTGTAAAAACTTCTTGCATCTGCTCTGAGCAAAATTTGCTTCCATGTTATATGATCCAAATTTCAATGGCACTGAATTAATAATGACTAATCAAAGCAGATTAAACAGATTGATAATTTATCATTGTTGTGTAATTTGTATATTGCAGTCTTCTGCAATAACCCTCTAGCACAAAGCCAAGGGCTCATAAATTTCCATTTGGGCTTGTGAACTTTCTCAGAATTGTATACTCAGGCCAGTAGTAAATTATTTCTTTTCATTAGCTCTTATATAGTTTGGGCCAGTGCTTTCAAAAAGTATTTGAACACCAATACTGACATGAAAGTCTGGTACTGGTAATCTGTTAATAGAATTCTGTGTACATGCAGCATTTGACACTAACAGTGTGCCGGGATCCCAAGGACACCAAAAACTGGGAAGGGACTCCAAAATTGACATGCCAGGTGTTCTGTTGGGACACTTGATTTTCTAAGTAGAATTATCTAATAAGTAGTAAAAACCCTTTTGGTAACGTGACATTTCGGCAAAATAATACGAATGATGTTGTCATATCCGAAAGATGGTTGTCCGAAATGAAATCAGGCAGGTGGAAATGGTGTAACAATACGTCTTGTCACAACAGGAAACGGTGTTATGGTAAGTTTTTGTCACACATTCTCGCTACCTTTCTTTATTTTCCAAAAAATGAACACAATGTGGAAATTTTTAGATGGTGTAAGTAAACCAAAAGCAAAAAACTTAAAACAAAACATGGACAGCAGGAAGTTCAAAGAAATTACAAAAAGGAAAAAAGAAAACGAAGCTCTCAAGAGTCTTGGGGAAAAAAGAGTTTGTTTGGTCGAAATGTGATGATGAACAGACCGGAATGATTTGCACTGTGTGTGTACAGTATCAATCTATAGGGTCTTTCATTACTGGGTGCACAAATTATAAAATTCAAACTATAGAAAAACATACTAATAAGATGCATAATGAAGTATTAAAGATGGTACCAGATCATTTGTTTCTTTGAAAGGTTCCATTTTTCATTCATTAAATCAATTCTTCATACATGAACTGGTAAATCTTTAGTAAGGTACATAACTAAAACAAAGGTCAGTCTATCATCAGCACAGCTCCAGGTGGCAGATGAGCTTGAACCAGGTGACAAAATTGAGGCCCCTGTGGCTGATGTACAGGCCTTAGCCTACGAGTGTGACAACTTGTCAAGTGATCATGTTGGTGACGAGATGATCTTTTGCTGTTACAGCAAAAATCATAAAAATTGCATTTGTTGTTCATGAGATATACAGTGTATTACCAAATAAAGCTGTTTATTCTGATGTATTTCCTTGCTGTCAAGTTCAGTATTTCATTTTTATAAGACTTTTACTACCAATCTGTTCCAGGGAATTTTCGGACAGGACTCTTGAATTTAAAAGCAGGTATTCCTTTGGGATACCTGGCTTAAAAGTTAGTGTCAAATGCTTACATGATGCAGAAAGAAAAAATAATACATAACTCCAATATTGTAAGAAAATGGACATTCAAAGTGCTTGAAATTAGAGTAATTTAAATAGAACCATGCTTTACCAAACATCAAAGATCCTTCCTGCGTCTTAGTAAAATTTCTATTTTCTTCTTTGTCCAGTCAATTTGAATTTTTACCAATTTAGAACAGCTAAGTGTATTAGGTTCTCTCTGAATTTTGCAGTTCTAATAGTTCAATGAAAAATAGCTAACAGCAAATCACTGCCCAGTCTGTGGTGAAGAATTGTTGGAAATATTTGCTGATTTGTTAATGGTTGATTGCCAATATTATCTCACTTGATAATACTATTGGGGTATATGGAAAATTGATGAAATCACCTCCTAATGTTATATTTCCTCTGAACAGAATTAGTCTATATCCTCTTTGGTCAGTGACGGAATTTCCTGATAAAACACTTATTTGAAACATTGTCTTTGTGGGAGAACAGCATTGATTTTAGCTCAATCCAAGCTTATTACTTAAGGTTGAGAAATTAAGGCAGAAATCAGCTGAAGCTTGCTCCATTAAATCCTTCATTACAATAATTCAGCATAGAGGTTACCACATTTATCAGTGACTGATTTTTTTTTGTTTTTATTTTACAAGTTTACAAACTACAAGACAAATTTGGCTGTGATTGTTTCTTGCACTGTTTTTATGCATGTTGATTGATATTTTCTTTGCATTGTTTAAATATTGTTAATATGAATAATTTGTAAGAATATACTATTTTATTGCCACTGCATGATATAGATTGATTGAATAATGTTAATTGATCACTATCTTGATTTGATTGATTAATATCTGTATGTTGAAATGATTTATCATGTCTTCAATGTTAAATCCTGTTTGATGATATATTGGTATACAAATATTTCTGTTCATGACGTGATGAATTCAGCGTATATTAAGCATATTTTTTTCAAGAATTGCTTATTGTTTTTTAACCTTTGGAATGCACCTTTATTGAAGAAAAGAATCACAAAAGATCTAAGCATGGAGAAACACAATGATGATCTGAATAGTTGTGTGATGTGAATGTACAGCTTTTGGTTTTGTATTGTTATTTTTGTTTATTATTAGCTTGATCTTTTGATAATTGTCATAAAACAACACCACAAGGTATGATAAAGACGCTAACTAGTAGTTACTTGGATGTATTTTTTCTTCCTTCTGTTTTAATCAGTCTTCAGAGAAGTTCTGTAATGTCTGAGCATTCTTTTATCCCCTCTGTACAAGTTCATCTATAGGTACAAACAGAACAATATATTTGGACTTGCTGTTCATAAAATCTTTCAAATGGTAGTTTAACTGCCCACTTCTATATAACAGAAATTTTTGTTGAAAAGTATATAGCCAAAAATTAAAAAAGAAAAACGATTTTTATTTCGAGAATTGGGCTTGAAATCCTGGTTCCTTGGTTCTGGCCGTAACTGAATTCAGTCTCTATAATTGACTATTGACATCATCGCCATATGAGATTCATCTCTGTGTTAGTTTACAATCCTCGGGAGGGAGGATATTACCTAGTGGAGAGGATTCATTGTGACTTTTATAATCATGATTGTTCATGAGAAAAAATCTCTTTTAGTGTGAAGTGTATGACAATACATTACATGATTGAATTAATTGCTTGCAGGTCATGCCATGTTTTGGCTGTACGAAATATATGCTGTCAATAAATAGCTGTCCATCAACCCTTAATTAACTAAGTATATCTTTTACAAATATAGCCACAATCTTAAATGTATGAACTTACAGTAACCCCAGACCTGAACATTGCTAATTGAATACAGACCGTTAATGGTTGACAAATTCTTGATTAGATTGTCATAAGAAGTCATCACTTATTTGACAGCATTTCTGAATGATTGCGATGGTTGTAAATGGACATTGTATCATGTGCTTGGTAATTGTCATGTCAGCTCATGGCAGATAATGGAAGCAAAATATCTCAATGTACAGTGCAACATTCATTTGGTTTGTTTTTGGATTAATGTTGGACAAGTTTTAGTTTTGTTGTGTGATTTATTGTTTTTTTTTTGACAAATTAAAATATTGCAATAATGACTTACTGATGTTGGCTTAGTGACTGTATTCTGTAACCTACCTTCTGTACCTGACCTCTGTGCCCCTCTTCAATACCCCACCTCTGGGCCCGCCTATATGTATCATTCTCTGTACTCTATACTTCATCTACTAGAAATTTGTCAACTTGAAACTGGAAGTAATATACTATATTAGGATGTGTACTAAAGACATTTTCTAGACATCTGATATGATAGACATTTTAAGATACTTCAGGTTAAGTAGGCTTACACAGTTAAGCACTGCTCATCACCAATCATTCAACATTTTAATCATCTTGACGTTTTCTGTTTATATTTCTGCTTACTTGGCAAGGTTTTCTCGGTTTTTATAACCCCATACGAAGCAGACTTTGCATCTATGTATCCATTTTTTTATTGTTTTTTTTTTATAAGCTCGATTGTTTGTCTGTTTGAAGAGCTTTGAGTGTAGATATACTGCTGAATTCAAATGGCAGTTGAGCATTTGTTATCAAGATAATGCCTTTTATATAATTTTTCAATTTGAAAGGAATTTTTAAGAACCTGTTTGGTTAAAATTCACATTTTTGACCCTCTTAAGAAACAAAAAATGAAGAACACACCTTGACATAAGTGGTTTTAATATGTTGTATATAGTTATATGGATGTACTGTGTTAAGACCATTGTACATGTATAAGTATTGCATGAAACATCATAACATATCCTTTAATATCATCTTGGACCCATCCCGAATCTAAACAGCTAATTATCTGTGAACTTTAGACATGAACACATTATCTTCATTAGCAAGATGTAATTTTTAATAAAAGTGAAATATTTTATTTAAGAATACTCTTCTTGTTGAAAAGGGCTTAACAAATCTAACATTCAATTCATAAATACCGATAGAAGTCAAGCACTAGAAAATGGGAGGTCTAGCATTTGACATAAACTCAACTTCTTTTGCAATTAAACATGATTTTGTGGACAGAAGGGATCACAATAACTCATACTTCATTGGTGTAACAGCTGATACAATATTTTTCAAGATACTTCATTGGTGCAATAGCTGATATAATATTTTTCAAGATACTTCATTGGTGCAACAGCTGATACAATAGTTTTCAAAATACTTCATTAGTGCAATAGCTGATACAATATTTTTCAAGATACTTCATTGGTGCAATAACTGATACAATATTTTTCAAGATACTTTATTGATGCAGTAGCTGATACAATATTTTTCAAGTCTGCTGAGCAAATATTGTTTCTTATCATTAAATAAAATCTAAAATCCAAAGATCCAAAATACTCAGTCAATATGACAGTTGTCTGGTTGCTCTGCTGTACATAATGGATTACACAAGGATATAGTCCCATGATTTCCACAAATGTCCTTAGACACTGTGTTTTCAACCATATTGTCATATCAGAGCTGCAGACTTCCTTAGATAGCTCTAGGATTTAGTTTATGTTACGTCCTTTTTCGTAAACATGTATGTAAGTATCAGTTGGTTTTGTCACCACTTTGCCAAAGGGGCCTTCCATCTACATAAGGATGTTTTAAGTGCTGCTGAGTGTGAGTGGCATTTAAAAGTGTATCCACCAGGAATTTAATTTAAGTTACTGTCTAATAATTTGTACGATGCTTTTAAAATGAGTTAATTGATTACTTAGTAGATTCTTCAAGGTATATTTGAGCGTTTCCACGTGTCTGCAAGACATTCTGAATTAGTAAACGAAAGTACGATCTAATTTAGCATCAGTTAATAAAACACTGACTGTCAATTAGATAGCGTATATGTGGTCTTGTGTTATCTTTTTTTTCCTTCAGGAAATAGGTCATCGAGAAAAAAGTGTGACAAAAAATTTGTTAACCTTAGCTTTCGTCCATGTTTGCACATTTATTTCAATTGAATTTTTAATCAAGATAATAAGGAGATTATTGAAGGCAAAGTTTTTATTGACTTACTGACAGTTTAACACTTTTTAAGGGCTGTATTATTGAATGTTGTCTGTAGTAGATGCTACTGACCATGACACTTCCGTTAAGTATAATTCCGACCTGAGTTTTTAAAACTGGTGGAAAATTACTTCAGTTGTAAAATCTTAACCCTTAAGTGAATACTCTTTGTGGAAAAATGTCATTTCTGTGCTTGTCCGAGGTGCTATCAACTTGTCTCAAAGCATGTGATTGTGTCAGACTGATGTACTTATAAACAAACAGGGTTTTAAGATGTTGGGTGGAAAAGTACAAACTTTTAATTTGTTTAGTCTTACGATTCTGTAGCTGTTATTCTCACACAACTTATATGATAGAAGTCACTTGTCAAATTTATATACTAAATTTTTTTAACAAGGTTTTATGGCCAGCTAACTTTGGGTTGTTTAATCCGATTACGACGGTTATAGAAGATGCTTGAATATATTTAATGTGTAGGTTCTGTGTTAATTGGTTGATAACTGTCATTTTGTTCCCAAAATTGCTGGTGATATTTGTAGCTAATAGCTTAAATATTATAGCGCCTAGTTTGTATTTGTGGGATGGAATTTCACTATAGCTTGATTACCGATGTTTTTCTACAATAAATTGGTTTTCCGAGACAGTTTGGAGTATTCTGGTATCGTATTTAGCTCAAGTTGACGTCAGAATATTCTGTTAAAGGAAGATTTGGGATACCTCAAATAGCAGAGAATAGACTTTCTCTCAATTTATTGCATTTTAATTCCCAGTAAACGTTATGTTGAGACAAAAACAGACGATCCCTTATTCGGTATCTGCCCATTTATTTATTTTCCTCTGGTAACATTTATTTTTCGTTTTACACCGAGTTTTTATGTTATTGTCAATGTTTCTTAGCAGTAACTGACAACCAGTTTAGCAAACAATATCCATCTTGTTTTTCATCTATGATTTTGGACCATTGTTTAAGAGAAGGATGTGTCTCATTTTCCACACTATTGGAAGGAATGACTGTATTTTATGCTACTAAATTTTGATAGAAACTTTTCAATGCGTAGGCCCCAATTGTGTATGTCCTAGCTACTGATCAATCAGAATTAATTTGCCAAATGATATCTGCTTTGAACAATATAATAGATTGAATGTTATAAAACTTTTCATGTTAGCATATGTCATCATAAATGGATGATTTCAACTTTGTAGAACATGCACTTGTGATTTGTTCACAGAAAATTAAATCTGACTGAATTGACAGGTGTCTTATCATACTTTTGTGCTATCACACTAGAACCAGTCTGACAGGTGTCTTATCGTACTTCTGTGCTATCACACTAGAACCAGTCTGACAGGTGTCTTATCATACTTTTGTGCTATCACACTAGAACCAGTCTGACAGGTGTCTTATCATTCATTTGTGCTATCACACTAGAACCAGTCTGCCAACCCACTATGGAACATTATCTAGCTGATGGTAAGAATATTGTATGGGAATTCTTCACTCAAAAAGGTACCAGTCAATTTTAACCCTACTTCATCATAGAATGGTGACATTAGAAATGACATGAAAAAGGTCAGCTGTGTGTTAACCAGTTTGCTTGAATTCCCTTATTTGTCTTATTTTAGATGGCTGGAAAGGTTGCTGTTAATGTAATATACCTTAAGTCAGACGAAATTTAATTGCGAAGGTAAAGATCAATTGAGTTATTGTGATGATCTTTGACACAATTATGGTTGTACTTCTTTTGAATTACAACTGAACATTTTCAGTTCATAAGAAATTAGTTCTTGTGCGATTTTGACCACCTGCGCAATAAGTAAGTTGAGCATTAGGTCTTTGCACCTTCGGTTCTTTAGTTCAAAACCTGGGCTAGGCTCAAATTTTCTGTAACAAATAAGTTTAGGAGCCATAAATCCATCAGCCTGCAGCCATCGTTGATTATTGGTGTGGTGAAATTAGCAGTTGTACTTGCAGTGAAGAAGGTCAGTACATTCTCGGAATTCAGGAATAATGGTCTAGTTAAGTGCCTAGTTCCAGTACATAACTGAAATTCTGTAAAAAAAAAAGCAGGTGAAAGCAAAATAAATTCAGTTAGCAAATATGTTTCCCACCTTGTCTGCCACAATAATCCATACTCTAGTGATAAACTCAATTGTGACTGAATGAGGAGAGTTAGTAACCTATATGCTTGGCTTTATTTGGTGGACTAGACTTTATTTTATCATTATGAAGATTATGTCTGCTGTCCTATCTGTCTGAATCAATATCTAGACATAAGCCCATGGAATTAAGAAATTGTGCCTCTTCCTTCATTTGGTTAAAAAAAGTTACGGAACAAGGAAATGTGTCTTGATATACATTTAGTATATATGTGAGAACTCCATCTTTTTGATGACTCAATAAAATTGACAAACTCATTTAGCTTCAATTTCCAAATGTGTTGGAAACTTGATCGGCCTGTCAATTCAGTGTTGGCTAGATAGAGTCAGACTTGCTGAAAAAATATATCCTTCTATGTTCTTAGTAAAATTTTCAGACCTGTTTATCTGAATGATTTTTTCGACAGAAATTCCACACAGTCAGCTTTATTTGTCAGAGTACAAATTTGGTGTAATTATTACCATTGTAACAATATAATGATAAAAATACCATTTGCTAATCCCCAATGTGACAATCAAAAGGAAGATAACGTTTGATTTGTTATACAACGAAATGACAATACACCAGTTAGTTTTTCCTGAAAAGCCGGTGAACATTTGGACTGGTGAATATGCAATAAGTACATTATGTTTTCCATCATATTGACAGTTGTGTACTGGATGTAGCTGATGATCACATGAAGATAAAAAAAACCTTTTATTGTTTGTGAGTCTCAGAACATCTATTAAGGTCAATTGTTTCATTATCTTTCCATCTAAACGATCTCTATATGTCTGTTTTATGGCTCAAGATGATGGCAGAAAACATTTAATAGAACTCTGTGTTGTTATTTGTATTAGATTACTTGGGTATGTGAATTAATAGAATTATTTTAAAGCAATTTGTGGGTGTTCCTATATCTCTATTTCTAGCTCGTACCAATTCTTTTATTACATTTGCCCATTGCATTATATAGTAATGAGAATGCACTTAGTTACTGGAGCACATATTATAGCTTTGACTGGAGCATGGTATAGAGTGACTTTTTGCAATTTTGGGAAAGAGTCCGGGTCTGGTCCAAGTGGGTGTGATATCAAAATCAATTATTTTTAGGTTGGGAATTGAAAAAAAAGTCTTTATTTTTGATTGGGAAGGGTCTGTTTACCAGACCTAAACAAAGAAGGAAGAAAATTGTTGGTATATCACTTGCTATGTTCATAATAGCTCCTAGAAATCAACTATGGGATCCAGCCATTGTCCATCAAACTTATTTTTATTTTAGTCCCTATTTCATGACCCATTGCATTCCCTTGAAATTAGTGTTTTGGGGGATCATTTTGACCCTATTATACTTTACTCAGAGGATTACTATTATTGATTTTGGATGGTTCTTTTTTACAATATTACATTAATGAATGAGTGTCTAGGCCTGTTCCAAGCAAATTCATTTGTTTTTTATTAGTTTTTGATACATCTATGTCATGACACATTGCCATGTATGGGCTATTTTGAAGAAAAATAACTCTACACTGTCGTACACATGTATTTGCCAAGGAAAACCCTGTTTTACAATCACAGAGTTCACAGCACTTTTTAAGTTGTAACCTTATAACTGTGATATTTTGTAACACACTCTCCTGCTATATTCTATCATAATATGTTCCGATAAGGAATTCCATCTAGAAGAATTGTGGCTGCTGTTAATTTTCAATCTATTCTTTTAAGAAAATATTTTTCATTAATAAACTACAATATTCAAATATAGGAGTCTTTGGATGAGTAATTTCTGACTAGTTATCTTTAGCCCCTCACTGCTGTGTGTGTGAATCCCGTTTGGGACCAAATTTCACATGTGAGGAAGGTATTCAGCTGCTTTATGTAATGTTTATTACATTTTATTTATATGTATATTATATACATAGATGAAATGTTACCTTTGTCACATAGTGGCGTTTATTTACTGGTGGCTGCAAACACAGGTTTGATGCTATATTTACACAAGGTTCATTCTGAGATAACTGCCTTTGATGTTTTTTTGTCCTTGTACTGATGACATACTCATTAACATGTTAGAATGGTATATGATGGTGAGAAGTAGTGTTGCAACATCGGTTGAAGATCATAATCGATTATCAGTTGGTATCGGTTGGTACATTCCATGCGATTTTCCGATTATATAATCGGTTCACATGTAGTGGTGTAACATAAGTAGACCACTAATGTTTGATTCTATTTATGCATCCTTTGGTTCTTAGCCATCCTCTGATTTATGCTAGTTGGCATTGTAACATTTAAGCATGGGGAATGGAGTGTGTTATCCATATGAAACATTAACCAGGCTCTATTAACATCAAATAACCTGAGGGATGGTCAAATAATTTTTTTTCGCCTTGATCTACAATCCGCCATCTATTTTTAAACAACATGTGTGATTTCCCTTGAATGCGCGTTTAGTTTGCGGCACCAGTAGTTAGTTTACAGTGCCTAAATTATATAGACCGATAATCGATCAGGTAAAACTGCAATCGATCATCGGAATTGGCAGACGTTTTCACGCCGCTAATCAATAGTATCCGATTATCGTTTCATCACTAGTGAGAAGATCCCTTTGTGATACAGGTGTGGTCAGTCAGTCAGCAGGTGTGTATAAATGGATTTTGGTTTGCATGGATACATCAGTTTACTCCATTTTTTCAGTGAAAATATCAATTTTGATGGTGACAATTAGATTTTCTGGTCTGATTTTATGTGCTGATTGCAAATTTTATAATTGTCAGATTTCTTGAAGAAATAATACCCATAATTTGATTAACATCGAAAAATTAATGCACATAATCAAAAGTTGTTTATTTTCACTTTTTTTAACAAAATTTATGACCATTTTACGGCATCATAATTGCTTGTCTAATTTGCTCATGCATTTTATTGGGCAATAAAAAGCCTTGATATGTTCCTGAAGAATATTATTGTAGGCTTATAATCATTTTTTACTGGATACCGTGACAAAATCCTATTTTTATAGACAAGATTTGGTGATATTTATACGAATCAGCCTTCATTTTCATTGTTGTTTATTTCTCACTTGTTATATCGGTAAGCAGGTATAGTCTTAACGTATAGTATTAAAGGTACTCTGTCTAAGATTGATGTCAGGAAATCTTAAAATTGAAAACTTACATTTCCAAGGTGTGGTTGACTAAAAGCTACAGATACTTTTGTACTTATTGTAAATATGGGAAAGTGTTTCTGTAAATAAACACAGCACGTAAATCCTTGCTTACATCATTAGGTTGTTTTTTATTTTGATTACTGTAAAAAAAAAGTTTCCTAATTTCGAAAATGAATAATAAATCTTGAGAATAGCACATTAAAGTTACTTATTGTCTAGGACACAAGTTCCTCTAAGGGTTATATGCTATGATGACATGTTAGATGCTAGCTGTCATTTATTGTCTGAATCTTATTCCCTGATGACTGAATCTGATGCAGTCTAGTTCCTGAAAGAGTTATTTTACTACTGGTAATGAAAAAATACTTATTGTTAACTACTTTTCTTTAAAGACAATAATTTTCAGGTAATGAAATGTGTTATTGATAGTAAATGGAAGAGAGTGAGCTGAAATCACTTAATTTTCACTTTTGATCTTTACTAATCATTTCTATACTGTATTGTAGAACTAGCTTGTTATAATTGTTGATTTACTTCTTTTTACACTGGAGTTTAACATGGCATCTACAGTCAGGGTCATTTGGCAACTTTCCAGCTTTACCAGTAGAGGAAGACCTTGGGCTTAAACCTGGATAGTAGCATTGACCTTCAGACAACAGATAGATAGCTTCCTCACATGAAATTTGGTCCTAAGTGGGATTCAAACTCACAATGATGAGGGGGCTGCAAGTCAGACACCATAACCACTCAACCTGGAGGCCCCCTGATGTACTTCTAGTTATCTTCATCATGTAAACTTTTACCGTTGTATTCATTGTGGAATAGAAAAAGCACCGACAAAAACATGTGGTGGAGGTAAAAAAGTGCAGACTTTTGGTTTCATGAAAAATTCATGTGCTTAAAATCATTGACCATATAAAGGAATGCCTTTCATTGTTGGTACATACGTATAACTAGTAATTTTCTCTTGAGACTTACTTGAATGGAAAATTAGTAACCAGGCAGGTAACCAATTTTGTCGAGCCCACCTGTGGTGAGCTTGACTGAGTCGCCACTATGTTGGTTGGTTAGTTTTGTGTATCCACAACTCTGTACTTCTAGGCAAAACGTATGAATTTGGTCTCTTCCTTAGGAACATTTTGTCTGAATGGTTGGGACTGTGTGTCTCCATTCTAACTTTCACACATGCTTTAATAATGCATTTTATGGAATTCATGTGTCAAACATATTATGTTTTATCTTTGAAGTTAGTCGGTTTCAGATTATGCCGAGTCTTGTCAATTAGACACAACCAATTCCATACGGACTTAGAAAAATTATCTGAGAATATCTATCATACAGTCTGATTAAACAATTGATGAATCTCCATGTCTGCAGATGACATTCAATGTGCTCTGATATTCTACTCTTATTACGTGGATGATGCATTATGACTGTTGAGTTCCAATTTATCAAGGTGTCATATTTGGGTGATATTGCAATCCTGGCCAAAAAAATATTTCAACCTTCAAATTTTAAGAACTAGACGAAGACAATGATTAGGATTTCTCTTCAGATTATTTCCTTAGTGTGTATAATTAATGTTTGTTGTTAACACTGATTAAACATTTGATGAGTGAGAAGGCAAATTAAAGCTTTCCCCATTTATTGCATGCAGTTTATATAACATAAGTTTGTATAAATTCTAGGAAAATTTGTATTCAATGTTATGGTTTGCTTTTTGTTTTGTATTAAGTATACCACAGAATTATGCTGTAAGCATCAGTTACATTTTAATGCAAAATGATATTGTACTGTGGTTTTATACAGACTTGAAGTGCATTAATTAAACCCCTATGGATCTGTAAGCCCTGATATGACTGCCGTTATTGAGTAATCTAACATTTTATGTGAAGGTATTCGGTGACTGTCTTGCTCTTTAAATGTCACCAAGATCTTCAGGGATATTAAGCTGGGGGGGTATTCAGAGGTAATCTATTTTGTGCTGTTGAATCAGAGATCAGGCTAGGTATTAAAGCTAAATTACACGCTGTCATACAATCAACAATGGTGACAAATTGACTACTTTTGCATTCTAGTCAATATTTGGCATCTTACTACTCCTATTTAAAAGATTTGTCTTTCATACAATTCATATCACTATTTTACAGAAATGTCCCCCTTTACTGCTGTATTTCAGTAATGTTCCTGAAATGGCTCGCTGCCAGAACATATTGTCTGTAACTGTTTGAAGATTAAGATCCTTTTCGCAGAGTTATGGCCCTTTGGTTATTTATTTACTCAAGCACTATGGTACAGTTCGTTATACAGCCCTTACACCTTGCTCTTAATCAATTAGGCTTGTCTCCCATATCACTTTATTGCAGTATTTTTCCAGTGCAGTAAATTAAATCATCTCCTTAATGCACACCAAATGACCAAAGTTGTTGATGCGTGTAAAACAATATCAAACAGTTCCTAGTAAGGTACTTGTACAGCATTGTCTGAGCCTGTACCCCATTTCACTCATCTTATTGAATTTCAAACCACTTTATACAGTTAAAAAAGTTTTCATGAATCTTATCTTTGTAGTATTCCAACATTTATGTTACAGTGTTTTTGTAGCATGCAATATTCAGTGATATTAAAGTAAACATTCACCAATGGACAATGGTTTACTTAATCTCTATGAAAAAAGTCTGAGTTCATTTTAAGATTTGACTTCATGGATGTCCTTTCCAGGGCTTGACAAATCCACTCGTCTGCTTGTAATTACAAGTAGAAATTGACTCAGGACAAGTTGTAATTGCTGTAGGACTTGTTAAAATCCTTAGCTGGTGGTCGTGCAGGACGAGTAACCTTTGAAAAAATTTTAGTCTTGTGAATAGCACACAATTCAGTTATCTTCCTGTAATTTGACAATAAATCCTAAAAGTAATGTACACTATGAAAACATTTTCTCTTTACAGATAGAAGGATAGAGGATAGATGGACTTATGTCGAAAAACTGCCAACTTAGCTAAGCCCATGAAATGAACCCTCGCCCTTTGCTGTTCATAAGATAAAACTTATTTCAGGAGCACACAATGTGTTTATTATTGATGCATGCCATTGGGTTTTATTTATATGTCTTGTAGCGTTTAGAATAAATTTGCCATCAGTTGAAGTTTAGGCATACTCCGAAATAATAAAAAGGGTAGAATGCATTCTTTTTATTACCTACAAAAACCAGGTTCAGTTTGCTTAACTATATCATGAAATAAAAACAATTTTATTAGGATTTTATGATTTCCTCAATTTGCAAACCACATTTTTACCCAGATTTGGAACATGTAGTTTGTTAAAGTAATTCAATAAAGGCATTCTGATTGCAAAATAAATCATCTACTAACATTGTTCCGACAACACTAAAAAGGCAATTTTCACATTATTAGTTTCGATTACTTCTTGCGTTATTAATAGAGTTACAGGCGTCTATTGGGTATAATCTGTATTCATTAGAACTTCCCAAAGATCAGTACTAGGGTTTTCTTCCAACTTGCAAAACATTTCTGAAGAATAGTCCATGAACAATAATCAATTTTCTCTCATCACGAAAAAACTACCTCCAGGCTTGTTGTGTACTGTATTATAACTCTTTTGCTAATTATTTTACTCACTTTGAAATTATGACGATCCTTTTAGCCAATTCTGAGAAATCAGTTATGTGCGATTTCCTATTATATGTCTTAAAAGTGTGTCTTTCTTATCTCGATAGAAACACCTGGTTGACGTACAGTATTACTGACATGTTTATATCAAAATACAGTAAAACCTCTTTATATTGAGTTATCGGACCAGGAACAGAAACATGCTCAAGATAAAGCGGGTGTTTTAAATTTTAAGGTGTTTGTGGGTTGAAACAGTTTGTGTCAAGTGTCTGAACAAATCTTATATATTACAAAACACTTTCACAAAACATGCTCTATTAAACTTGAGAGAAGTATACATGTTTGTTGATTGTTTAAATACATTAAGCTGATTGATTAAAGATTTCTATTTATGAATATATTCATGTTTTCAACAGTGCAATACCACGTCCAAAGACAGTGTTACATTCATGCAGTGAAATGTCTTAGTTACATGATGTGAAAGTTACTTTGTTATGCCAATGATAGCATTTATTTGGTGGTGGCTGCAAACACAGGTTTGACTGTAGGTAAAAAATATCGTACTGTCACAACCAAGTTGTAGTAGCCATGCGCATAATCATTGCTACATTGACAAAATAAGGACATCCTTTATAGATTATTGTGTGGGAAAAAAGAAATTTTGATGTTAAATAAATGGTTGAAGGACTAGGTATAAGAACATGGGAGCAACATGGGGGCATGAAAAAGATGAAGTACAGTCAAACTTGAGTTTGCAGCCACCTCCGAATATAGGCCACTTTGTGAATAAAGGCCATTCTTTGAAAACCATCATTGATTATTTAGAACAAACTGACCTCCAAATAAAGGTCATCTGTCAAAAAGGCCACATTTTGTTTTTCCCAAGGGTGGCCTTTGTTCACAGGTTTGACTGATGAGTGCTGAAATAAGTTTTTTACCTTTAGGTTCTTACCGTCATACACGTCATTTGTGTAAGCCTCTCCAGGTTTTTTCTCTTTGGTTCTTATCGTCATACACGTCATTTGTGTAAGCCTCTCCAGGTTTTTTCTCTTTGGTTCTTATCGTCATACACGTCATTTGTGTAAGCCTCTCCAGGTTTTTTCTCTTTGGTTCTTACCGTCATACACGTCATTTGTGTAAGCCTCTCCAGGTTTTTTTCTGCACTTTGGGAACAAGACACGACTCTCACAATGGGGAATTTTCGCGACTTTTTGGCCAAATTGGGAAAAAGTCGCATAAAAAGTCGTATAAAATAACTAAAAAATATCATATAAAACTAAAAAATAACAAATAGTTTTTTTTTATTTGAATTGGGAATTTTTGCCCTGCAATTGGGATAAAAACATGTTTTTTGCCATTGGGAACGCGACCGAATATCAGTCGTCAAAACAGCCCAAGAAAAACCCTGCTCTCTTTATGAAGTTGTTTACTCGTCTAAACATTTTGGTCCATTATGACCATTCTGTTTGTTACTATTTAAGGCATTCTTGTTATTGGTACTCACATTGATATCACAGTAAATGTACTGAATAAAAAAGATAGACTAGTCTGCTGATGAAGTTTTTTCTTCATCTGACTAGCAGAATGAATTGTTTCAAATGATGTGAGATATTAATACATAATTGTCAGAGTAGAAAAAACACAGAGCTTTTGTAATTAAAATCAAATGTAACTTAAAATTAATTGTCTGTTGACGTCAATTTGTATCCATGGTAACCACTAGTCATGTTTTATTTGTTCTAAACTTATTGAACTGTCATTTATTCTAATGTGATTGTCTCAAGGCCAACAAACCAGGTCAACATTTGAAATAAACTCGTAAGATAATTTTTAAATGATTTCAGTGTAAATGAACATTGGCTGAAACTAATTCATATCAATTAAATGTCAACTAAAGATACTTTTTTCATGCATTGAAATTATTCTTGTGATTTGTTAGTTGAATTTTTGCATTTAAAATTTGCCTCTTTATGTTTTAGAAAAATACTCTTTAATCAAGTCAAATTTTGGCAGTGGTATTTTACACATTTAAAATCAAATAAAAACTGTAATATATTATTTTTTTGTCAATATTTGTATAAATGAGGTAAATATTTTCTCCGGAATTTGTTCACACTTAAGCAGTGATTAATTTGATTAATTTGTCAAGGTTGTGTGTAAATCCAAGAATAAGAAATGAAGGTGAAGGTCACGATGAGAGATTGAAGACAAAATGATTAACTTTGATTAACTTTGATCTATTGTAGATCTATTGATTTTAGGGGGCAAAATGTTTCTTTTGGTTATTTAATTATAAATAAAACTCTTACATTGCTAGGATTTCAACTTTCCACTCTTATAATCATAGTTTTCCTCTTTTATGTTTTCGATTTAAATTTGATTAGAAATATTGTAACATTTAGATGCATTAGTATAAGCAATTTGAAATTTCGATTATTGTTAAAGCTTCAGCCTCTTTTGCAATAATAACATATCAGTAACTGATTCTTCTTGAACTCTGGTGTTATACCAGAGAAGTTAATCCATAATGACTGTAGAAGTTTTCTTGTCTTTCTTGATATCTATACTTAATAGCCAAAGGGTTATAATTATAAGTAATGCCAAATATGTCAATTATGGGTTGAGTTGCCATGGTAACAGATATTCAGAGATTTAGGTTCCTAAAGGATAGACTGATAATTATTTGTTTCAGACTCGAAAGGGGCAATGAAAAGACTGTTCTATATAATGATAGTGCACTATCATCATTTTAGGAGGCCAAAACGTTTTTGACTGAACTTCAATCATCTATGGCTTAAAGATAAGTCTCTTGACTGTACGACTGTATTTTGGAGGGTAAAACAAGTTTTTAGACTTTTTATTATCATATATTGTGTGTAAAGTTCTCTTTTTTTCTGACAAGATAGGCAAGGTAATATAGAACGTGAAACAAAATCAAGATGCTCAAATTAGAATCTTTTGACTTCCAATTGTTATTGTAGCATCAGTATTATATCAAAAATATTGAAATGCAAGGAATACATATTTTATTTTCTTAAAAGGACTCCAGATAAATGATGTTTAACCTAAGTTCCGTAATGCTAGTGATGTAAAAAAATGTTCAAAAATAGGAAAAACATTTGAAGTTGTGTTTAGCTTCATGCATTAAACATCCAGTGATTAGTTGCCTGAAAAATTTAAAATCACTTCTGTACATGTAATATCCTAATATTTAATCAGTCCTGGGGAAATCAAATAATAAGGACCTTGTGACAGTCTCGTGCCATAGTAGATATTTGATTTTAATGCCCAATTTATTGCATTAACATCACTAATGGACAGAATAGGAAAAAAACTACCAGTGAAATTTGAAATGATTTTGTCCATTGTCAGTTCTCAGTAGATTGGTGCTTTACTAAACATGTGCTTGTTACTGTGACATATGTATGCATGCAGATATTTAATGGTTGTCTTTAAAAGGAAGGGTACGCATGTGGTGATATGCTGTGAAGAAGTTCTTGCAATCGCATCCATCAAGAGATGTTAGATCGCATCCAAGTCAATGTCTATTCCTACTGGAAGCTTAGAGGATAATTTTTTTGTTTTTATGTGGCATTTGTCACTGGGTCTAACACCGTTTTTCAACAATTATTCAGTTCACCTAACCAGTTTACCCGGTCTGTATACTAACCAGTACTTACTTACCCATCCATAAGGGGCAGATAACATCTCCACACATGGAGGATAAGGATTGATATTAGTCCATTTCAGATTTTGTACCACTGAAAGCGACATTTATTGTAATTGCAAATAATTTTACCCTCTGTTATATAGATATGTTTTATCTGAGAATATTTCTATTACTTCTGAAGAAATGGTATGATTGATTAAGCCATTACTTAGCTGTGTTCTAAATGTTACTAGATATTTCCTATGCTATTAGACTGCAGCAACATGTGTTAAATGTCTGTTAATAAAGTGCAACCTGTATAATTCACAATTAATTCTAATTGTTAACAGTTGTTTAATTTGTTGATTCAGTTTGATACACACAGCATTTGTGAGCTTACGCATACAGTCACTTCATGATTGATATTTCCTATAAGTGCATTAGGCTTTATACATCTGTGACAGATCAATATCATGAAAAGGCTTGTCAATCATTTTAATGGATGCTTTCTATCGCTTTTATACAACTCATACCATAACACATCTCATAAATACTTGGTGACACTATCTATTATATAGAATATCAGATGTGAGGTATTCTATGTATGGCCAAGTGTGATTGTAGTTAATAGTACATTTTTTTTTACTTCCATCATCCACACATTCTTTAAACTTGTTTCAGAGCTTGTAAAGAGTAATACTGATGTAAAAAGAGCCTAATTGTTATGTTTATAGCATCGACTGCTGTTATTTTTGATTATACAGTAAAACCTTGATAATGAGATCATCTTCGGTAGCAGAGAAAGGTCATACTAATGAGGTCGACCCTAGTTGAATTATAGCTGAGTTATTGGAAACCGGTCCTAAAATAAGTAGTTTTTTTAACTAAGTGGTTGTAATATTGAGGTGGGATGTGAGATTTTACTGTAATTCTTCATAGGGATGCATACAATTATATTGGCTTGTTTGTCCATCTGTGAGACACTCTCCTCTGGGACCCATTTTGATAAACAACTCTTAGCTAATATAGCAATTATTAAACTTTACCATCTTGCCACCAATATTTGATTGGAAGAAATGGTTTAATTACCGTATACTCCCTTATAAACGCCCCTCCCCTAATAAATGCCCCCTCCCCTTTTTGGACAAGAGGAAACAAAAGTGACTTACCATGACAAGCCATTTTAATCCAAGATGAACAATTGAAATTAGTAGAAAACACTTCTCAAATCCAAGGAATGACACAAAAACATTTTAAATCCAGTACATGCGACAGCTCTCTACTGACATCAAAGGACTTGAGCCGCTAGACATGACGTCAATTCAACCTAGATCGTAGCAGCAACTTCAAAGAGATGAGAGTAGGCAGTCATTGCTGTATATACCCCACTTACAAGACCAGTGTAAAGAGTGTAATTGTTATGTAAAAAAGCTTAAAGAATCAAAGTTTAGTCTGTGGTCTGTGGTTTAAATTTATTAATACATATTTGACAACTTCTTTCAAATTTTATTTTTTTGATCTCAATTAAATGCCCCCTCTTTAAAGAATGTAATGCCCCCCCCCTCTGGGGGCATTTATTAGGGAATTTACGGTATTCAGATGCAACAGGTGATCAGTCATCCTTGCTGGAACAGTTTTTTTTTATGTAAAAATGTCTTAGAATTAAAAGCTTGTTAAAAGCAATACCATCTTTATGTGAAGATGCTACTTTGTGCAATGTCATAATAATTATGGATTACAGCTGCAGTTGCAATTTCATGTACAATTATGGAGACAAATGGGCTGAACAACAGGGACAGATGAATTTTCACAAAAATTTAATGATGATTTAGAACGGACATTGTATCATTTGACTTATTTGCTTTTGGAATTAATGGCAATTTGTAGTGATAGTGTGTCTAAAACCAACAACACAAACTCTGATGGGCCTGTATGGACAACTGATTTGTGAAAAATGCTTTCCTCATCCAAAACTTCATACTATACTCTGTCTGCTTCATGAACCAAACAAGTGTTTTAATCCCATTCTGCCATCAGTAGATCTAATTCTGGCTTTGGTTGTAACACTCCTTTGGCAAAAGGTTGAAATATAGCTCTTTCTAAGCTGCATGATATACCAATAATTAACAATCCTATAGCAATTTATCTAATGATTCAACAAATTTGACCAACACAGTGTTTATAACAAATCTGCACTGACCATGGGTTGCTGATAAACTGGCGCTCTCTGTGTGGCCCAAAAGAAATATGTTGCTGCTAAAATTTTAATTATACCAATATTTTCCCATCATGGTAATATTCTGAATGCACAAGCTAATGTTTCCCAATTGGTCCTCATTATAATGTACAAATGAAATTGATTCAAACTTTTCTTACATCAATTTAGTCTTCTGACAACCTGTAGACCAAAACCGGGATCCAGTCACATGTCGGAAGATTTAAATTTCCATGTTCCCCGGAGTAGCAGAGTCTGTAATTGGTCTGCAATATTTTATTCATTGTTTTTATCAAACAAAATTCCTTTCTGTTATGGAAGAGTTTCTTAATTTTCTGTTTGACCTAATGGTTTCTTAAAGTAGGTAAGTCAGGCATCCAGACACATTTGGCATGTCTGGTATCATAGTGCACATCTAAAATGTGCATTTCTCTGTGCTTGTACAATTTATATCCTACATCTGAGAGATTGTTTGTGTTCTATTGAATTTACACACTTGTACAAAATCAATTTTAACTTGATAAATGTACTGTTAAAGGATATAACCTTGTGATGGTTGCACTTTATTTAATGACATTTTAATTAAATATTCCAAGTCAAAATGAGGTTTGGTTTCCCCGCTTTTGGGCATAAAAGAATACCTTTTATGTCAGTAAATGTTGAAAATTTCTGTAATTAAATAAAATTATGAGGTGGTTAAATGTTGTTTCATTTTATAACTTTTAAAAGTTTGTTATTTTTTTAAACAATTTCATTAAGTTTGATAGTGTGTTTTTTTTTTAAAACAAATTTGAAAATGGACCAAGTTGGCCATAAAACATAGGACAATATATATGTACAGTCCAGCCTCAGTACTTGTAAAATTGATGGGGGAAATATAAGTGGCATTTACTGTGGTTGACTGTGCTCAGAGGTGGTGTTAATGAAGGTTTGACTGTGTTATAATATGTGCTGCAAAATATACTCTATACCTCATGTGACTTTATTGACTGTTTGAAATGAAAACTGACATTGTATGATATTAATTTGATGACATCCACCTATGACAATTAATACTGTTGAATTGCTATTATTTTTATTTCACTGAAACAAACAAAAATCTGACTTAAGATCTAGATAAACAATTTCTTTCTTCTTTGAAAGCAATCTTGTCCAATCTGCACTAACCCATTTCTTGCAATAATAATTTTATTATTTGAAAACAAGTAACACAATTGAGGTATTGAGAAATCTATGCCTGCAGTATTACCGGTATTATTACTGTTGTTTTTTTTTTTATATATTCTTGCCCTTGGCTCTTCAGTCTGGGAATTTATCAAATTTAAGCCATCTACTAGTCCTGCATCTCCGGTCTGTATCACACCTCTGTGATACTAAATGTTGGTTTTGTGGTAGAAGCTGAAATTGGTTTGACATTTAGACTGTAAGAAGCTATTTGCTGGAAAGTGTCTCTGGTACGCTTATGGTAACCATCAGGGTAAGGTTATTTATGCAAAGTAAACTTAGGCCATCCTTACAAAAATGTTGGTTTGCTGTTATGGAGCCTTAACATTTCACAGTGGGTTAGTAAGAAGGCATTTTTTTCATTATATGCTTGTCTTTGAAAACTAAAAGCTGAATTAAAGAATGAAAAAAAGAGCCTATCAAAAATTACTAAAAATATTTTTTGTATAGGTGGAATTTTGAATGAGTCCATTACTGCAATCCCACCATTTTTTTAGGATGCCCTTATTTTCACACAGTATTAATATGATTTTGTATAAAACTGACCTAATTACAATGTTAACAGCAACAAAGACAAGGATGAAAAGGATTCAGCATGAAATGGTCAACAATAAGCAATTAACTCTTTCACTGCCAAGTTTCTGATTTGTGGCATTTCTCAGTACCAAGTATTTCTTGCTTGTGCTAACCCTGTCCTCCACAAGTAACTGCAAACTTCTCCACACAAATTGAATAAGTGGTGCTTAACGCTATGTCTTCAATCAAATCGTCACAGAGATTATGTGTCGCTCCCATGGTTCAAACACAGGAGCCTGAGACTTCACTAAAGTTTCAAGACTTCTCCAGAGTCCAGACCCATACTGTTTGCCGTAATGTGACATCGGCACTCATCATCAAGTCGCCGCATGGTGACATTTGCAGTGTAAGAGTTAAACAAATGCTAAATTGATAGTAATTGGAGAGGCACTGTTAACTTCTCTCTTAGGTGCATTTATGCTTCATTGTAGCTAGTTGTTATCTATTACAAGACTGATAATGCCTTGCAAAGATAATCATATCAGACATCTTATGGAAAGAATGAATCATCAGAATGGCTCATAGTGTTAATAAGCTTTTCAAATAAATTTTGCCTTACTAACATAAATAGATTATAAGTAAAGAATAAGTGCATCATTTCTGCTGCAGATCGTATCTGTTTTCCAAGCTGAAGTCCAGACATTAATATTAACATCTGAATTTCGATGATTGTAATCAGAGACATTTTTGTCTATATCTTCTGTAAACATTTTGTCGTCAATTAAAACTTTATTATTTGAACATTTTATGTAATTAGGTGGATAAACAGATTCCAAAGAAACACATAATAAGATAAATACATGTAAACAAGGAAGATGATTCAATCTATAACACAACAAAGTGAGCTTACCCTTAGAGCCATGAAACTACATTCTGTACCCAATATTGTTGACATTGTTCTGTAGTCAAATTGTACTAGGATTATATTATTACTATAAGTAATCCTGATTACTAGTTTTTGCATGTTTTATTACTTACAATGAGCCTTTTATGTTTGTGTTACAAACAATGCACATTTAATCTAACGGTGACTTGTGTACTTGTGTATAGATATATTAACTTTCCAATGAGCAGCAAATTATTAATCAGTGAGTTTTTCAGGCATGTAAGTATCAGTAATTTTATTATATGTTTCATTGCAAGCTTAATGACTGTACCTGTATATATCTCATTGTTCTTGTTTACTTATGTAATCAATAAGATGAATTTGAGACCAATAAACCAAACTGAAATTTCGTAATGTTTGTGTAAGTTTTTTTTTCTGTGAGCACTCACATCACATTTGTTATTCACCAATATTGTTGAACTTTTTATTTATCAGGATTGGGTAAATTCTCAGACGGGCTGGTAGATTTCCATTTGATACCTTTAGATTGACATATTGCTGCCAAACTTGCTTTACAGCAATTTAATAGATTGCAAGCTTAGAATTGTAGTTAGGGTCAAGATCATTGTCACTATTGCTAAAAAGGAAAAGGACTTCCATGCATTGAACAAAATCCTGGTGTGATGGCATTGTTACATTAATCATCGCTTGATTATTACAATGTTCTAACTAACTTTTGCACTTTGGAGAAAATCAACTTTAAAGTTTTAGATTTCTATAAAATTTACAGCAAGATAGAACATTGTATGATTGGGAATTTCAAAAACTTACGTGAATTAAACAATTCTAAAACCATATTCATATAGGTCTTTTTTCCACTATTGGAAAAATATAAAAATCTTGTTTTTCGAAAAAATCCACTTAAAACATTATAATACTCAGGCGACGAAATTTTCGTGTCATGACTTAAACATGCTTTCAGAATACCTACGTATACATAAAATCCTTAAAACTTGTTATTCAGTGTCAATATGACAAATTAGCAACATGTATTAGCTTCATTCTTAATGCTTTGATTCCATCTATTTTCAGTTGCAGAGTTTGCTCAGGAAATGGCAACAGCCTATGAGATGTTCGCCAAGGATGTACAGAGGATTGTACATTTATTTAGAGAAAAGAATGCCACCTTGAAGACTGGGAGGTAATATTATCGAACATCTTTTTAATTACCATTTCTCGATGCTTATATTTTTGTGAAACAGGCACCTTTTTGTCTTGTCAGTTTGTCTCTGAAACAAGAAAACTTAGGAATGTTCGAATATAAATTACTTGTCAAGGCATGAGTTTTTTTAATGTTTGTTTAAAAGAATGATAAAAAAATTTGTGTGAGCATAATACACAAATGCTTCCAAAAAATGGTAACTTACATGGACAATAACACAGTAACAATGCTTTGGAAAAATGGTAACTAACATAGACAATAACACAGTAACAATGCTTTGAAAAAATGGTAACTAACATAGACAATAACACAGTAACAATGCTTTGAAAAAATGGTAACTAACATAGACAATAACACAGTAACAATGCTTTGAAAAAATGGTAACTAACATAGACAATAACACAGTAACAATGCTTTGGAAAAATGGTAACTAACCTAGACAATAACACAGTAACAATGCTTTGGAAAAATGGTAACTTACATGGACAATAACACATTAATAATGCTTTGGAAAAATGGTAACTTACATAGACAATAACACAGTAACAATGCTTTGGAAAAATGGTAACTAACATAGACAATAACACAGTAACAATGCTTTGGAAAAATGGTAACTAACATAAACAATAACACAGTAACAATGCTTTGCAAAAATGATAACTTACATGGACAATAACACAGTAACAATGCTTTGGAAAAATGGTAACTTACATAGACAATAACACAGTAACAATGCTTTGGAAAAATGGTAACTTACATAGACAATAACACAATAACAATGCTTTGGAAAAATGGTAACTAACATAGACAATAACACAGTAACAATGCTTTGGAAAAATGGTAACTAACATAGACAATAACACAATAACAATGCTTTGGAAAAATGGTAACTAACATAGACAATAACACATTAACAATGCTTTGGAAAAATGGTAACTTACATAGACAATAACACAGTAACAATGCTTTGAAAAAATGGTAACTAACATAGACAATAACACAGTAACAATGCTTTGGAAAAATGGTAACTTACATAGACAATAACACATTAAGAAGGTTATAAAATGAAGTACACAGACTGAAGTCACCCTTTTAAGAGTTTGTCAAGAGGTTTTATTTCTTCTCAAAAGCTGCTGTTGTTGAAGGTTATGGTGTGCTTGGAGAATTTAACTGCAAGAGTGACATTTCTAGGTTACCAAATGTTCTAAGTTTCTTTTAATTGTTTATTTAGTCTGATATATAGTTACTGTCAGTACTCATAGTATGCTCTGTACACTGTTTATCTAAATGAATGATTTTTACCTGCTAAGGCGGTAGAGATCAAGGCTGCATGAAAGTAAGCTTCTTTTCCTGTGTTATAGTCTGAGGTGTTTCTTTAAAACTGTCTCGTATTTAGTAATATGCATAATTCAGCCTTTGAGGATAATTTTTGTTTACAAAATTAAGCCACATACATTATTTATAAGTACATATTGGACTATACTTCATATGTAAAAATCTAATCTACTGTTAGATTAATGAACTTGCTGATCTCACATTGTTCTCTATGACTGTGATTTTGCGTTACTAGTTTTTTTTGGTCATTTATCAAAGCACGTAAACAAATACTCAATTGTATTTAAGCATATGTTGCTCTTGCTTCATTTCATAATTTCTTTCTTTTTTCATTTTTTATTACATTATTTTGTTGTTTCCTTTTTTTATCTTTCTAGTCCTCTTATTGCTTCTCTATCTTGCTATCAGAACAGAGCATACATTTATCAAAGAAGTTCATTCTTACTCCTCTAAGTTGCTTAAGTTACCTAAGTTTTGAATACACTCATTGTGGGATTTACTTTTTAGTTAGTATTATGATTGCTGCGATGTCATTGTTATTGTCATTGTTGTTGTTGTCAAAAACTTTAATGTGGCCCATTACTCAAATACTTTTAAAATACCAACACAACACTTGGAATACTTGATTATCATGACAAGGTACAGTTGCAAGACAAGGAACATTATTCTAAAAGCTATACTTTTGGAGTTGTGCTCCCTTTTAACTTAGAATTTTGGTTGAAATTGCTTATTATTTTTTTTGTTTCACTGGGTTTAACGTTGTTTTTCAACAATTTAACCAGTTTTCCTGGACTATATACCAACCAGTACTAACTTACCCTTCCACAAGGAGCCAGCAACTTCTCCACATATGGAGGAAAATCGACATTTTTGTCAAATTTTCTTGGAAGGGTATGACCTGCTGTGGCTGGGATTTAAAATTGCTTATTTAATAGAATGAAGTAAAACAAAGGAGCATTGGCATTGCTCTGCAGAGCTCTTGTTATATATTTGTTTGAGTTTGTCTTATTATTTTAAGAAGGGCGGAGGCTTTATTTCAATTAGGAGTTGTTCATTACATTAACATTGCCTTTATGATAGATTCTTTGCACTGTGGATTTTTTTGTATACTAATTATTTCTTCATGATAATATTTATATTTCACAGTCTGTGATTGTATGACCTTTAGTACGTGTATAGTAAGTCTTGTCTGGGATAAAACTGTTTTATGCTTGGCACAAAGCTAATGCAGCAGCTGGATTGACTTGTATCCTCTGTGATTGTGATCAAATCATCATGATGTTTGAATTATTGATGGGTTTACAAACAGTTACTGGTTACATCTCTCCAAAACGTGTCTGCTTTTGTGTGACATATGTCATTGGAATGAATTGTTGGATGTAGCAATTTACTTCAGGGCACTGATTCCCTCTCTCTCTGTAATCATCTTTTTTTTCTCCCATTCTCTCTTCATGAAATATCTTCTTATACAAATTACTCAAACCAGTCAAAACTGTCTCCAATGATTACTGTAGCTAAATGGATGATGTTTGTTTGGTGTTGGTTTCGCATTTAGAATTTCAATGCTTTTAATGTTAAGACTTTTTTTGTATTTAACCGAAGAAATGCAGTATGCTTTTGACATTTCAGACCATTTTATTCATTCTTGGTAATGCTGTGCATGTGCTGGTTATTTGTTGAATGGAATGAAAAACGCATTCCTAGGAAAAACCAGGTTAAATTATTTCTATTTCCTTAAGCAACTGGTGTGCACTAGTGTCTGTCAACTGGGCATACATGGGAAATATAAATACTGCATAACAACATGGTCAGCTGATGATGTTAGAGAAACTAAGTGAATTAAGAAACATTGGAGCCAGTGTATACTTTCTAAAAGGCTCTTCGTGCTAATTCTAACGGCATGTAACAAAAATGAATGAGATGGATGACAGAAGTAAAATAAAAAAACACAAACATTTTGTAATGCACATGTTCTCTCCAAACAAAGATTGCAAATGGAAAACAGCTTTAAATGATACAGAATAAATATTACCTTACTTTGTCCATACCAAAATGTCATTGTTCTTTTTGAAAGAATTTTACCAGATGTTCAGATACAATAAGCAAACTGAGCAATTCTTAATCCTGATACTGTACTGTTCAGGTAATTTTTTCTCTACCTTGGTTTCATATTTGAAGAATTAATCCTGTTACTGTACTGTTCAAGTCATTTTTTCTCTATCTTGGTTTCATATTTGAGGAATTAATCCTGATACTGTACTGTTCAGGTCATTTTTTCTCTATCTTGGTTTCATATTTGAGGAATAAATCCTGATACTGTACTGTTCAGGTCATTTTTTCTCTATCTTGGTTTCATATTTGAGGAATTAATCCTGATACTGTACTGTCCAGGTCATTTTTTCTCTACCTTGGTTTCATATTTGAGGAATTAATCCTGATACTGTACTGTTCAAGTCATTTTTTCTCTATCTTGGTTTCATATTTGAGGAATTAATCCTGATACTGTACTGTTCAAGTCATTTTTTCTCTAGCTTGGTTTCATATTGGAAGAATTAATCCTGATACTGTACTGTTCAAGTCATTTTTTCTCTAGCTTGGTTTCATATTGGAAGAATTAATCCTGATACTGTACTGTCAGGTCATTTTTCTCTATCTTGGTTTTGTATTTGAAGAATTAATCCTGATACTGTACTGTTCAGGTCATTTTTTTCTCCACCATGGTTTCTTGTTGGAAGAAAGAAACCCTGGATAATAAATAGCCCACACACTGTAAAATGAACCAGCTTGAAAAACTGTGCCAGATTGGCAAACAATGGTGTAAGAGCCATCACAAAATTATATAAGTAGTTCACATATGTCAGTTTGTCTTATTCATATTATTCTGTGTCTGTAGTATAGTTAATAGTCAGCTGCTGTTTTGCGGTGACATTTCTCATATTTAATACCCATATGTAGTTCATTAGCGTGTTTGTGTGTGTGTGTGTGTGTGTGTGTGTGTGTGTGTGTGTGTGTGTGTGTGTGTGTGTGTTGCTGCAAAATTGAAATAAAATTTTCCATCAACCACTCTCAGCTTGTTTATCTCATGGTTACCCTTTTGTTGAGAACTTTTATTTTTCAAATGAGGACAATATCAGGGAAAGCAGATCTGTATAATTATAGAGGTATTTGTAACATGATCAGCGTTGTAATCTGTCTGCCTGCTGTATCATTGGGATTTAAGCGTGAATTCAAGATTAAATTAAACATTTGAGTTGATGGCAACATCACTGTATCTAGATTATGTAATGTTGTAGAAAGTTTATTAGATGAGAAAACTCTGTGGGTTGGTTAACTAATATTAAAGAACATTGAGTAGGCTGACTTACTGTAAATCTTCTGCAGGCAGTCTCACAGTAAATGGCAGTGCTTATGTTTGTTTGCTTGCTTTGTGTGCCTGCAATATTTTATTTGATTTCAGGGACTTGCCTCTTCATACTCTCAAGAATGTGATGGTTTAGAAAACATGTTAAATTTGCTAAATATTTGTAATAATCTGTCATTGTTAATCAAACACTTTTTAATGAGTATTGGAGCATTTTTGTGTGTGTTCCCTCTGGAATGAATCATAGTGTTTTACATATTTGAAAAATGAGTTAAGCTAGACAGGTTCCTTTAAAGCTGGCAGTCTATAACAAAGTAGGTCATCCTTCAAAAATTGTTCGTGGGCAGTTACATGACTGACTCTTCAAAATATCCGTGAAGCAAAAATGGTGTGAGCTATTATGACAATGCTCCTATTCTTTATTCCTGCTTTTCGTTACAAGACTAAGCTTAAGATGTAAAACAGGCGAGTGTTGATGCCACTTCACAGAGATCTAGTGTTAAGGTTTAAAAAGTCTGTGACATCAGTTAGATTTTGAGAAAGGTATATTTACATCTCTGGTATATAGTGAAGAGCTTTAATAGTGCAAGCTTTTTAATGTTTTGCATTTTTTATACCAGACTTGGAAACACCTGCTTGACATTCTGCACCCCTGTTAAAAATGGTATAAAATGAGAAGGTTTAACAGGATATGATCGCTTTGTTCAGGAATATATTGGAATTTGATAATGTAGTAATTTGTTGATGTCCTTTTTTAATGTGTACAAATTTAACCAACTGGAATTCTTATGTGATATCAGACTTGTGTTTTTAAAGCTGTTAAGTATATGTTTCATACAGTTATCTCAGCTAAGGCAACTTTGTTACTCCCCTCATCAGTAAAGAAAAAAAAATGTGACATTCTATCAATTATGTTGAGGTATTATTGTCCATTATTTGAGTTGAATGACTCAAAAATATATCATTGGTGTAATTAATAAGTTTTACTTTCTTAGCTACGATTTATCTGTATGAAGTTACACCCTTGTTGCAAGCATGTCAATTTACTTTCAAGTCAATCAAAGCCCCTCATTGTACATGAGTCAAATATTGCTCACTTTCTTTCAGGTATGTGGACACCCCCAGTACCATTTGTAATGCCTGGGAGAATCTGATCAAAGGTACAGAAATGGACGCACAGGTAAGGTTTTATGTCTATGTCTGGATAGGTGCTTGATTTACACTTACTTTTTGTTGTACAGTATAATAGCAGTACATCACAGTGAACTCAGATATTAAATAAACAATCGTATATAGTGAAGTAATTATTATTTTCTGATCAAGTCATCCTTTATGTCAGTGTTAAGGATATAGTGAAATTTGGATGTTTTGAAGTATTTGTTCATGACACAGGGACTCCACTATAACCATATTCTGCTGAAATTGTTTTCGACTTGAGCACACCACTGCTTGTTAATAGATGATGTTAGTGAATTGTGTTATGTAGACATTCTTACATGAAAGAGAATGATGCTATTTTATTGTCAGAAATTTTAAGAAAGTGAGATCTTTTGTTGAGATCTTCAGATTCATTTTTCTCGTCTGGTACCAAATTTTGCAGCATTTTTTCCTATAATTTCTTGATATGACAAAAATTGTGCTGAAAAGACGTTTATGACAGAACAAGTCCTGTCAGCTGGCCAGCCAGCTAATATCCTTGATTCAACCAAGGATTTAGCAGCAAGGACATAAATATTCCTACAATCTAGAGAGACGGTTTCTTTTAAGACACTCTCCGACTGTTACATATTCGTTGGCAGATTGTCTCTCTTGTGTGGAAAGTTTTCTCCATGATCAATTATTCATGGCTTTGTAGTTTTATCAATTTATTGTTTGATCATTTTGTTCCACATCGTGATGATAGAGAGTTGTTTGATAATTCTTGGTATGTTTAATGGGTTTATGTCGATTGCGTTTTAGATTAAAAAAAAAAAAACAAGCGGTAATTATGGGTGCAACGCAGAATAAAATTTTAATGATTTGAAGATCAATGGATATTATAAATGCTGAAGTTGTAGGCGGTATTACAAGAAGTATATATCTATTGTACTCTTAGTGCAAAAAAGAAGGCTTTGATGTCAATCTCCTGATATTAGTGCCGTCTTCTTGATTTATAGTGGGCAGAATACGTCTTGTAAGTGTAACTTGACTCTTAATAATTTTATGACAGACACTTGGTGGGGGCGGAACTTTTCAGAGATTTATCTTTACCTGTCTGATCTGTTTGTTGTTGATTAGTCATAATTGAATACAGTAAAACCTGATAAAGCAACCACCTCAATATTTGGACCACCTTGTTATTACGACCACTTATTTTTCAACCGGCTTTCAGTAACTCACTTATAATTAATCTTGATAATGAATCCACCTTAATTATTATTATGACTGATTTTTCATGTCTTAAAGGTGGTCTCAATATTTTACTGTTTTACATTTTCCATGATAGATTTTTTATCATCTGTCTGAACTCCATATATATCACTTATGGTTATTGAAGTAACTAGATCATTATCCTTGTGAAGTTCAGCTTCAGAACCTTCACATTATCAAGTTGAATTCACATTTCCTGTTCTGTTTCAACACTATTGGACTATTTGATCATAAGGTCACATGGTATAAAGCTTGATTACTGCAAAATGTTTGTCTTTGACACTTGAACTGTGAATATTAAATCTAATGTTATTTGCCTTCAACCTCAGATCAATGCAATTGTTTTCAGAATCTGTTATTTTTTGCCAGTGTGATTTTAAATTTGCATTTAATTTTTGCTGAAAATAAGTTTAGGAAAAAATGATGCTTTTAAATTGAGTTGATATTGAATTCAGAAAATCTGTACTCCTTTTATTCAAATCATCGATTCTATTAGAATCATTCAAACTATTGTCTCTATGATTGCATTAAATCAATTACAAGGTTTTGCTGGGTAGACAAATAAATAAATTCATCTAAAACCAATCTTGGACTGGTATCTGGAGCAAGATCATTGATTCTCTGACCATAATAACACCACGGAAAATGTTATTCATGATTTGATTATATATTGTTGTTGATGATATCCAATAAATTGTTGACATTGATGGGGAGAAATAGGGTAATCTACTTATCCAAGGTAACGCCTTATTGTAATATTAATGGTTTCATGAAAGAAAACATTAATCAGATAGTCGAATAATTCCCAGATAGTTGAATTCAGTTTGTAGGTTTTTGCATATTATCGGTATATGTTAGTCCTTGATAAGATTTTCTAAGATTTTATGCATTCTACTTCATTTTATTTGTCAGGTCAGCAAAATTAGTTTCTTAGTTATTAAGAAATTATATAAGATTTCATCGACCTGATATTTTTCATTTTGATAACGCAATAAAAATCCTGATCTTAAGTCATTTATAGTGACATTGTTCAGTTAAGATAATTGAAATATCCTTATTAGATTGAAAAAAAATGATCTTTTGTGAGGAATTTATAATTTCTAACCTGATTTATATTTGTCACAAATTAGCATGACAGTGATAAATCATTTCTGATTTATTATGTACTTTCAAAACTTGTAAACAATTTCCTCAAAAGGTTACAGGAAATTGTGGCCCATATATGTGGTTGTTCTTTATTAACAGCCTTTGTTGGTCTTATATCTCTTCAGAGTGCTTCAGAGTCACCATTATTTCCATGGTGACTTTTAGTCATTATTGTTCTTACAATCTTTGATTGTACTTGTAATATTGTGTCACACACCTGCTCTGTCACACTCAGCCTGGTTATTTGATACCATTTGCAGTCTGAAACTAAAGACATGTGGATGACTTTTCTAATTAGGAACATAAGTTATTGCCTTTGTTTCAAGTTAACCAATATTTTATTGATAAAAGTTTCTTTTTAATGCTGTTACAGTATATTGCCAATCCAAATTTCCCGGTCTGGACTTGAATTCTTGTTATTGCTAAGATGGTTTAATCCTGTGGATATTTTTTTACCAGTCTGTGCTAAGAAAATCGTATTTTGGGATTGCACGAAGTATAAGATAGTATAAGGCCAGAATAGTACTGTAATTGAATTATCGATAAAAGATTTCATTTCAAATAGTACAGGAATATCATTTTGTTCAGAACATCTTGAAATAATTCATATATAAAGTATGGGGAACATTATTTCATATTTATTATCATGACTATATTGTTGCATTTCTGTACGGAGAATTTTTTTAACACAGTCTACGTGCGATTTTCCAAATTCTCATAGGGTAGTAGAAAATAGCCAAATTGTCAAATTTTCCAAATAATTCTCTCATCTTACTTTTTCCTATTGCATGATAAATAATAACATTCACATCAAATCATTCTTCTATTTCATATATATAACAAAATAACTACCATCTGTGTATAGTAATTGAATTGTTGTTCTATATTGTGTTTTGTATAAATTTAAACAACATTTTAGAGAGCTCGAGATGTGCAAAAATTCCAACTGATTTAAAACTCAGTTTTGCACCGAAAGCTTTGAATGAGAAGCCACAAAATGTCCCATAAGACATCAAGCAGAGAGTGGAAAAAAGCAACTGTGAAGACAAGTATCCTACAAGACAAATAAATCACAAAGTATTTCCTGGGAGTGGTGTACAGCAGTGTATATGAGGTGTTAAAACATCCCTTATAAAGCATATAAACCACATGAGGACAATAAAATAGATGCTTCTCGCTCATTATACCTTTTCTTTGTTTATGTTAATCAGTCGTTATAGCCAATACATCGTCTGTGTGTGATGTCAGCTTTAAATTCATACAAGTTTCGTCAGTTTGACAAATTTTTCCACTTGATTCTTTTATAAAACAGGCACATCTGGACGCTGCGGCGTTGTTAATTAAAAATGTTGGCGAACCACTGCATGAAGTTTCGAAATACAAACGAAGTCAAGCGCAAAAGTTACAGTCATTCCGTGAAAATTTTGAAGAAATGCTGGAACAATCAGAAAAAGAATTTCTGGAGGTGGGTTATTTGTTTGACAGTAATTTTATTTACACTTTTTCACCAATTTTAGGTAATTAGTTACCGATTAGAAATGCTATGTTGCTCTGTGGGAAGTATAATTTTTGCTATTTATGACGTAATTTTTCTAGTTCTGTCTAAAATTAAGCAATGGATGCCAATTCTACACACATAATGTGTCATTTCATGCTTGTTGTTTCATACTAACTAAACAAGGTTTGTAAGGTTTGATAATGCCATTAAAATTGCTATTTGTGTGAAATGTTTTACATGTTTTGGTTCAAACTATGTGTATGCTTGTGATCAGCTTATGGCATTCTAAGCTATGACCATGGTCCAAGGGTTAGTGCACTGGACTTGTAGCCGTATATAACTGAAACAATTGTTGAAAAATAGCATTTAACCCATGTGACAATGTCAGATAAAACAAACGAAATAAAACATATGCCATTCTAGCAATTAAATATTGCACTTCAATTATCATGGCCTAACTGACAATATTTTTACATTTGTTTAGTATTTAGCAAGCAACCTGTTGGAAATTTTAAATATACACTATATATTATATTAGTAAACTCTTGAACTGTGTACCATATTATGTTCAATATTTTAAACTACTCTTTGCTCATTAAAAAATGTTCTATAAACATGACAAGGTGAAGGACCTTTTTCTTTAAAAAAAACAAAACGTACCATAGTAGCCTTCAATGATAGCTTTGGTTTAAATACATTGTATATTTATTTACATCGTTAGGAAATGTGGTGGAGGAATCTACTGACAGTTTGTTGAAAGGAAATATATGTTAATGATTGTATTGATACTAATGTGAGTAAATAAACTTAAACTTCCTGACCTCAGGTACTGAATGGAACGTTTAATGGATTTCTTAGAACATTTATTTAACAATAAATGTGACATTTGAGTTTTCAGAAAATGTCAATTAAATCAATGGTTTCTGTCAATAGCGTTATCAGCTCACACAATTTGCCATTGTTTAGATTCATCAATTCATCTAATTAAGTACTGTTGCACTACATTGTACATATGTTATCAGAAAAAAAAAGTTTAGAAATTTCAAATTTTTCAGTTTAATATGAAGACTCGTAATTTCCAGGGTGTGAATTTTTCATGCATAGCACCTTACATAATTTTAATGGGTTACAATGAGTTCAATATAGCCTGAGACTTAATATATTGCCCTGTTAACAGGACAAGCAGAGTTATCCTTAGACAAGCAGGTAATTGTCATTTTTAGCTGGTCTGTTTCCTAGAAAAAGTTGAGCTATTATGAATGCTGGGTCATTGTTGTATTAGTCATTGTCATGCAAAAACTTGATTGTAGCCCATTTCTCAAACACTTAAAGATATCAAGACACTTGGAAAACTTAATTATCCCAGGCACAGTTGCGAGTCAAGGGCATTATTCTGAAAGCTATATTTTTGGAGTTATGCCCCTTATTAACTCAGAATTTAGTTAAATTTGTTTTATTCAATAAGGTATGATTTGAAAACTATCAAAGGTATCAACATAAAACTTGGAATGTGTTATTAACAGTTATTCTTTATATTGTATCTCAAATGTGGCTCCCATTGTCGACATGTAAAACAAACAAGCATCGGCACTGCTCTGTGCAGCTTTAGTTTATGTTTATGTTAAATACAATATGTTACAGTTATGGACAACTGGTTTCAATAGTTAAAATTTACACTCTGTTGTATTAAATGAAAACATGTCAATACAACTATATTTCTTTAATCTGATAGAATCCCCTGTGATAAAGAGATGTAAAGGTGACATATATATTTTTTTTTAATTTTGGAGTTTTAATCTAGATTCTCCAGTTAAATAGATTTATTGAGTTGTAAATCTGAACTTTCCGTTTAATGCAAAAGAGAACACGAATGTATAAGCCATTTCATAATTGATTTGGGATTGCAACTGTTGTCCTTGACTGAATTTCAATTATTGTATGACACTATTTTTTCTTGGAAATGAATTATTTACCATATAATATCGAATCAGCTTTGAGCTTTATCACAATTAGATTTAGATTGTAAATATTTGATCTAAATGCATCACAAGTTATTTACTCCGCCAGGAATTGGAAATTTTTTGAACAGTTTTCAACCAAAAATCTGTGTTTCTGTGATTGTATGCCAAATTTTTTGTTAAATAAATGATATTTTCATCATTATGAGTATTTATTGTCTGAAAATTTAATGAAAATCTTTTCATGGGCATAATTAGTATGAAAAAAGAAAAAAAAGTTCTGGTACACTAAAATTTAATTACAAATAAGAAAGAAATCTCCTAGGTCTTTATTCGTGAAATTTATGTTATTAGGTTATCTGTTTCGAAGGAATAGTCAAGCTATTATAATCACTGCAGCATTGTTACTGTTGTTTTTGTTGTTGTTGTTGTTCTTGTTGTTCTTGTTGTTGTTCTTGTTGTTTTTGTTCTGGTTGTTGTTGTTGTTCTTCTTCTTCTTGTTGTTGTTCTTGTTCTTGTTGTTCTTCTTGTTGTTGTTCTTCTTGGTCTTGTTGTTCTTGTTGTTTTTGTTCTGGTTGTTGCTGTTGTCGTTCTTCTTCTTGTTCTTGTTGTTCTTCTTGTTGTTGTTCTTGTTTTTGTTGTTTTTTTGTTCTTCTTGTTGTTCTTTTTATTGTTGTTGTTGTTCTTTTTATTGTTCTTGTTCTTGTTGTTGTTCTTGTTGTTGTTGTCCTTGTTGTTGTTGTTGTTGTCATTGTTGTTCTTGCCATTGTTGTTGTCATGCAAAAACTTTCATGTAGACCATTATGCAAACACTCGTAAAGATATCAACACAACTTGGAATACTTGATTATCATGACAAGACACCGTTGCAAGACAAGGGGCATTATTCTGGAGTTATGCCCCTTTTTGACTTTGAATTTTGGCCAAAATGGCTTATTAAATAGAATGATGTAAAACAGACGAGCGTTTGGGTTGCTCTGTGGAGCTCTTATTTCAAATGTCAGTTTGTTGGAGTAAAGACTTCTGTCTGAGGGTCCAATCTTTTGTGATGGGGTAATTTATAAACATGCTGCATATTGTCTTATCTTTTCACAGAAGGAACAAGCGTACATGGATGCGTATGGAGAATTTAAGAATTGTGGTAGTTTGGATAACCGTGAAGGACTACGACACGAGTTTCATAACACACACAATGAATACATCTTACAAATACGGGCTTCCAACCGTCTCATTGACGATTTTCAGTGCACCATTCCACAAGTTCTAGAGGTAAATATACAGGCTAATGGTGGCATATAATATATGATTTATTTGTTGGTGCGTCTGTCGGTCCATTCATCTATAAAGAGAGAGAGAGAGAGAGAGAGAGAGCGAGAGAGCGAGAGAGAGAGCTTTGGACCATTCTCATTTCACCCATGACCTTGACTGGACCTGGACTTATGTTTTAAATGAGTTATTTCTTGATTAACTACATTTTACCATTTCGTCTAGCACAAACACAGCTCACCTGATTTTGGTCATTGATACTTAGCTTCTACTTTTACACATTGACCTCATTTAGATTCAAACTCTATTGTCAAGTATGCCACTTGGAGGGCATATGTTTTTCAAATGCAGCATCTTGTTTGGGACTATCATAATCGCTTTTATTTACACATTGGGTGTGCTATAACTTATTTATTGATAAGTATAGTCCACAGTGTATCAGACAAAACGCCGACACCGTCATGTGGTAATTTTTCCAGTTTTAATGATAAAAGAAGACCTTCTGTACAGCTTCCTCACATTTGAAATTTGAAATTTCTAATTTAACTTGGCTGATTCGTATAAAAACCAGCAGGAAAATATGGCTGCATGATTAGATTTTTATCTTTATGTCAATAAATAGTACCAGAGTATTGCATTTAGGACAATTACCCTTGTGGGTAAGCCGATATTTCCACATCAAATATTGTTAATTGAATAACTACACTATCATTCCTGCTTCTCAATAAACTAATATGATGATATTTGATTTATGTAAAAAGTACATTTATTTGATGCTAGGACCATTACATGTTGACCTATCTGCAAATTTGTTTTTGTTTTGCGTTTTTAGAATCCTGCTGACTGTTCTGAAAATGAAAGAAGTACTTTTGTTTTTATCGTTTGATTAATTTGTCAATCCATCCAATAGATACTACACTAAATGATAAATTGTACAGTTATTTAATAATCATAATCAATTATGAACACCGATCCTGAATACCGCACTTTGCAAATACCACTCTTGATAATTACCGCAGTATAGCATAGTAATATAACAATGCATTGTGTTTGTAATCTATAAGTGCGCACAAAATGATTAGAATCTCACCCACTTGAACTTTGTAAGTATTGTTACCACACTGTATTGAACCAGTTGTCAGGTATTGAAGCTGGAGAAGATTCTGCAGATTTTGCAGCTAATAAATTATTCAGAATCTGTTTCACGGCTGTACAGGACTTAAATGATTTAACGTCTTAGTTAGGTTTTCATTGCAAAAAACAAGCAGCTAAATGAAAAATCTACAGTAGTGTGTGAAATTTTGCACCAGTATCATTTTTGTGTTGATCATGAAGTTAAAATACCACATGGCGGAATTTTTACAATAATTCACGTGAGAGATTGCATAGTCTTGTTTTGTTGTTGAGGTCCCGTTACCAACATTTTACTTGGATGATTTAGTGTAATATAAATTCACCGACTTATGGGGCAAAGGAGAATGCTAAATTATACTGGGTTTTCAATAAGGAGAACATTTTAACTGAAATAGATTACAGTGCTTAAGACGCTGATAAAAAATTGGCTTTGATTTTAGGTCAGTGTGTCTGTGTGGTAATAGTTACCATGGTTTGTTCTTAATTTTCTAATACATTTACTCATTCTAACAATGATAAGCAGTTGCTGGAATAAGTTTTTTCACCAATTTTTTCATGACACATTTTGTATGGTCCTATATGTTTTGGGTTTTGTGTTGGGGAATTTGAGGGACAGTTTTATTTTGGGGAAGTTGGGATGCTTTTTTTCCTAGGGTTCCTTTTCTTATCTGTGTGCGGTAAAATCTCAAATAGCAACCACCTCAATATTACCACTTTGTTGCACCGACCACTTATTTTCAGGCTGGCTTTCAATACCTCATCTCTAATTCAACTTGATAATGAGACCGCTTCATTATTATGACCAATTTTTCAGGTCCTGAAGGTGGTCTCATTATTGAGGTTTTACAGTGGTTTTTTAACCCTTTGCCTAATAATACCGCATTTTCTTTCACCTGAAGCAGACAACTTTTAAAAACATTGTGGCAAAGAATCTATTGCTTGTGATGAGCTATGGCATCTTTAGCCACAGTGTTTTCCACTCAGTCAGAGAGAAATAACCCAATTTTCTGAAATAAATTGATGTTTTGTATGTTCGCTATGAATTTGGATGAGTCCAATTATGCTTATGAGGCAAAGGGACAAGACATACATTCATAAGTGACGCTTGTGAATTTAAAAGCATGTACTGACAAAACAAATACTTCACCTGGTTGTCAGTCTGCAACTCTATATCTTCAAATCAGAATTAAGGATGTCTGCCCGAATTTGTCTGCTTGTTTATTCTTGTTTTAAAAGCACGGAATTTTCCAGAACATCTGGTTTTTCCCAGGTCTAGACCTGCTAGTTTTTATTGTTTCTGCAGCACCAAGTTTAAGATTTCCGAGTTTTTGAAAATTTTCAACTTTCAACCATGTAAAGGTATATTTATACAATACCATCATAAAATTGGTCAATGGAATAAAGGAGGTCTTGGGAATTAGGCCAGATGGAGGGGATGTGGGACATCTTTAATTAAAGGGACTTAACTTCAGATTTACATCAGGAAATCTTGTTAGGAAATGAAAACCTTGATGAATGTCACTTAACAGTTAGGACTGTTAAGTTGTTGATATCTTTTTTACATGAACATGTTGTTCAGCCATATTCATGGTTAGAAGTTTTCCAGAATTTTCCAGAACCTCTGTTTTTTCCCAGATCTGGACTCTACTGGTTTTTATCGATTCCATGGCACCGAAGCTAAGATATCAGTTTTTTTTTTTGAAAATTTTCAAATTTCACCTATGAAATTATAATGATGCATGCTTTGAATAAATGTTTTTCTATTTACTTCAAGCAGTGTCTCTTTTACTGTATTGATTATGTATAATTATGATACTGTTTGGATATTTTCCTGTTTGATGCCAGGATTTGTATTGAAATATATTCTCATATTATTTATACATTTGTCATTCGGTAAGCCTTCATTGTTTGATAGTACATTGATTATTTCCATGGTTTTATAGAGAATTCTACAATGAAACAATTATTGGTCTGTGAGGGGAAATCCATTCTTGTCAGGTGTTGTAAGGCCAGAAAGAAGATGCCTTTTTTGTTTATTTCTGAATAGATCTGATCAAGCTTGGGGAAATAGCTGTGTCTTAGATGAAGCTGTTAGTTTAAAATTTATCATGAACCTACTATTTTTATTAGGCAACAAAAAAAACAGCAGTGTTTCCAGTGACCGAACCATCCCTATTGTTTAGCACTGGCCATAAATTCTGCAACACTAAAATACAAAAACTTGCAACCAATCGTGGTCACTAAACTATTTAGGAAGAATCGTGCCTCAAAACCTTAGAAAAAAAAATATACAGTAAAGTAAAGATACAGTTATCTCGAGGAGTCATTGGAACAGACGAAATGCTCGAGATAAACCGAGTGCTCGTAATAACGAGGTTTTTGTTTGTTGACTGAAAATAAATTGTGCATCATGCGCATAAATGGGCGTGTTTACGATAATAATACGAAATGCTTAAATTGTTCTCTATGATGTCTAAGGTGAATAAACATGATAGTTGATTGCTGAAATATATATTGATCATTTTTTCTAAGTACTTTATCCACGATATTTTTCGTGTTTTCAATTGTACAATGTCATGTCCGAATATCGTGTCACTGACATGCGGTGAAACATCATAGTGACACATCGTGAAAGATACATGTGTTATGTACGTCTGTAGCAAAAAAGAAGAGCAATAAATGACACACACACCTTTTTATTGCATGAAGCATGCTAATAAAAGATTTGTCTCTGTTTTTATTGGTATCTGCTTCTCAAACTTGTCATTAAGTTCTCATAATTAAGGTCTCGTGATTAAATTCTCAATAATTATTAACTTTTATAACATTAGTCTTTGATCTTAAAAGTTTTACTGCAAACTTACAACAAACAAATACATGTGCATGTTTCATTGTCATTTTATGTCACAACATGTGAAATACAAAGTACGATTAAGATTCGTTCTTTTATTGTGTAGCTTTAACGACGTGTGAAAAACAAAGTACTCGATTAAGATTTGCTCTTTTGTTGCGTAACTTTAACGATGTGTAGAAAACACGGCGATCGCCAGCGCGCATGTGCGAACGATATCCAAAATGACACCCCTCGAGGTAATCGAGGTAATTAACGCTTAAAAATAAGTCAAGGTACCATGATTTGTGCTCGAGATAACGATGCTCGTAATAAACATGGAAATTTATATACAACTAAGAACAAAAAATGACGGGACTTCAAGATCTCCTTGAGATAAGCCTAAAGCTTGTGATATCGATGCTCGTAATAACGAAGTTTTACTGTATGTATATAATATATAAAATAATATTCTGCAAGATAAGGCAAATTAGAATTATGTGGAACCTCTATAGTGGAGTGGTTATGGTGTCTGGCTTGTTATCACTAGCCACTCACTGCTGTGACATTTAATCCCACCAAATTTCATACAAGGAAGCTGTCCAGCTAGCTTAGGCAAGGTTGGTGATTCTCAGGTGTAAGCATAGGGTCTTCCTCCACTGTTAAAGCTGGAAAGTTGCCGAATGACCCTGGTTGTTGGTGTGACATTAAATTCCAGTGAAAAAAGAAGAAATATGGCCTTAACCTGCAGGTTGTGGTCTTTATACCAGATTTATTGGTTTCAGGCAATTTGATGAACAAATTTGAACAAACATGATTATCAACGACAAATTTGCAAAACCTCTACTTGAATTTACTTATTTTATCAAAGATTTACTCTGTGTATGCTTCCAAGTCTTTTTATATTTTGCTGCTCAATTTTGTTCCGCCCTTCAGATTTTTTTTCTTGTCTTAACATTGCATTTATGAATTTTTACTATTACCTACCAACATAGATATGATTTGTCTTGTAAAGGGAAAATGATTGAAAATTTTGTGGAAAGTTATTTGGTTATTTGAAATACTTATTTTTTTGTTCATATCTCCATCGATATCTTCTAAAGATGATGAAATTACTTGTCTGAAGCCTAGTTTGTTGCCAATACATCAGATTTATCCATCAGGTCTAGGTGCACTTTATCTTATTAGGTCTGTTTTCTATATGGAACATATGGTCTTCTTTGATATGGAAAATATGTTGTATGTTTTTTTGTATCAATTGATGGTCTAGATTTTCTGTTACAATACAGATGTATAGGTACCTCCAGACACTGCAGTGAAATTCATGCCTTTCTGGTCTATTCACATAGCATTAACCAATCCATCACTTGGATGTCTCTGATACAAATTCTGTCTTGGAAAGATGTTTTTTTAACCTTTTTCCTCTAGTCTGAAGTTTTATGATTATTTTTGCCCTTGTTCTGAATTCTGCCGTAGAAATTTACTGCACAAGAACTTGATCTGACTGTTAGTCCAGGGGTGTAGAAATGTTTTCATGTAGCTACTCAAAGTAGGAAGAGGGTCTGAGGGTTCCACCCAGTAGGGGGCAAGGGGCCTTGGCCCCTGTGGGTAAAAAGTAGGCAGCGAAAATGCTCAAATAACTGGTTGATTTTCTGGGTACTGGCTCATTTCTGCACCTCTGTGGTCTGTTAGCAATTGTTTGGAGTTCTGATTTTTTGCCAGTCTGACAGTTGGATTTCTAGTTTTTTTCTGTTTCGTAGATATGAAACATGCACAGGAACAAATTAGAGGATAGATGGTATTCCTAGCCACAGCTTCATCTAAGCATTCCACGATTGGCGGTTTATGTAAATTACTGAGTTGGCATCCACATTGAGAAAATTGAGAGATTACATCCTATAGAGTTCTCATGTTAATTGATTGTTCTGTATTCATTCCTTATCACACTGGCTTGGAATAAAGTAAAAATATATCCTGAAAAAAAAAACAAGAAAATTTCACCTAAGCCTATGAAGTAATTTTATATATCAGTCAATTTTTGCAAATTTATAATTTATGAATCCTTCCTGTTGCTTGTCAATCATTTTATGGTTTTAGAGCTAAAAAATTTACCATATTAGGGTCAATATTTTGAGTATGTTTGTTTGAAGTAAAATAGTTCAGTTCAGCGTTAAACTTCGATACTTTGTGTGCATTAAATGTTTAGCTTATAAAATTTTGTTTATAGATCAATTTTTGCAAATTCATAATTTATGAATCCTTCCTGTTGCTTGTCAATCATTTTATGGTTTTAGAGCTAAAAAATTTACCATATTAGGGTCAATATTTTGAGTATGTTTGCTTGAAGTAAATTGGTACAAATAAACGTTAAACTTTGATACTTTGTATGCATAAAATGTTTAGCTTATAAAAGGCTTGCAAATAAGTCCAGATATTTAATTTTTTGCAGTATAAATATTTTATTTTAAAAAAATGGCAGGTGTTTTAATCTGATTTATACTTATATTTTCTAATAAAAATGATCACATCTAATTTAATTCGAAATGTCCACAAAAACATCTGAATTATTTTAATTTTAGCTGTAAAATAAACATGACAGCTCAGTCTTTATGGGTTTCTTGACTTGCATAAATATCTGAATAATTATTGTGTATTTAACTTTTTTTGTGTGAAGTTTTGTTGAAATTCAGTCTGTTAGCATATCCTGCTTTGATCATTTTTCATATAAAAACTTCCAATATCACTAGGATTGATTAAGTTACTGACACTCTGCGCCCAATTGTATAAACATTGGTTAACTTTAACCAAATGGTTAATTTAACCCAAGATTAAATTTAAACATTTTGGTTTACTTATCATTAAAAAAATCATTTAAACATTTAAAAAGGGCTGCCATTTTGGTACTGTTTACCATTTATGTTAAGATTTAACCAGCATCGTAGACTTGGGTTAGATTTATTTGAGCTTTAACAAAAACAAAATTTGGTTAAATTTAAACAAAATTTTCTACAGCACCTAACCGAACGTTTAACCAAAACTTTAACCAAAACTCTGATTTAAGCCAGTGGTTAAAGTTAACCAATATTTATACAATTGGGTGCTGATATATTTGAGAGTTTCTGATTTATTTCTTTTTGATGATCACATTCACTTTAGTTTTGATTTTTTATGATATTTCAGCTCAAATTTATTGACCATTAATCACATGATACAATTTACAATCAACAAATTACAATACACATGAACAGGGTATAAAAGAACTTCTCTCGCTGCACAAATGTTTTCTATTTCACAAATTGGTTATTTGTGTAAAAAAATTGATTTTTATTCATCTTCCCTGCAGGAAAGAATTAAGACCAGAAAGTGCTTGATATCGTCTGTGAAATATTAACAAATTAGGCCTGAGTTTTTATACGGAAAGCACTTGATAGATTGATGATTTTTTTCTAGAGTTAGAATTGGTCTTCCTGAAGTATTTTGTGTGGGAATGAAGATGGCCTACCTTAGGTTAAATCATTGGTTTTATTCCCCCCCCCTAAGGGTGAAAAGTGATATGGTAAAAGTAATGTTCGCCATCCATCTGTCCCATCCCGTACCTTTCCATCCATCTTTGCATATGTTCATCCTAAAGTTTTGTCCAAAGTTTAACTCCAAAAGTCTTAAAGGTATTTGGTTGGAACTTGAAATGGAAGTTAGAGTGTGTTGAAATGAAGTGCCGAGTTCAAAACCCGTAACCTATTTTTTTTCAGGTATTGCCCTGTCAGGTAATCTGTCCTGAGCATAACTCCAAAACCATTCATGATAATTATGTGAAACTCAATTGAAAGGTAGATGCAATGAGTAGAAGTTCAGGGCACTGGAATCATTACTTACCTTATGTTGGAACGCATTTGGTTCCTTCAAAATAATACATGCTTTTTGAATCAAAGTAATCATCGTGAGCTGTTTTTGTAAACATTGACTTAGTTTGATGTAAGAGACAGGAAGGAGTTGAGTTTCCTCCTGACAATTTTGATGGATGTGTAGATTACACTTAACTTCTCAGTGTTGATGTACTAGTGCTTAGGTTTACTCTAGTTGTCTGAATACAGTCTGAGACATTCAGTGGTGTCTTCAACACAACCTTACAGCTTACTGTACTTAATTAAAACCTAATCAGCTCATTCATTACAAATACAGTTTTAGTCCTAGGTAGATAAAAAAATTGATTAAAAATAATATTCTCAATGAATGAGTGAATGAAAATTTACGTATTTCCGAAAAGTGCTGAAAGTTAAACCAGTACTATTAGCAAACAGGATTGTTATAGGACTGCAGGCTTAGTGTTTAATTACTGCTTCTGTCAATAGTTTCCCATGTTCATGAGGTATCTTTTTTAATTAGACTTAATTTGTCACATTGTGAAATTGGGATAAATGTGTGGTGTGATACCAAATTTGGGATTTTTTTGGTTGGGAATTAGGGAAAAATTATTTTCAATTGGGAAGGGTCCATTTATCAGACCCAAATGAAGGAAAAAATTGCTGGTTGTCCAGTGATGAACCTGCGACTAAAAAACAACAAAAAAAGCAAACGTAACAGAGCGAATGATGCAGACATATAGGTGACAGCTGAAATAATGACTAGACAGCTTTTCATAATTCTACAATGCGGTAGGGAATAGAAATGTGATAATTGTCATGGAGGTTGGTTATCAGTGATATGTTGCTGGATTGTGAAAAGAGAGATTGTCCTCCCCAGCGTTTATCAATGTACCAATTATTTCCCAATAAACATCCCAAGACGTTACATTTCACACAATTTCCTTCCGATTTGTTGAGTTAATGGTTGAACTGTATTTCGATGCATTGGGTATAATTTGAAGGACTATTAAAATATTTATGCTGAGTCATGATATTTTGTATTTTGTTGTTTTCTTCAACAAAAAATGGTTTGGTATTTTATGAGAAGTCATTTATTTGGGAATGTTTGGTACCAATAAAATCTCTTCAGTATTACATGCTGCATTGATTCAGCAACCTTAATGAATATGATGTAAGAAAAGTTACTGTGATAATCAACATAACACTGATTGAAAATACATAATATGCCTGAATGTTTAATCTGTGGGTATTTATCTAACAACTGCACCTTTGAGACTCTTATCAATGATCTCTGGCTTGACATATTTGCCTCATTAGTTTTATCATTGAGCAGAATAGAGCAGAATTGAACTGAAAATTGAACTGAACAAGACCGAGAATTGAACAGAACAGAACATTTTATTGACAACATGCAAAGTATGTGGTAGAAATTGCACATGTATTCTACAGATTGATCTGAAAGTCAAATTTTGTTAATTTACAGTGATAAGAATGAACATATAAATGATGATAATAAACCAGCCATTATGGCACAAATAAAATGTAATTATGGAAAATATTCAACAAAATAAATTTATGAATTTAAGATTGACTTGTTCAGAAGGTAGAACATTTACCTGGGCAGTTTGTTCATTCTGATAAAATGTTCTACTATGATTTTAAAACATAATATAAATTTTAGGCACATTTGCAACTTGGTACTTTTTCTTTTGTATTATTTTCAGTTCATACTTCAGTCTTCCTATAATTGTGCCAAAATCAGTTTCTCATACATGACTTTTACCTTGTATTTCTAATTAATTAATGCACCTCTCATAATTAATGCACACCTCATAATTAATTGCTCCCCCCCATGAATGCTCCCTCCATTATTAATGCTCCTCATGATCATTGCTCCCTCCAGAATACAAGTCATTATAATACTATAAGTTATTATATACTATGGGTCATTATGCACTTATGTTTTGATGTTTCTGTTGTATGGGTACACATACAACAGGTCATTATGTACTTATAAATTGACTGCATTTGTAAGCTGAGCTACATTTTAGGGTCTGATTGAAATTCATACTCTCTATCATGTTATGTTTTCAGTTTCTATTTATCAACAATGCATTAAGTTGTCATTCAAAATATTCAGGCATTCTGGTTGAAATCCATCTCCTTAAAAAATTAGGTTTTTCCGATTTGTTAGAAATCAACAAATACAGCTGTCTTTCACCAGACAGAGAAATACTTCCTCGGTGTATTGTAAAATTTTTGTTTTTAACTAAACACAATGATTTTGTTCAGATATGACAGACGTATTTTCTGAATTCATTTGCGTATTCAAGAAATAGATGAAATTCTGTCTTCTGGTCTAAAATTTTTAACAATTAAAAATTTAAATTAAGTTTTCATAATTAATGCATTCCCCATAATTATTGCTCCTCATGATTAATTCTCTCCATAAATTAATGCTTCGTATGATTACTGCTCCCCCAAAAATTAATACTCCTCCCGTAATTGGTACATCCCCAGCATTAGTGTGTCCCCCTTTATTAATGCTCCCCCATAATTAATGCTCCTCATAAACAATGCTCCCTCCAAAAATACATGCTCCTTCCATATTTAATGCACCCCATAATTGCTGCTCCTTCCATATTTAATGCACCCCCATAATTGCTGCTCCTTCCATATTTAATGCACCCCAATAAATAGTTGCTCCTTCCATATTTAATGCACCCCCGTAATTGCTGCTCCTTCCATATTTAATTCACCCCCATAATTGCTGCTCCTTCCATATTTAATGCACCCCCATAAATAGTTGCTCTTTCCATAATTAATGCTAACATTTCTATAGGGGAAAATCATCCTAATTTTTCAGGTCTATTCTCATGGTATTTTGTTTGTATTTTCAGGAACTTGATGAAATATACATTGACACCAGTAATACAGTTAATGTGGCCATAGAAAGTCATTCCTTACTGCTTCTTACAAAAGTAAGTTCTTTGCCCTTTTAAAATTATGAAAGTAGGTAAAAATTTGTCATATCTTGCTTTGTACTGTAATGCTTTCTCAAACTCTTTGATGAAGTTGTCATAGTTTAGTGCAGGGCTTTTTTCACAGGTAGGGGAAGGGGCCCATCTGGTAAATTTGAAAAAAATAACACAGTATTTTTTGCCAAACGGGGAAGAAAAAACTTGATGGAAACTGAAATTTGCAGGAAAACTATGATTTTAAAGATTTTTCCTGAGGGAAAGATGCCTATAAATGGCTCCTGCTATAGAAGGAAAAAAACTGTAGTGTGTTTTGATACATGCCTTTTAAGTTAAGGGAATAGGTCCCAAAATCTTTTAAAGGTTGTTAGTTTAGAACAAAAATATATGGGGAAGTATATGTTTATTTTTTACTATATTAGTGGTGGTTGTAGTGTGTTGTGTAAACAAATGTGGTTGTGTTGTAATGTTAATAGTTTGTATTAATGTCTTGTTTATAAATACCTAAAACATTTACCTGTGAGTTTCCTCCATAATATTGACATTGTTTGCCTGAAGCAGATCTGTGTTGCTGATTAATTGATTGTGGTTTTACTAAGTTTGTACTCAATGATTTCAAATATGTATTGATTTACTTTTAAAATGTTTGTACGAAATGATTACATTAATACCACATTAATGCAAGAATTTCATGGCTGTTTTAACTTATTTTTTACAAAAGCATAACGTTCTGGCATTAAATAAAATTCACTTTGTAATTGTGCACTTATATTTTCTCCTTGAACTTACAAGATGCAGAAGGGTAGAGTGTACTTATATATCAACTAAATTGGGAACAAAATATGGTTAATTGCTGAAAAATGTTTTTGAGTCTAGCTTGTATGAAATGGTTTATTAACATGAAATATATCGGGTATATTTGCTTGCTTTATGTATTCATCTGTCCTCACCAGTAATTTTTATGTCTTTTATCAACTAAATGTTTCAAAGTATCTAAGGAAGAGAAATATGTTAGATCTGTTTTGAAATTTCTTAAAGTGTTATCTCCCTTGATTTTTTTATAAAATTTCGTCCTGGTCCTATTTACTTATATTGGGAAGGTCCTTACTCTTACTTGTTTCTTTCATTTATAAGCAAGCATCTGACATCTAATGTGAAAGCTATTTACATCAGAGGTGGGCGGCAGATAAGTTTGGACTTGTTTTTCATATTGTCACATTCTCTATTTATGTTGTTTCTCTCTCATTCAGCAGCCATGTGCTCTTAGACCTGAGCTAACCACACAAGTTTGGTGTTTGTCAAAAACATCTCGTCCCAAACTCAGTTTCTAAATAACTTTTTTTTTTAAATATTTATCTACATGTATATTGGACACAGACCCTTATTCTTAATCATTTTGAATTTCTCGGATTTCTTTCAGGCAAGTGAACAACAACGACAGTTAGAAAATCTTCTGAAAGTATGTCGACAAGTGAATCCTCAACTTGATATATCATATTTTGTTAAAGCTATCAGTAGCGATGATGCTACAGTTGTATATCCACGACATAGATTCTGTCCAGCTGACCACATGGTGAACAGTACTGATGTAAGTAAGAGCCTTATTCTAAGATTCCAAATGTTGTCACATTGACATACATATGAGTTTAGATTGCACCTTTGAAATAGCTGCTTAAAAATCATGCCAGTGGTATAATGTTGTTGTCATTTACTTAAACTGGTGTCAATAGCACTAAGAACAATTGTTAAAATTTAGCATCTTTGGTAAAATTGATATCCGAGATAAAACAAGTGTATTAATTGACAACCTGAACTTATGTTCTTCTATGCTGGTGTGAACAGTCATAGATTTTGTTGGATATATTGTTACAATCCAGAGGGGGGGGGGGTAGGTAGTCTCGCCTTATAATTAACTTTAGCCGGATATGTTATTATCGAAATGGATTGAGTTAAAAACTGACTCTCTCATTGGTTTGGTAGCTGGCTATTAATAATGCTTCAATGTAGTCAACTAGAGTTATTAGGGTCTGACAGGCAGACAGACGGACGGACATATAGACAAACAGACGCACAGATCCGTCAAATGTATGATAAAACACACAACATATAATGATTTTCAGATCATTCCAATTTATTTAATGACAAACTTAGTATTAGCCAATAAACAAGGTTTTATACCTAACTGCAGAATATATATATATATATATTCTTATCTAACATATATATATTATAGGATAAACAGTGCATATAAATAATCTGCGAGCAATAATACTAGGCTAATAAGTAAAAATATCTCTTTCTGATCATGTAGGTTTATACTACCTAATGACTTAATGTTTCAACTTAAGGAATTAAGACTCTTTCTTGCAAACAAAAATATCCCCATTTGTTAAATGAATGGCAAAGTTACCAGAGTTCAGAACACTTAACAAATAATAGTTATAAATACATAGAAAGTATTCAAAGTTTATGAAACAGCTTTAGAATGTCTTGCTAAAATTTGAGTTCAATATAACGCTACTAGCTACGGACCTGTAATGCATTAAATACGTTTCTAAAAATACCGCAGTATGACGTATCGATCGATCTTACTAAAATCTATTTTTAGAATTTATTTACAAAAAAAAATAGCGTAAGGATGTTTACCAGGCAAAATCAAAATCTGAACTGACTCAGGACGCAAAAATCTCAGCTTTTATACTCGGTAGTGGTAGCATCTACCAAGAATTGGTAGAAATACCAAAAATTGGTAGGACTGACCAAAAACTGGTAGCGCGTCTCTACCAAAAATATTGGTAGCTACCAAAAATAATGGTAGTGACCCAAATCTGGTAAGTTCTGGAACGCTTAACATAATGGCCACTTACTTAAAAGGGAAAAATACATTATGAAACAATTTAAGTATTTTATAACTTACAACTATGAATCTTAGGCCTTGTAAATAACTTTGTTTACGCCAGCTAAAAATAGAAGCGGTTCACTCGAGCGTTAACGCTATACCATGATGCAATTGTAAACAATGCATATGTCTGTCACCGTGACAAATTGGATACTGTTTTAGTTCAATAAATGGATATAACAAGAGGATTTACTTGGAAAATGTGTCAGCCACACTGGCTTTGTAACAATAAAAACGTACATAAAGTAAAAATTTGCAAAGTTTCGTAGTTATGAAGAAAACAACGACGATTGTAATAACCGATCGCGAAAACATGTGACACTACTTTAAAGTTTGGTCAGGTAAGAGGTTGAGACATTTTTACTGGGACGGAACAATAAACATGTAAATATAACAACTATATGTAAGGGTCTGTGGACATACATAAGACTAAAACTCAGGGTGTTACATTACCCCCTCGTGAATCGTGGCTAAACTCCTGTAGCCACAATCAATACAGGTAAAATAAGACAATTCACAATGAAATTACAAACAATGAATGAACCATAGAAAGTAATAATTGTCAAAACAAGTACTTGGTAAAACACTGTGTAAAATTCCCTTGAATAAGGTAACTGCCACATGATATGTCAAATGTTCACTTACTGAAGATGCAATATACTTTATTTTGTCACTTCATGAAATGTTCACTGTTCTATATGTGAGATACTTCATTAAAACACTAGGAAGTTTCTAATATTCAGTTACACATGTAAATGTCAACCTAAATGTCACTTTTGTAGATTAGAATATGTTTCCCTATCACATAATTACATTATTAATATCACTTTAATGTTAATACTCCAGGAATTGACAAATGTCCAATGCTAACTTCCATACGAAAAATTGATGATCTGTCCATACCCAATCAGAATCTCACTGCACTTGACAGATTCTGACAGGACTTGCTATAGCCATCATAACAAGCGACTTACCCGTTCACTGCGAACCCTGGCTATGCAGTGAACGGACCTGCTGCAATAGTAGCGGGCAAGACATCAAAGGGAAATTTTACTAGTAAGTTACTAATTTTTACGAATTTCCTTCACAACACTTTTGACTTTGCTGGTGAAGGGTGACCTAGGTCGTGGTCGACGTAATGGCGAACGTCTAGCATCTCGTCTATTAATAGACCTTTCCAAAGAAACCATAGCACCACGAAACTTTATGGACTCTTCCAAAATTGCTTGGAGATTCCGATTAATGGAGACTAATTGTTTTCCATTAGCTTCGATGGCTTGCAATATCTGCCTGTTTAGTTTCAGCTCTTGGTTTCCAGAAACAACAGTCTGCGTCGCATTGTCAAACTTCCTTGGGGTTGGTGCTGTGGGGACCCTTTCCTCCAGGAATAGGGGGTCCATTAAATCTTCCCCATCTAGGATGTCCCTGAGGACATAAACAGCCTCGTCCTGAACTGGAGTCGCTGCTGACTCAATGGGATGTCTTACCAGATCTTGCTTGGGTGGGGCGCCCAGTGCATCCCCCAGTGATGTTGCCAACAATTGGCCATCTTGTAGGCTTCCACCTGAAGCAGGTTGGGGTGGGGCAGCCAGTGCTCCCCCATGGGAAGATGCAGGTATCTGGAGACTTTGCCGATTCCCTACAGAAGAATTGTTGGGTGGGGCACCCAGTGCACCCCCTATAGATGATGTTGACAAGCGGCTGATTGGCAAGTTTTCGCCAGAAACAAGGTTGGGTGGGGTACCCAGCGTACCCCCAAAAGAATCCGCTGGCAACTGACAACCTAGTAGCCGTCCGTTGCGATCGTACGTGGGTGGGGCACCCAGTGCGCCTCCTAGAGAGGATGCCGGTAATACGGGGCCCTGCATGCTACCCCTCCTAGCAATATTGAGTGGGGTACTCAAAGCATCCCCGGAAGAGAGTGGCAACACTTGGCTATCCATGATTTGATTCTTATACTCCACTGAGGGTAGAGCGCCTAGGGCGTCCCTTGAAGAAGGTGCTGGTGGTAGATTGCCGGACCTCTTGATGGTGGACTTCACATTAGGTGTGGTTCCTTGCACGTTCCCTACGGGTGAGGCGGAAAACACTCCATACACTGTAGGCTGAACAGTGGGCTGTATGTTCTGACACGAATTTTGAGAACATTCAACATTTTCCAGCCAATCAGGGAGCAAAGGTTTGCCATAGTCCTGGGACTCAAAGATACTGTGATCTAATATTTCCTGCGCTGGTGTCAAGTTTTCAGTTTCAACCACTGATATTAGATTGTCAACGTTGATAGGATTGTTTGACCTATTCAATACTGACGTCAGGTCGGTCACGCAGCTCTTCAGCGCCTCATCCCTATGTCGTTGGTAATTTGTAATATGACTTACCAAGTCGACCTGGTCTGTGCAACGGAAATTGCATAGGCTACAGCTGTATGGAACCCTGTCCATCGGCACATGGTACTTCAGGACATGACCAATAAGGCGCCCCTTCCGGTCCACTTTTCCACACGTCCTGCAGCCATACTTCCGGTGGACTGTTGACTTTTTGCTGTTCATTCTCTGTAACAGAAAATACGATTACCACTTGCTCTTCCAAATTAGTCTCTCTGTTACCTTTGCCATTAACAGTTTTCCCCTAAATGCTGATTTGAATCTTAAACTGCGCTGCATTATCTCAGGTTGATGAACCTGCTTAGTACGTGGGCATAGAAGATAGAACCCTAAGGATATATTTACAGAACCTTGTGTTAATACTTAATTAAACGTTACATTATTCCACCCATAGTCTGCAGAATATAATCAAGTTCTTCTCGAATGGAAGAATAATATCTAATACTTCTCACTGTCAAACTGAGTAAATGTCTCATCCGGTCACTATTTACAATAAAGTCTGAATGATCAGCCTAAATTTGTTCATTATGCACTGCTCACAGATTCATAACGAAGTTCATGACACTAAAGTATACATGGATAATTAGCATATATATAACATACAAATCGTTTAACAACAAGTCATTTCATTAAATAACAAACGTATTATTTGTATATTTCACAAAATATAACTATAGACGATGAGACATCCGGCTAATTACATCTTCTTCTTAAATCGTTTAGAAGCAGCCAATGCCCACTTTGGTGGTGATTCTCCCTCATAAAATTTCAGTTTGTTGTGGTGCACTATCTTGGTGAGACCTTCTTTGTTCAGTTGTAATTCAAAATTCAACGTTGAAACCTTATTTTTAATAACGAATGGGCCATCATATCGTCGCTCAAGCTTTGGACACACACCGACTGTTCTTGTCTCATGTAGGTACCACACTAGGTCACCTATGGCGTAGTTGTGAAGTACAACTCGGGTGTCATATACTCCCTTGCTTCTCTTTGCGTTATAGTTAAGGAATTTCCTCGCCAAATTATGTGCAATAAGTAAACGATTATGGAGATTCTCAACGTGATCACAGTAAGGGGGTACATCCATCTCATATGTATCTTCCTTATGCCCATACACAACATCGGCAGGTAGACGAACTTCTCGTCCCATGTTTAGTAGGTTTGGACTCAAATGCGTCGTCTCATGGGGTGTCGCTCGATAGGCACCAGCAATACAGCCTAAGTACAAATCCCAATTTTCTTGTTCGTCCACAAGGTAAGCTCTAATCATCTTAAGGAGACATCTGTTGTAACGTTCTATTTGACCATTGCAACGGGGATTCCTTGGGCTAGTGCGGGTCTTATGAACTGATAAAAGCTTACAGAGTTCTTGGAAAACTCTGCTCTCAAAAGTTGCCCCTTGATCGCTGTGTATCCTTAGAGGTGTTCCCCATCGTGAGATACACTCATTCAGTAAGTGTGCTGCACAATCTTCTGCTTTCTGAGTAGGGACCGCTATCACTTCGACATATTTAGTGAAGGTGTCTGTCATTACCAGTATATAGCGATTTCCACGCGCTGTCAACGGAAATGGGCCAAGATAATCTAACGCTAGAGTATCCCATGGCGCACCGCTTTTAACATGACCCATCGGAGCTTTTGGTGTTTGTGGCGGAGGTTTGTCTGAAGCACATACATCACATCTGGAGATGAACCATTTCACGCATTGTTTAAGATTGTACCAATAGTATCGTTGTGACATCTTCTCTTTTGTTCTACGTACACCTAAATGACCGGAAAGGAGACAACTGTGCATCTGACTCAACACTTCAGGTCGTAGACATCTTGGTACGATAAGTTGTATGAAGTCTCCAGTTCCATTCTGCTTGGTGAATTTCTTATAGAGAACACCATGCTTGACAAACAGTTCATCCCATAAGATCCAATAGTGACGGCACTCCGGGCTTTTTCCCTCCATAGCCTCGCGACTGGGTCTGCGGCCCTCACACTTGGCACTAAGGACAGGTGAAATGTCTGGATCACTCTCTTGCATAACTGCAAGTTCTTGGGGGGACTTCACATAACACCATGGTTTACCGACCTCTTCACTGCTGGACTTTGAAGATCCTGGTTGAGACTCATTTAGGTCTAATACTGAGGCTGCTCTTGTGTGGCAAACTCTATCACGTGGCTTTATTTCTGGCACTGAGGGCTGTTGAAGGTCCATGGTTTGAGACCTTCTGGTACACTTCTTGCATGGACCACACTTCAATGGCTCACTCATGTCTACATCACTGCATGTGCAATCCCTGGGCGAGGGACACCTGGAAAGAGCATCGGCATGTGATATTTTGCTTCCTGGTCGGTACTCTATTTCAAAATCAAACGGTGCTAAGATTTCGATCCAGCGAGCGATCTTGCCACTTGGCTCTTTCAACTTGAAAAGCCAGACTAGTGCCTGGTGATCAGTCCGAACTACAAAATGACGCCCTAATAAGTACTGTCGGAAGTACTGCATAAAATAAACGACCGCAAGTAGTTCCTGCTCGGTAATGCAGTAATTTTTCTCAGCCTTATTCATACCTCGACTCGCGTAGGCTATCACTCGTTCTCGGTCAGACTGAGATTGGGAGAGGACAGCACCTATACCAGTACCAGAGGCATCGGTATCTAGGTAAAAATTACCAGCATCATTTAATGGATACCCCATAATGTCTGGACCCATTAATGACTTCTTGATTAACCTAAAGGCTTCTTCACATGAGTCAGACCAAACAAAATTTGCTTCTTTCTTGGTTAAGTCGATAAGTGGACGGGCTATCTTTGCATAATTTTTCACGAAGCGTCTATAATACGAGCCCGTGGCAACAAACTGTTTAACTTGTTTTGGGTTCTCTGGGCGGGGCCATTCTACTATTTTTTGGATATTGGCCGGATCAGGTAATACACCTGTTTTGGACACTACATGACCTAAGAAAACCACCTCAGTCTGCAGCATATGACATTTGTCGGGCCTAAGTTTGAGACCTGCCAACTTAATTCTGTCAAGCACCTGCTGTACCCGGTGTATGTGCTCATTAAAGTTAGAACCATAGACTATTATATCATCGATGTAAACCAAACATGTTTCCCATTGCAGACCCTGGAGTGCAATTTCCATCGTTCTTTGAAATGTGCTGGCTGCATTATTAAGACCAAACGGCAAGCGTGTCATTTCAAAATGGCCATATTTACAACAAAAGGCACTTTTTGGGATATCTTCTGATTTCAATGGAATTTGAAAATACCCACTGGTCAAATCAAAACTGCTAAACAAGGTGGCACCAGCTACGGCATCTAAGCAATCTTGAATGCGTGGAAGTGGAAAACCATCTGGTTTGACTAGAGCATTCACTTTCCTGTAGTCAACACATGGCCGTATCGCGCATGACTTCTTTTTAACTAGCACTATCGGCGAAGCCCACGGAGAAGTGCTTTTGCGTATTACTCCTTTCTTTAGCAAGTCTTCAATTGCCATTTTTTCTTCTTCCGCATATGCTAGAGGAACTCGTCTCGGCCGTTGCTTAATTGGCGCTGCTTCTCCTGTGTTTATTGCATGCTCTGTCAAACTTGTAAGGCCTATATCCCAATCCGACTTGGAAAATACGTCTTGATATTTAATTAACATCCCTGCTAAAACATTCTGCTCGTCTGAATTACAGTTCTTTGCAGACCTATCAAACAAAACCTTCAGATGTTCAGGTACATTATCTATTTTAACATTTTCAAACTCATGGATCACTTCATCTCTGTTATTTCTTCCAGTACTTTGAATTCGTCTCAAATTTGTCAGATTTTCTGTTTCGGCAATGTGTTCAATTTCCATTATCGTATGTACACTGTCAACCTTTTCGGCTACACCAATCTCAGCATCTTGCCTCAGCAACGTATCATCTGTAAATGGATTCATGACCCGGATTTTACACACCGGACTTCGGTTGATATCTACTAATGTGTGAGCCATCTGAAGAGGATAGCTTGACTTGAAAAGGTCTGTTGGCTCAACGACAAAGTCACCAACTTGACCATCATCACTTTCAAAACGCTCAATAAAGACGTCTACAATGGCCTCAGTCTGAGCCGGTAACTTCACATCATCCGCCACAACAACTCGCCTCAAACATTTAACATCTCCCACTTGGAACACCGGTATATCAACCCCATTCAAAACAATCTTATTACAAGACAGAAGGATATCTGCAGGTTCACCATTACCACCTCTCAAAATGTCATATCCGAGCAAAGCATCATCTTCAATCTCTGCAACTAAGACATTATGATGTAACGTCAGGGGACCTAGAGTTATCTCAAACTCACCATTTCCCTCTCCCTGGATAGGTGTACCACCTGCACCTACAATGTTAGCTGATTGATCTAATATCGGTCGTTTCTCCTCTGGGATCTTGTTAAACAGTCTATTAGAAATAATCGTCCTAGACGACCCTGTATCTGCCGTGTACACTACTGATTCTCCGTTTATTGCACCCCGTACATAAACCCCATCAGTTAGACCTCTTGTCTGTTTCAAGCGTACCTGGCTACGTTGTTCTGGTTGTTGTGCTGACTGACTGAACGTTTGTTTATGAGACTGGCCATGTTCACTTACTGGGACCTCCCGTCGGCCTTCAGGGCAGGTCCTTTGTAGTTTAAAGGTTTACTCTTACTTTCATCTGAGATCTGCTTCCCACTATGGCATTCTCTCTCAGGACATTCGCGGGCATAGTGACCAAGACCATGACAATTGTAGCACTCTACTTCTTTCTTTGGTCTGTACTTCTTGTTACCCTGGTACTTTCCTTCAAGTTTGTCCATTCTTTCCAGTACTTGCTTTAAAAGTTTGCTTTCTTCACTCTTTGATCCCTGACAAAACATATTGCTGCCTGACCTACTTTCAGAACTATCTTTACCTTCATTTTTCTGTTCGTCCGACTGCACCGCTCTGCGTGTTTGATTTCGCCCCTTTTTATCTGACTTATTAAGCCCCTTAATCTGTAAGTAGTTTACTGTGTGATATACCGCCTCGTCTATGTCTTTAGGCTCCTTATTAAACTCTACCTCAAATCTTACCTCATCATCTTCTAGGCCATCTAAAAATCTGCGCACAAGATCTTCATCTCTAGCCCTCCTGTCGCGATATCCGTGAGCCTTCTCATACAGACGCTTTAATTCTGCCGCGAAGTCTTCAATCGACTCATTATGGTGCTGGGATCTTCGACTGAACTTGGATGCATAGGAACGTGCTGTCTCAATTGATCTAAAACGATTATTCATTTCAGCTTTCAGGTCATAATAGTTGTCAAGTACCTCTGGCGGTAGTTGCGTGAAAACAAACTGAGCTGCTAACCCTTCAAGCCTTGGCAGTATCTGATCAAGCATATCTTCTTCAGTCCAACCCCTTCGTTTGGCTATAGCTTCGAACTGAGCTATCCATGTTACCCATTCCTTCCTTCCATCATAGGGCTGCATCTTAACTGCAGGTTGCAAACCATGAGTATGTCTTGTATCTGGATGTGGCTGTAGGTTTCCACCATGGTAGTCACCTGGGACAGGGTGAGGAGTGTTGTTAATCATGCCATGTGTAAAGTTATTACTTAAGTTTTCGCTGTAGTTGTTAACATGAAATGGTACCCTCTGAGGCCATATATTTGGTAAGTTACTATCTCTACACAGGTTTTGCCTATTACTTGTTCCCCTATAATTACCATCGATTACTGACTGTTGGGGTTCTGAGTATGACCTATGAATCGGAGGTTGGCCTTGTAGGTTATTAGCAAATGTTGGGCCAATCCGTTAGCTATCATTTGAATCTAGCCTATGCACCATAGTGGCACTGTTACGGGACTTGATCGTTTCAAGCTGTTCGACTACTCTGTGTAATAAGTTTGTCATGCTGTATACTTGTTCTTGAAGTTGTTCATGAGTTTGACCATAACTTGTGTTTATGACTTGATCCACCATGTGCAATTCTGAATTATCAGGATCATGTTCAGACTCCAACTGTTCTACAACTGAGGTCTTCGTAGTTTGCTCATGACTTGGCAATCTAAAACTGATCTCTCCAGAGCTATCAACTTGTCTTGGGCTGCTCATTTTCTGTACTTATTAACTGGAGTACACTGACTGGATTGGAGGTTCCCAAAGGTTTGTATCACTGGACCTGCGTTAAAAAATTGCAGATCCCACCGCTGCCACCAATAAATGTGTTACAATCCAGAGGGGGGGGGGGTAGGTAGTCTCGCCTTATAATTAACTTTAGCCGGATATATTATTGTCGATATGGATTGAGTTAAAAAACTGACTCTCTCATTGGTTTGGTAGCTGGCTATTAATAATGCTTCAATGTAGTCAACTAGAGTTATTAGGGTCTGACAGGCAGACAGACGGACGGACATATAGACAAACAGACGCACAGATCCGTCAAATGTATGATAAAACACACAACATATAATGATTTTCAGATCAATCCAATTTATTTAATGACAAACTTAGTATTAGCCAATAAACAAGGTTTTACACCTAACTGCAGAATATATATATATATATATTCTTATCTAACATATATATATTATAGGATAAACAGTGCATATAAATAATCTGCGAGCAATAATACTAGGCTAATAAGTAAAAATATCTCTTTCTGATCATGTAGGTTTATACTACCTAATGACTTAATGTTTCAACTTAAGGAATTAAGACTCTTTCTTGCAAACAAAAATATCCCCATTTGTTAAATGAATGGCAAAGTTACCAGAGTTCAGAACACTTAACAAATAATAGTTATAAATACATAGAAAGTATTCAAAGTTTATGAAACAGCTTTAGAATGTCTTGCTAAAATTTGAGTTCAATATAACGCTACTAGCTACGGACCTGTAATGCATTAAATACGTTTCTAAAAATACCGCAGTATGACGTATCGATCGATCTTACTAAAATCTATTTTTAGAATTTATTTACAAAAAAAAATAGCGTAAGGGTGTTTACCAGGCAAAATCAAAATCTGAACTGACTCAGGACGCAAAAATCTCAGCTTTTATACTCGGTAGTGGTAGCATCTACCAAGAATTGGTAGAAATACCAAAAATTGGTAGGACTGACCAAAAACTGGTAGCGCGTCTCTACCATAAATATTGGTAGCTACCAAAAATAATGGTAGTGACCCAAATCTGGTAAGTTCTGGAACGCTTAACATCATGGCCACTTACTTCAAAGGGAAAAGTACATTATGAAACAATTTAAGTATTTTATAACTTACAACTAGGAATCTTAGGCCTTGTAAATAACTTTGTTTACGCCAGCTAAAAATAGAAGCGGTTCACTCGAGCGTTAACGCTATACCATGATGCAATTGTAAACAATGCATATGTCTGTCACCGTGACAAATTGGATACTGTTTTAGTTCAATAAATGGATATAACAAGAGGATTTACTTGGAAAATGTGTCAGCCACACTGGCTTTGTAACAAATAAAACGTTCATAAAGTAAAAATTTGCAAAGTTTCGTACTTATGAAGAAAACAACGACGATTGTAAAAACCGATCGCGAAAACATGTGACACTACTTTAAAGTTTGGTCAGGTAAGAGGTTGAGACATTTTTACTGGGACGGAACAATAAACATGTAAATATAACAACTATATGTAAGGGTCTGTGGACATACATAAGACTAAAACTCAGGGTGTTACAATATTACAACAATTAGCCTTAAAATAACAATCATGGTATAATGCAGGGAACCGTGTCACAGATTTTTGATAACGTCCTCCGTTCTTTAGATATTTGACTTTAAAGAAATTCCGTAGCCTGAACCCCGCTGACAATTACGTAATATGCCATAAAATAAAAACGAAAACAAATATCAAAATTCTGTGACACGGTTCCCTAGATAAGCATTTCCTCTACAAAATACCGAAAACCGCTTTGAAATCCATCTTCAAATAAGGCGGCAATCTTTGTTCAAAAATAGCGCCCACTGCGTTTTTTTCTAAGCGAGAAATTAACAATAAAAGTGTCAGATCATTATCACCTTGTGTAATCAACAATTATTCTATAAATTAATACAGCCTACTAAAATTTGATAACCAATCAAATTTGTTCATCGTTAGCGGATCAATTAGTGAAACCGCCCACCATTTTAGATGACTCTAAAGAGCTTAATTACGAATTATTTGTCAAAATAGTATCATATCGTACCGATGCAATACACAGTACATCAGATTTCTCGTCAACCGAGAGGCTCTCAACGGGGAAAACGGCTGATTGGGAAATCGAGTTGAATATGGCTGGGGAAACCGCTATATAAATTAAATGAAAGGTAACCATGCATTTAGTGTAAAATTAAGAACTTAAGATGTGACTGATTTGTAGAAAAGTGTCTATGTTTTATGAGTGTTAATGTAATCATTTAAAAACATACTAATATATAAAGGTAATTGGATACATAACAGAATAATATAAGATTCTCGAAAAACATGCGCGTCCGATGTCCATAAGGCGTTACTGTTTTTCATCTTATTGTTTGTTTGATAGCTTTTTAATATTTTACCAAAATATACAGAGTTGCTTAATAAAAGTGCACGTTGAAATAACTTTATTTTATTGATTACATCAATGAAATAGCGAAAATAATAATTTTCGTTGACCCAGTCTCCCTGTATTAATTTACTGGCGATTTAAATATATTTTAGTTTTATAACTTTAATTGTGTTTGAAACCTGACTCTGGAATATATAAATTTAATTAAACTTGCAAAAATGGTACGTCATAACATTAACGGGGTAACAATCTTTGACAGCTCGTTTTCTTATCGTGTGCGTTTTATTGCAAGGTGCATGAAGTGTCTGCATACCATATTGCTGTTTATTATATCTCCCGCCAAAACATAAAGAAATATGTGATGCGACATATATAAGGTCTAAATTGACCCATATTGATAGTATAATTAGCAAGGCGTTAGAGTATGATATCGATATCACACTTCAATAAGACCACCGTTCCGGATCAGTTATTTCATCATATATTTCATAATAAAAGTACATTAGATGCTAGTAGTCCAATCGACCAAGGTGTTAATGAATTCACACCTTTCTTGCACATCAAATGATTGTTGCAGTTATATATTTAATACGTAATTTTCCACCATAAAGTTTCCATTTTCACAATATGTCACGTCACTATGGTCAAGTTTTTTACGGGATATAGATTTATGCAGTTCGGTATCTTTAGCATTCGTAAACCAACTTCCGCGAGAAAGAGATTTCTAACTACATTTTTCACTTTTTGAGAACACTCTAACACCTTGCTTAGCCTTATTTTTCTTATTTCCCATTTTAATCCGCTTGATGTTGATAATCTGTCGAATTTCAAATACTTATGTTAACATACGGCAAGCGATACCAAATTTAATATCGATTGATACAAAATTGCCCTTAAGGAGCCCCTAACAACGCCGCCTCCTAGATCGTTCTCGCTGATAAAGTGGAGTCGATATGGGGGTGCAGTTTTTATCGCGATAAAACACTATTTTTGCATATTCGGATCGATTTTTTGTTGCATGGTATGATAGTATGATATTTAATTATTGTTAATAACTTAAAATGTCATTTTCGCTTATTTTTACGTTTGTAGCCACTTACGCTACTTTAAGTAGACTTTTTTAATTCTCAAATTGTTGTTTAGTATTCCGGTTTAGGATGCAGTGACTCGCAAAATCAGAAGAGTTAGATTTCTATGCTCTGAGTTTAAACTAGTCAGTTGATATTGTATGCATACAAACAGGGGTATTATTATGTTTATAGAAATATTATACTGTGGCATTACTGGTGAGTCCATTGTCTCTAAAGAAGAACCAAACCATCTTTCACATCAGTCGTATAAATATTGATGAGCATCTTAATTTCTCTCATTAGTGTCAATTTTTAATCAGTAAGATGCAAAATGATTATTCGCTTTACTAAATGGCGATATTTAAGATTTTTTTTCATTTTTAAATGAATTAAACACACCGGAAGTCAAATTACAAAACCTCCAATGTCGCACCACACTTAAGTCATTCTGGTATAGTTGCTTATACATGAACTTTTCTTATATTCTGATGATCCTACTGCTTTGATTTTCAATTTTACTGAAAAGCAGCAATGTATTCCAACGCATATGCCTATGCTGAGTTCACTCAATATATCTATAAGGCCTAGATGGGATTGATTTCGACTCAGAAAGCGATTCTGATGCCAAGTCGTATTCATATTGCGGGAAGATTGTGTTCTGTCCCGTATTTATTGTGTGTTTATTTATATGTGTTTGGCGGGTTCTGTTTTTTTTACAAATGCTTTTCTTACCTATATTCATAAAACGGATTCCTCTACTCATTGCAAGTAGGTCATTTACCTTTATCTGTCAAACAGTGGGAAAGACATATCATATATTATTTGATATTTATGTGCTGGATACGTGGACGAGGTTGTTCATCAGTGCGACTTTATGTACTCGTAAAATTAAAGTTTACAGTGTTTTGGTTGGCTTATGATTGGAATCACGAGAAAAGCATGGTGTATATTTATACACATTTCATGGTATCCTTGGAGTTTCATTGACGTATCAGAGTATGTAGTAGTAAATTGTCTAGCATACGATGCATAAAAAAAAAACAAAAAAAAACATTGTCAAGCCTTGGTATATGACATCGTCGTACAAATATCAGCATTTGTATAATATGGCCCACTATTATGTACATGTATGTTTTCCATAGGCGGATCCAGGATTTCTAGTTAGGTCCAGGTCCAGCGCGAATTGTACATTATGTCATTGTATTACTGTACTAGCAACTAATTGCACGCGTGGCGGGCGAAAATTGTTTTGACATTTATATATATTTTCATGTAAATATCATATTTCATGATAGAAAAAAGACTTTGCTGTTGGGCAATTTTAGGATCCGCCTATGTTTTCAATATGACCAAATAACAGAAGCTGTACATGTAATATGACATGTTTAATTACTTCACGGTCCATTGATTGATTGTACTACAGTTAAGTTCCACTCTCGAAATTACGGTTATCCGCTTATTACGGTCACATTTTCTCGGTCCCGAATCGTCTGTTCTTTATCTCATTGACCGTATGTCTCCATATTACGGACGGTCGTTTAAAAAGTACGGGCAATCTGAATCACTTTTTTAAAGAATTATTTTTTTTTCTTTATTTATTATGATTATTGTAATGTTTTAAAGACAGAATGGCTGATATATATATATATTACTGGGACAAATCAAACCTTTGCTTACAGCCACCTCCGAATAAAGACCCTCCTGTGAATAAAGGCCATTCTTTGAAAACCACTATTGATTATTTAGAACAAACTGATCTCCGAATAAAGGCCACACATTGTCTTTCCCCAGGGTAGCCATTGTTAACGGGTTTGACCGTATATCAAAGAGCTATTTGCAATTTATTTCAAAGCAATTCAAAGCAAACGATAAATTAATATTGAACAATAAACGCCATGAACTATGACATCACCACAAAATGATAGATTGACCTTTACTTCATGCTATTTAGGTTTTACAAATGCGTTCCAGTTAAGGTTTTAAAATCTCGGAAGCATTGTTTCCTTAGCTTTCTGAAAATCGGCATGAATTTCTGATGTTCGAACTGTGTTAGAATTTTACAATACACCCTCTGCTCAGGCGTTTTTCTGTCCGTTTTGAAAGTCGTAATTTGTTATAGATTATAATACACGTGTTATAAAATCTTTGAATAACTTGCACGAGGATCATCGCATATCTGTCAGATTTTCGCCACTCAAATCGTAGAGCTATATATGTTTACATTACCTGTGTGTAACATCGTTTAATTTGATCATCGTTCAGATCCCAGTTCACATTGGTAGTTCTGTGACTGGGAAGTTTTACAGAGAAAACGTTCTTTCATAAAGTGAATAATTCTATCAAAAGACGCGGACTACGCTTGGCGTCCGTGGCATAATTACATGACAACACGCGGGCACATAAATCCGCTACGATAAAGAGTTTTTAAAGGAATCTGGGCCAGATATTTTAGAACATCCTCCATACAGCCCTACCTCGCTCCATTTTGCTCGCTCCGACTTCTGGTTGTTTCCTAGACTTAATGAAATGACATTTAAAAAAAAAGAATTTGTAAATGTTATGAAGCAGGTTCTGACCGATCATGTGTGAGAATGACTCAAGTAATACATGCATATCAAAACAATTGTTAATTCGAAAGCCTTTTTTTAAATTGAAATCTCTATTTGTTCGTCGCCGATTGAAGTATGTGTACTGTAGGATGCCTCTTTGGTTGAGTGATTGTGGTGTGTGACTAGTAATCGCTTGACCCTCACCCTCACTTGACCGTGAGTGCGAATCCCACTGGAACAAAATTTTCATATGTCTGAAAGGTTTTGAAAGCTCTAACTATAGAAATATTTTTGAAGTCTCTGTAAGTAAGACATATTGTGATATATTGACCAGTGTACTTGCATGTTGCTTTTAGAAGCAACTTCAATCAGTCAGTTCTGTCTGAATTGTTGGCAATGTTGGCAATGTTGCCCACCATTATTGTACCGCGGTAAAGTGTGTAGCATTTCACTAAACATCGATTTTATAGCTACGGATATGAAGTGTTTGTTTTTACTGGACATTTATCCGTGAAGATGAAGCATTTAGTTTTGTCAATTTTTTTTACACAATATGACACCAATACACTATTGGTGAACAACGTTGTTTACACTTTATTTTCATCGACAATTCATGCATGTATACAGTCTTTAATAATGGCAAATCTTTTTCTAACATTTGCTGATATAAATGTTTTTTTTCTGAATAATAGCTAATAGCATACTGGCCAAATGTATTATCCCTTTGGATTGACATTGTCCGTTGGTGTGGTAGTAGCTTATCCATGTTGAATTTTAATGCAGTCATGGTATTTGTCAGTATATACACACATGTATTTTTTTTCTGCACGGATGACTGATTTGACCTGCAATTTTTAAAATAATTGCATATAGTGTAATGCCCGAGATGCTGGATGACAACGATTTTTTGCTCAAGTATTGATTTTTACTTAACCTTTACTCTGCGTACATGTACGGAATCGTAATGTGGTGAGTCAATTTTTGATTACTGATTTAAATCATTTAACATTGTAAGTGTTGTATTTTAACCTAGTATTCATCTTCAATCTTATGTATGGCATGGATTTAAATCAGAATTTATGAATGACAATTCGTATATTTGATGTAGTTCGTTTATGTTGATTAGCATTGCTGTTTTTTGTCAACCATTACTCGCTTTGAGTTATGGGTAATGACGTCACAATGTCAAGTTCAGTCTTCACAGTAAAATCGTTGTATGTCTTTAAATTGTAGTCACCATACTTAGGTGTCAGTATTGTTAAAGTCAATGTATGGAGAATAAACTTTGAACTTTCTTTTTTGATGCAGTAATTATGTAAATTTCATTGAACATAGTATGATAGTAACCTTTTCTTTGTTTAAACTTAAGTCATTATATTATAATTGTAAAGTGTAAGTTTTGTCCATCGTATTTTATGACGGATTCTTTAACACTGGCAAATGAAATGACGGATTTCTCTCAATTTCATGGAAATCCAGCAAGTCAAAGTGACAGTTTTCCAGCATTTTCTTTGACGGATTTTTGGAGATTATATATAAAGGCTCCCACTCAGATTTCCACAGACTTCCAGTGTCTATTTTAGGACGCGCGATCGCGGGATTCATGCTAATTTTTCAAAGACCGCGCACGTTTTAGAAACATATAAGTGAAAATCCCTCATTCAAATCGGTAAAGTGTTCATATGAACGCCTGTAAACTAAGGGGAGTAACTCTGAACAAGCTAAAATAAATATTTTCGTGCAAAATTTAGAGGGGGATGACTCTTGTTGCACTCGGAACTACTCGGATGTCTCTCGACATTATGAAGCGAAGCGGAGTTAGCCGAGGATTGCCGATTGACTCTTGTTGGCTTAAAATATTTTCGTTCAAAGAATTTATTCGGTTGAATGCAGTAAGGCTGTGCAGACGAATTTGTGTCTAAGAAAAGAATTACAGATTTCTTTATTAAAACCGGCACCCATAAAGACTCGTCAGTAGTGGATGACAGATCAGACCGTAGTAAGATAATAACAGTAGAACATGTTAAATGTAAGAGTTAAAACATGAAATGCTTAAACATTGACGTTTGATATTGGTCCCCCATGTGTTTGAAAATCCCCCCTATTTTTATGCAAAGGGGGAAATTTACCTCTTTTTCCGAACTTTTAGAATAGACACTGGCCTTCAGATTTTCTTTGCGTGGACTTGAGCTTTTGATTTCTTTTGCTTCATGGTAGACATGGTTATTTTTTGTAGCCTTTTTTGGTAGAGCTGAATTTAAATAAAGGTGAGCTTAGGTAAATTTTTGTAAGTAAATATTTAAGAGCTAAATTGTAAGTTTTTGCTTTTAAACAGAAATTGAAAACTTTATAGGCTCTGCAGTTATTGTCCAGTTTCTACTTTGATTTGTATCACTTTGCCTGTAAGTATGAGATTTAAATAACATGTATTGTACATAATATCAGTACTAAGTTAATTGTGCTTTGTAATTTCTCCCTTAGTTAACTGATTTACCATTGAATTCACCTGCCTTTTTTCAGCCTAGATGCAACACTAATATCATAATGTCAAAGCAAAACTGAGGTATTTTGGTATTATGAGTTTCCATGCATTTTCATCTGGAACATTTTGTTTTCCAAAGTGTTTTTACCATTGTACTCATGTAAAATGTTCATAGTAATTGTGCTTAGTGTAAAATGTTTAGTGTTCATGCTGAGAGATTGTGTGTTGTGTTTGTGCTTAGTTTGCCATATTTTTGTGGTTAGGAAATAAATGTTTGTGTTGGAAATAGTGAATATTGAATACATACAGTGTTTTTTGGCAATTTTGGAAAAGGGTCTGGGTCCGGTCCACTTGGGAAAAAATGTGGAGTGAGATGCCAAAATTGTGAATTTTTGGTCAGGAATCAGGAAAAATGTCTTCATTTTTGAGCATGGGTCATCTGTGGTAAAAAAACAAGTCACCAGGTCAAATCACCGTAAAATCGTTAACCCTCTAGAGGTCGCAGTTTGATTAGCTCTTCACCAAACCTTGTCAAAATGGTTGTCTTAATGATATCTTGTATTCTGCCTATGGGCTGCAGATAGCGAACCAACGATCAACAAACCAGAGGTGGATTAAACATCAACTTTATTGATCATAACTTGTGTGGTAAAAACTGAAACATATACAAAGAAAATATCGTAAGAATGTGACTAGATAGCAGCAGTCAGCCAATCGACTAGCACATAACTAACCTGCACTCATAGTTTAAATCATTTTATATCGCAAACCAGTGTATCCTAATCACTCTTCTTTTCCCTAGTGAGCTCAATAAATGTTTATGCTTATATTCAATAAATCAACAAATAATGCTGTGACTAACCTCGAGTCTAAAGGCAAAACATGAATAGATACGAAATTTAAGTATACGAAACTTATGAGTATGAAACTGACGAGTACAAATGCTGAACAGTTAAACAGCTATTTTCCCTACTTTTAACACAAAGTTGCAATGTTTTATATACAACAACATCAGGTGAAAAGGTTAAAAAAACATATTACTGACACCATGGTGGGTAACAAAACATCTAAGGCCTATGAGACTAGATTTAGATTGCGCAAAATGCAAAACCGTAACACATGAGAATGTTCGAAGGTTAAACTCTACTAAATATTCTTAAAGGCGCTTTAAGTCAGACACCTCTAATTCATGATCCAACACATCTTGGTTAAGTTCAAACATTGTTCTGGGGTCAAAAACTAGGTCACCAGGTAAAATCACTGGAATACCTTGTTAATCATCTAGTGGCCACAGTTTGAATGAATCTTCCTCAAACATTATCAGAATGTTTGTGTTAATGATATCATGAACAGGATTGAACATGGGTCAACTCAGATTAAAAACTAGGTGACCAGGTCAAATCACAAAAACTGAAGTTGCAATCTTTACTCAAGTGAGCGAAAAAGGGCCATCTTGGCCTTCTTGTTTTTGTATCATTTCGTAGTGGCTTTATTGTCGAAGTGATTTTAAAGTCCAAACTACTCTACAGAAGAATGGGTGTTTTACTTAATTATTTTATATGGTCGTAAATTAAGTAAATTGCTAGCTCTATGACTGTTGTGTGTTTAATGTTAGTTGATAACATGAACAGTTTGGTATTTTTGTGCAGTATTGAGACTATTAACAATTATATTTGCTGCAATACAGGATTGAGTAATGATATTGAGGTATTTTGTTGAATGTTTTTATTGTGGTTATTTATTGCTCTTGTTGCTTTATGGTTTAAAATAATGTGATGCTGAAATTTAAGAAGATCAAATCTTGTGTAATTTATGTTGCCATGGTAATATTTTTTCAGATCAAACTTGCAAAAGAATTATGGTGAAAGTGGTACTGAGAAACCTATGCGTTATGCTGTCAATTCTTTAGGTTGGGTACCGATTGCAGAGGAACATTTAACGCCAGATTGTAGTAGCAAAGCAGTGAATAAATGAATCATGTATCTCACATTGGGTAGAAATGATATCAACGATGCTGTAGGAATGGGGTGATGTAAGTTTTCTGTTGCTTATAATGTTTATGGACTTATTACTGATGTTTTACAGTAAGCCAATACAGTGAAACCTTTTGTAGCAACCACTTCGATATTAGGACTACTTAATTAATTTTCACTGATGTTCAGACCGGTTTTCAATATTTCATCTGTATTTAAACTTGAGACCACCTCATAATTGAAACCAATTGTGTGATTTACAGAGATGGTCTTAACATCAAGATTTGTCTGTGTATCATAATTATGGCCTTCTAAAAAGGAGCTAACACACAGTAAGGCCAGGAAAAAAAATGGTCATGGTTACCCGACTGACCCTAATTTTTAGGGCTGATCCTAACGTTCCTAACAGCAAAAATAAACGTGGTGCAAAACACTGAAAGTATGAAAATATTGTGGACGAATGGTGCGAAAACCGGAAGTACGAAAGTTTTGTTGACAAATCGTTTCTGATAAATGTAAAATGGCATGTTCACTTATAGCGGTGAAGATAAGTGAATGCAAAAACATTAAAGAGGGGAACTTCCTCAAGTCTCTAAAAGATAGTGATATGTTTTATGATCTCTACCATCAGCTCCACCCAGAAGTTAATTCAAAGGAATTTCACGCCAATTATACATATAAGCTGTGTTTGAAATCTCCGTAAGAGGATGATTGTTTTAAGGTAATTTTGTTTAAAATTAAATATAAAAGTGCGCTGATACATGATTGATATCCCAATTGATGCTTAATCATATGAACATATTGTACATTGTGTAATGTTTTTCGTTAACTGACATCAGTAGTAACAATAGTGGCATACATCATGGTTTTAATTTTACCCTAAAAAGTGGTATTTTTACTCTTGAAATTAAAAAAATGAAGCTCCTTATTCTTGAAAAATTTGTACCGAAGGGTCACATTTACTGTTAGGTTGGTAGAAGTTTTATCAACTCTTTATATTATTATCAGCCAGTGGACATTTTTTTACCCTAAACCTTTGACATATATGAATTATGATCTTCCCTGATCCCTGCATATATTTACATGAATTTTATGTTTTACTGAATAATTTGTTGCGTAATATATTATTATACATTTGTTACTCAAGATTCTTTTTTTATGCTTCCACAATTCAGAAATATATCACTGATTGATTAAAATAATTTATGAAGGGTTTACATTTAGGTTGATGGTACCCATGTTGTAAGGGATGCATTGGAAAAATTCAAGGCATTCAAGCTGTTAGGATGCAATGCTCAAGAACAAAATCAGACAGGGAACTTCACCTTGCTGAAAAGTTATTTGCAGAGGTGACAAAAAAAACAAACAGTCAATGCATTCCAGATTCTTATGTCAGATACCCAAAGCCTAAATTTACAAGGTATGAATTTTTATTAAGCCCATCCTGCTATTTAATATTTAAATTTTATAATTTATGATCTGTGTATGTGAAATTATGAATCAGTTGACATTGAAGAAAGATTTTGATTTATTGACATAAGTTTCACTCTGGTTAATATAATTTTTTCCAACTGTCAGATAAATGACAACCTCACTAATAGGCAATAAATAGTACTGGTATTGTTTTCTTTGTCTCCAAATATTAGTTTGGGAATGAGGAATGGTTTATCTAAGAAAGGCACCCTGTTCAACAATCTGTTAAATGATTTTTCTTCAAAAGGCTTACTTCAGACTTTCCCCAGGGATGAAGCTGAACATGAATGCTCATATATTATACAGGTATGTCAAATATTTTTTGCAATATATTTTAGAAACTATTACTCTTCAAATGAAGCAACTCTATATTTTTTTTTTGATATCAAAACAGACAACTAATAGATCAATTAAATTGGAGCAATTTGTATTTCATTAGTTCAGTTCATTAAACATTGTTTTGATTTTAAATCCGTGATTGTTTTCCAAAATATTTTCTTGCAATTATTATTTTTGTTTTATTTCATATTCTTAGATTTATATTGAAGGTAATTTAAAAAATTTAAAATCTATTTGCAGAAATTGATAAGATCTGTTGGTAGCCGGTGTTATCAATATGTAATACCAAAACAGCGGCTTGTATTCTAAATGTAGCTTTATTATATTCGGTGTGTGATTGGGTTATCATATACAAAGTTTGGCCAATTGTAGCCGATTTCTTATGGAAATTGACAAAAATGACAAATAATTTTCTGACCAATGGCATCCCAGTGTTTGACGAGATCTTTATCTTTTACTTACTCTTTAATTGCAGATAGTGCAGCATTGGAACATTACGGACAAGTAATTGGGAAGAAGAGAAGTCAATGGTGTAGATGGATTTGGTATGGTATGATTACTTTTGGCTTTATTAAGATTCTAGAAATGACTGTTTGCTGCAGAATTTCCCTATATCAGCATTTTCCAACAAATGTTTGTTTTTTATTTCTTTCTTAAGCATTGATAGTACAGGTCTGACACATTACTGACAAGTAGTTGGCATGGACAGAAACTAGTGCCTAGGTCGATTTTGGCATAGCATGGCTAGTTTTGACTGTATTGAGATACTAGAAATGAGCACTTGCGAAAAAATCTCTCTGAGTTGCGGAAAATTTTTGATTTTTAATATCTCTGCCATTATTAAGAGTATAGCGCTGAAATTGCTCATGCTAGGAATGGACATAAATAGAAATCAGAGGCACGCCTAGATGTGGCCATGCTGTGTTTACATTTGACTTTATTAGCATTCTAGAAATGACAGTTTGCCAGAAAATTTCCTTGTGCCTACACTTTTTGGCCAATGTTTATCTTTTACTTACTCTTTAATCATAGATAGTACAGCATTAGAACTTTACAGACAAGTAATTGGGAAGAAGAGAAGTCAGTGGTGTGGATGGATTTGGTATGGTATGGTTGCTTTTGGCTTTATTAAGATTCTAGAAATGACTGTTTGCTGCAGAATTTCCCCACATCAGTATTTTCCGACAAATGTTTGTTTTTTGTTTCTTCCTTAAGCGTTGATAGTACAGGTCTGAAGCATTACTGACAAGTAGTTGGCATGGACAGAAACCAGTGTCTAGGTCGATTTTGGCATGGCATGGCTGGTTTTGACTGTATTGAGATTCTAGAAATGAGCGCTTGTGAAAAAAATCTCTGTGAGGCCTAGAAATTCTGGTTAAGGTTTGTTTGAAAGTCACTATTAGTCCATATCTCAGCAACCATGGGATTAATTGGATTCAATCTTCATAATTTGTATTCCTGTGACAATATGATTGAATATTGAGTGTTATGTGTTACAGACATCTTTGTTAAAGTATGCAATAATGATTTGATTGCAGCTGGAAAGAAACAATATGTACCAGAATTAGCCTTAGTTTGTACATAACATTGATTGATAATTTATACAGGATGTTTTTTTTTCAAAGAGAAGTATGATTTATCATTTAATCACTCATTAAAGAATGCTTTTTGTTCCACAGACAGCGCTATTGGACAAAAGGTTGCTTCAAATAGAAATTCCTGACTTTATGCCCAGATGACAAAGAGGAATTTAAGATCATTCACATTGAAAAGGTAAAGACACCATTTTTAGTGATAATTATAAAATGAACAAATGCTTTTGTATCATTTTTCATATGAGTTTTCAGTGTTAAGAGTTGAAATGTCCTGGAAATAAACCATGATGGTGTTGGTCTGAGTGGTTAGATATTCAAGTATCTTTGTTATGTACTGTAGATAATCAGAGGATACACTACAAGACCTAGGTCATTTGGGTTTGAATGTGCTTGTAACAAAATGAACTGCATTGATCCGCATAGTAAGGAAATCTCATGTGATAACATTTGCTGTCATAATGGACTCTCATCTGCCTGCATATCAAACTATTAATTATTGCAGAATTTAGAAATGTTTGTTTTCCTTCTGTTTAGCTTGTAAACTAATCAGAGCATGTAAGAATTGTATATAACAGTCATGCCATTAAACTCTGACTTTCTGTGAAAAAAATTATGTATGTATAACACATATTTGATATATACAGGCATATTAAAGTCAACTACCTCTTTTATAATTTGCTTAAGTACTTTCCTTTTATTGATAATTCACAGTCTGACTTGAATTTAAATACTTTGTTTTACCAATTTTATTGACCTGGACTTGTACATGCGCCTACATGGTATATGCTCACTATTAGTTACATAGTGTATTCAGAATTATAATTTATATACCAAGGCATGATGAATCAAATCAAATTAAAGCTAATGACAAAAAAAGTTTATTTTCCACTTGGATTTTTTTTATTGTATAATCTTTTTTCATGAGTGCAAGATCTTCTTTTCAGTAACAGAATGCTGCGAGAGGCTTTTACACTTCTCTGTACCATTGTTTGACGCCATCCAGAATGATTCAGTTCTTGTCCACTATATGCTGCTGTCAACTGTGATGTTCCTTCTGAATAAAGATGCCATTGTCAGAACTGATATTGACTATACAGAGATGCTGTTTATTGATTTCTGCAGGGTATATTCAGAAATATATGGTAGGTGTATAGATTTATGTATTCATTTATGCCTTACAAACCTAATGGCCTTGTAGTGGCCTAATAACTTCTATACTGTAACTCTGTTTAAATAATTCTAAAAACTTCCATTTTAAAGAATACATGTATATAGTGACATATTGATTTTTAAATACTGAGCAAGAAAGTCTGCTACTAACAGTTTCGTTTCTGACTTTCACTTTGCAGTTAGAGTTAGCAGTTGGCTCATCAAAAACTCTACCAAGGCTTGTAAAACACTTGATGGAACTCGTTCAGATTTGAAAGTGCTGGTTGACTGTTTGTCTACATGGATGACAAGATATAGGTATGTGCAATATCTAAAAGGAGATAAAATCATGGAAACAAGCTGAGTTTGTGCATAAATGAAAAAAGTGGCTGATAACACAATGAAATCAAGGCAGTCAATGCGAAAACTGCCAAACAAATTAGACATTACCTTCAAAAAATGTCTGACAATTTATTTTGTTTCATCAATCAAAATGACCAATTGAGTCAAAAACTAGGTCACCAGGTCAAATATTAGAAAATCTTTGTTTAAACTTGGTCACTTGTAGCCAAGAACTAAGTCATTAAGTCAAGTCTATGAAAAATATTGTTAACACTGCAGATGGCACATTTCTGTCAGACTTGGTCAGAATATAAGTGTGTGAAATCTTGTTCGAGTTCGAAATTTTGTTATATGGTGTCAAAAACGAGATCACCAGGTCATATCATTTCTTAGGTAGTGATACAGGACAATCATGGTCCTCTTGTTAAATTTAAATGTAATTCCTGTTTATCATGAAGAGGTTAACTATTCCACTGTAAAGAATTACGCTTCTGAAGATATGTCATTATTAATGATTATATCAATTGAACAGAGCCACTCATCCAAAATTTCAACCATAGCTGTAGGAACACGGTTCACCAATTAAGATAAAATATTTTATCAAACTGAATTGTCTATCCTCCAAGAACACAGTACATGAGTTTCTGGTTTTTGCCCTCTTGTACTATTTGCAGTAATAAATTTCATTTGCTTTTTGAAGCCTTAGATACTTGACTACAACTGTGTTTTCTGATATCACTATCTGAGCTATAATCATTAACAGTGTTGAGAATGATATTTTGATAAACTCATTTCAGCTAAATTTATTAGAAAGAAGTGTGTAGTGATGAAGATGAGCAAGTTGAAGTCATTGTATTTCAGTGCCACCAGATCTTGTAGAACCCTAAAGCTAAATTAACATGCCTGTACTTATGCTCTTTTATGCACTGATACAGAATAACACGAATCCAGGGCGGGACAACACTTGATGATAACATTTTGTCAACACTTCGTCAACTGTAATGGTGGTGCCCATATTGGTGAAGGTATTATGTCATTTTGAAAGCATTGCACCATATCCAGGCTGTCAACTTCCTGGTTCTACTAATATAAAACTTTCTTAGATTTTTAGTTTACCCTGTAAGAATTATTAAATTCATACTAATTGTGACTGTTTTTGACATTTTGTCATGATTTGTACTGCATTGATTTCACTGAATGATGTTATAGTATTACAGTCAGGACTCATTACAATCACACCAATTATAACGACAAATTTAGTTAATGACACCATTTTAGTGGGAATGAACTTTTAACAACGCTATTTGCATCTGCTAAGATTTGGAACCAGTCTCTTTTCCTATTTATCAATATAATGACTCAAATAAACAAGTATTAGATTTTACCCAATGTATTGAGTACACCTGTTTAATAGTTGACTGATTAAGTGATTATGCATCCAATTAGTTTGTTAAAGGTTTTGTAATCAGTCAAATGCAAACTTATTTTAATGCATCAGTAAACATAAGTTATTAATTATTCTACAATAGATGCATACATCATTTCTATTTCTTATGATTTACTTTACAACAGTAAATTTGTCCTTTATGAAATGCTTCCTTATTTAGATATGTTAATAACTGATATTTATACAATGAATGTACTTTTTATTTTTGTAACATGCTCTTTAATGCATGTAATTGATTGATCAAGTGCATGATCAGTAAGATTCATTATACTGACAAACTAAATACAATGACATTATCCATGGGAACCAACAACATTGTTATATCAAGTCCTGACTGTGTATACTCATTAACATTCTGTTAAGAGCTTCCAATTCTGAACTATTTAATAAAGATCAACATTTTATATTATGTACTGTTTTGTTCTTTAGGATAAAACTATTACATGGACTGCTGGCTGACAAAAGGGACCATACATTGTCTGTGTATATTTTTGGGTGACAGAATTTAAAGATGAAGCACTGGAATTTCCAGTGTTCTTAAGACTTCAATTTACATTTTTACTGCAGCAGAACTTATGTAAGTCATTGATATATATAATCTTAGACCATATTTATCATTTATACAAGCTGTCAAGTGGTCATACTTTTTCCTACTTTTTAGTCATGTTCCTACTTTTTCTACATTTTTATGAAAAACTCCTACTATTCCTCTTTTTTTTCAATGGGGCAAAAATGATTTGTTTATTATTCTTAAGAGTTTCTTTGTATGACTGCAGGACAATAAAACCCATTGTATAGCTGTATTACTGTTGAAGATTTATTCATCAAGATGAAGCCCCATAGACCCATGCTGACTGCACTCAAACACCTCTTTGAGTAAGCAACATCTTTTTGTTAATAATTATTTAAGTTATATAAAAGGAGCTTGGTTACTCATTAAAACAATGTTTTAACAATACTGACTTGTATACAACTGTATTTTGAAAATTTGACACTTTGAAGTTTGACCCTCAAAATTATCATAGCGTACATGTAATGTGTTTGTAATTCTTGTAATTTATATTTCTGTGTTTTAACCAATAAAAACATTTTAGGTTGCCAGTGGCAGTCTGATATTGGTATTGGGACCTCAACTGGATGAAGTGAGTATATATGAATACATGAATATATTGAATATATATAGTGAGTAAGAAATACAATGATTATTATGTATTCCTACTTTTCAAGAAAAAGTTCCTGCTTTTTGTTACTTTTTTCCTACTTTTTGAAACAACAAAGACACCATGAAAGGTTTTCAGAAGTTTTGGCCCTAAAAAGAGATTATTGGATAAGCTCAAATCTTGAAATAACAAAAATGTTTTGGTAAAATAGTTCACTGCTACTTGATCCAACAATGTTCTGAAATGAAATAATTCATCCTGATTTCAAGACCTCAAACAGCTAGTTAGATCACTTTATAGAACATCACAGCTTTTTAGAATGTATGCAGAGAATCGAACTATGTTGATAATGAATTCAGGTGATCAAAGTTGTTTCACTTGAAATGTAGAAACATGCATCTTTGTGGAAAACGTACAATGGAGCTATATGAAGCTTTATTCAAAACTGAATGATTGAGTCTGAAGTAAGAGTTATAGAGTAATCTGGTAATTTTACATTGTAAAGTATGTGGTGATATATTAATGCTTATTGTTACAGGCTGTATTGTTTAATGATTACATGATGTCTGACAGTAAGGACAACTGTGTTATATAGGACATGTTGTAGGATCCTCTTCACGCAGTCATCAGCCTGAATACGAAGATGTTATCATGGAATGTAAGTTTTATCATTTATACAATATCATAAGGCCATACTGAATTGATGCGAAATTTGTCAGTTTTATGATCTTTGACTGATAGAAATTTCTTGATACATTTTTTATCTTTTTGAAATAATGTGACTGCTTTATAAAATATACCTTTTGGAGCAACAATATGAGAATACAATCTGTTCACATAACATTAAACTTTACATATTATCTTAATGGAGGAAAACATTTGCTCATGTTGTCATATAATTTCAATCAAATTGGTATGGCAAAATTGCTTGTGTCAATTCTGGTCTATAAACAATATACAGTCAAACCTGTGTTTGCAGCCTTCTCCAAATAAAGGCTTCCCTGTGAATAATGGCCATTCTTTGAAAAAACATCACTGATTATTTAGAACAAAGTGGCCTTTAAATAAAGGCCATCTGTCAATATAGGCCAAATTTTGTCTTTCCTAAGGCTTGTCTTTGTTCACTGATTGGACTGTATTGTTAATCTCACGCTCAGTTTTAACTTTCGTACAGTATTTAAAGAGTGGTATTTATTGCATGCACAAGGAGATAAAATCTAAAATATTATGTCTTCATTGTTTTCATTATAACCAAGTTCACTTAGTAGACATATAGATTAGCTGACTTATTTTATTATGATGCCAATATCAAGATCGTTGTGGCATAAAACTCACATGCCAGTATGCACTGTCTTCTTTAAAAGTAATTTCAACATACCATGTAACAAGATTGAATGAATTGATTCTTTATTTCAAAATAAGTTCTTTAACTTCAATATTTTTACATTGGTTTGATCTTTTAGATTTTATTTAGTGTGTTGTACATACCATACTTTGTTGTCAGACCAGACACTGTGATCTAGTAGTTAGTGTACTGGACTTGTAAGCCAGAGATCCGGGTTCAAATCCTGGTGGCAGCAGGTCATACTTTCTACGAAAGTCTTAACAAAAGTGTTGATTTTCTTCCATTTGTGGAGACATTGTCAGCTGTTTGTGGAAGGATAAGTTAGTACTGGTTAGAATACATTCCAGGAAAACTGGTTTGGTGAACCAGCTGACATTTATAACTGAAAATTTGTTAAAATCCATTGAAAAAAACTTTGTTGTCACAATGTGTAATATTCATCTATAAATCAGTTGTACTGATAGAACACTATGACTGAGGATACCTCAGATGACAGGATTTGTTCTAAAAAACAATTTCTTTGATTGTAACAGTTTATATATATATGGTGAAAATATATTATCCTGTAATAAACATGTAATATTCTCCTTCACTGATAGTGTCTGCTTTAGAACTGCTCCCAATGACTTTATGGCGTTACTCATTTGTACAAATGGAATCCTTTTAAATATGTCCATGAAATGAAAATTTTGATGTAAGTATTTGGTAACTATACACTAGTGCTTCATCAACAGTTTGTTAATAGGGCATAACTTGTGTATGGTTAGCATGTTCTATCTACAAAAGTCTGTAGTAGTTAATAATCCAGTCAATTTCAATATACGGCAAATTTTGGACAAACCCAGGACAAAATGATACAGAAATCATATATGTGGCTCATTTGAAACTAGTTTTGATTTTCTACAATATCAGGATAAATAAAGGACAAAGTTGGATTGGATTTTTTTAGAAATTTGTTTTAAAATGTAGGCTATATTTATTTCAAATGACATCAATATCTTGTTAACTAACGGCATTACTTTGCCATATACCATATAGCGGGTTATTTCTGCAGAGGTAATATTTCTGAGATTCTTCAGTCTCTGATTAAAAAACTGGGTATATATTTCCTTAATGCTAACATTCATGACTGTTGATTGTAACTTATTATCATATAAATCAACTGATGAACATGCAGTTAACACACCTTTGTCTATGAATTTATTTATAGGCTCTAACATATCTAACTTTGATTTGCTATTACCATTCATATAATTATCATATCTGAGTTTGGAGGTATTGTTACACTATCCTCTATTTGTATTTTAGCACAATACAGGGTATGGTATTTGTGTAGTCTTACTTTTCGTAATTTATATTTAAATACATGTTAAAAACGAAACACATATAGTCTGATAAACACACATACAGTCTGACAAACACGTATAGTCTGATAAACGCACATATAGCCTCACACACACACACACACACACACACACACACACACACACAAACACACACACACACACACACACACACCATAGCGTGTAAGCGCCTCCAACTGAAGACACACGACTTTTGGCCCCCAAATGAGGACACCACTTTGCATGATACTACTGAAAAAAAATACTAAAAATCGCCGTTTTGATCTAAATGCTGCCTGTTGTGCTATAAATTATTTATAATTTCATTATTTTAAAAAATGTCAATTTACCGTCAATTGAAGGCACAACAACCGAGGACTCACACTATCAAGTGAGGACAGTTTGCACACTTTCAACTGAGAACTTACCTGTCCAATGAGGACAAGTGACACACACAAACTCTCACACTTCTTCAAATGAGGACTTATATTTACCTGTCAAATGAGGACGACTGACACACTATCTCATTTGAGAACGTTCATGTCCAAATAAGGACAAGTGACTCACAGTCTCATATACAAATGAGGACATTTAATACAATATTTCAAATGAGAACGTACAAGTCCAAAAAAGGACAAGTGCCAGATTTCTACTGAATTATGGACACTTCGACCCAAAGCCATTACGGACCAAAATTTTTGACAGTACGGACCACATCTAAGGACAGTACGGACCATGTAAATTTTTAGTTAATATGATCTAATACATAAATATCATGGTACTTTTTGAAAATGGTTTACACATTTTGATGACTAAACTTAAAAATGTTTACAACAGTAGATCAGCACCCGTTCGTGCCGATGAAATAATATATTATGTTTTTTGATTCACATGCTATTATAATTAATTAAACCGTTTTGAAGTGCTAAAAACTGAGTATATGCTTAAATAAAACTTAGTTTCTTGAAATCTATTCAAAATGATTTGATTTTACTTTAAAATGGGCCGTGCTCAATATCACTTTAGAGAGTCAATATATCTAATAGAAATACCCATAATCTATTTCCTTGAGAAAATCCGTCATGAATAATTCATTATATTATCTTTAGAAGTTAAAACAAATATATATTTTGGCTGATTAACATTTCTGCATCTCCACAGTCTAATAATCAAACGTTATACCGTTGTAAATGAAAGTAGAAATAAGCTGCTTCCTATATTATACGCGTCATTACAATGTGACATGTTGATGGTATATACTCAAATTACTTTAAGTAATTATCATGTAACAGCTGTCATTTTTTGTTATTGTTGTCATAAAAAAGCAAATTAACTTTTATGTTGAATTTATCACACAGGTATGACAATAATAATAACTTAATTTTAACTTTTTTATTTATGCTCGATTGTGATGTAAGTTATTACAACTCATCCTCGTTACTCTCGAGTCCACTTCCTGAAAATAACCAGCAATGGTGTCATATGAGGAAGCATGGTTGTGACACCTGTGGGGTACTACGCACATGTCACCGTTCGCTTTATCTTGTGTCATTACACGATTATTTGGCACTGGCGCCGTTAAACATAGAATATTTGAATGACCATTATAATCTTATTCAACGTTCTGAACTTTGAACCGATTTTATCCAACACAATTTTAGCGGTTATGTTAGCGACGAGATGGTTTCTGTTAGGTTAACCATGGCTAAGAACATATGTATAGTTAATGCCTAAAGTTCTACCAGTTTCCGCAGCTTTCATACTAAAATGATAGATCAAACCTTTGGGCTTCGAGCATCTGCTAACTGGCCATAGTATGCCACCAAGGGAGGAGGGGGTTTAAGTCACACCGACACTGTTGAGGTGAAATGGAGACTCCAGCTTCTACTGGTAGAGGAAGACCCCAGGAGCACCTCCGTGCATTATTTTTGGCACAAGCGGGCACCTGGATAGTACAACCGACATTCCTCAATACAGCTGGATAGATGCATCATATGAAAGAATCAGTGTCCATCATAGGACCCGAGCAAATGCTTTGAAGTCAGTGACTTTAAACTTCCAGCCATGGTAGCCCCATGACCATACAACTGATTTAGTTAGAAAAGGCGGTTTTTGGTAATTTACACAGATTTTAATATGTGATATGCATTTTTTAATACCTAATAGTTATATTGTTTAGCATAATTTGACGGGTGGTAACTTTTGAAATTATGCTTGAACGTTGAAGACTTGTATATTCGTCTGCAGAAACATTGATTTCTATTCTTAAGTTCCAATTTAGCTCTATAAAATTCTGCAGTGGATGTCCTCATTTGAAGTAAGATGATGAATGTCCCATCTTCATTTGAAGGTTACATAATCCCACTGTCCACAGTTGTTCAAGTTAGTTTGTAAACTACTAGCACTTGGTTATGATGTTATTACATACAAGGTGGTGATATACTGAATACAAGAATTAAAGTCAGAAACCTTATTCAGCAGGTAAAACATCAGCAACAGGTCATCAAATAAAAACCAAACACAATAGCAAATTATTTCATGAAACATTTATTTCTTCCCATTGATGAACTAATCAGCCAAACATTATTTATTTCATAAGTAAACGTATGACTGTCAAATACTGATAATAAATCAAGAGTACACACTTGCAAATTGAATACATTACGGTGTAACAAAATCTCTCTTAAAGATGCAAGCTCAATATAAACCTAAAGAAATTATTTAATTTAATTTAATCCTACCCTCGTCACAGTCCTGAGAAAAGTATCAGAATCAATAAAACCCTGTTTAATTCTGTACTGCTTTACTTTTTCTTTGTTTCAAACCGTTCTTTTGCAGCAAGAGTAGTTCTGACAAACCCTTTCACCATAGTCCAAGATCGTTTATTCAGAACAGGATTTTTTTAATGATCTCTTCGCACTGAAGTTTTGATGGTAACTTTTTCAGGAGAAAACATTTTTGTAATCCATTTTGAACAGCTTCTTTCTCTTGAATGGACCATGCCGTCCTTATCCCTTTCTTCTTGTACTTGACTAAAATGTAATATATTGATGGGGACTATTACATAAAATAACTCAAATTTGTAAAATGTTTTTCATTGAAATGGCTTCTTTGAATGTTATGCAAGTATTTTAAGAGTATTGTAATACACATACAAAACAATATTGTTATAGAGAATATGCAACAAGCAGTGCAATATTAACATGGCTTTGTTGCCTAAATGTTTCTGAGGATTGTGAAAGTAAATACATGTATAGCATTACAATAATTATCGGCATACAATCCTTAACACATTTATTTAAATTTTGATAGGACACACTGTACTGAAAATTGTGTCTTCAATTTTTATAGTTAAACAAACACATAAATTAATGAAACCCAAGTACTCTTTAAAAGGAGGTAGTGTATTAGGGGCAGTTACTTATTTGGTTTAATAAGATAATCCCATTTAAATATTTCTTATTTGGTTTATTGCATAGTCTGACTAACCAGGTGTATTTCTGATGGGCTGGTCTGAGTCAGAGTCTGTCTCTGAAATGTAGTCAGCACTATTGTCCTGTGGCAAGTTAATTCTTTCCTCCTTGTCCTCTTCATCACTTGACTGATCTTCATCTAAAATGTTGAATTATTCATGACATTTAATTTCCTTCTTCACAAGACTTGACAGTTATATGAACAAATTTAATTTAGAATATAAGTAGAGACGAAGAAAATTTGTAAAATAAAATACATGTATGTCGATTATGTCAGTGCAATTACTACTTGTTAACATATCACATACATTCAGTGAAAATATTTAAATAATTTGTTAAAATGAACCTGCAATAAACCATAAAAGAGATATGACATATATTGCATAACAGATCAAGTTCTATTCTTAAGTTGTGAAGACAATGTAGCAGCGAATCACTAAAACTGCCTACCCTGTGAAATGAACAGTTACTGTTCATGAATTATTAATGAACAGTTGTTCATTTTGCAGGGGTAATTACGACTTTTTCCTTCAGTAAAATAAATTACACATTGTTTTAATTAGTATCATTTATAACAAATACATGTATTTACCTAATATTTCTAAGCTGATTTCATTTAAATCTTTATCTGTCATTGATGTAATATTTCCAGTATTCAAAGCATGTAGGACTTTGGAAACTTTTGCTATTTCCAATGTTCCCTGTGGGAGCCTATAATATTCACGATGAACTTGAATATCATGTCCCATGAACTTGGCCAAAATGTCTTGATCTGATTCTGTAAGATGCAAAACCTGAGAAAGAGTAGCAAGTTGCTTTCTTAGATTTGTTGATGTGATTCTCTCTGGATGTTTAAGACCAGATTCATTTGCTGCATATCTCAATGCATCGTGTCCACGAAGTGGATCTAATAGATCAGACTTCTGAAATACGTATTCAGTGGATTTTGGCTTCAACGACAGCAAAAAATCAATGTTTCTCTTCATTTCTTTTGTAAGCAATATGGCAACTTTCCTTCCCTTCTTTCCTTTTGTCTCAATTCTAATGTGATTCTCACAAAGAGCTTGTTCAAATTTTGATAATGTTTTTTTAACATCAGGATCAACAGGTGTCTCAATTAACATTGCTGTCTTATATGACTCCGTTTTAAGCCTCGATGCCTCCCCTGACCTCTTTCTATTAAAAAGAATTATATCCGCAAGGCAAAGGCTAGCAAATTTTCCAATATCTGGATTGGCCTGACACATTTCTTCAATTTTAGATCTTATACTCTCAGTCATTCTTGCAACATCTTCTACAAGAGGAAGATAATCCTTTTTATTATATTTTGTATCAGAGATAGATTCAAAAGCATGTGAACCTATCCTTTCAGTCCACTCTTCTTCATACATCTCTAAAAATCCATCAGCTATCTTTTAGCTATCATTGTCACCTTTCTGTAAAGAAATATTTCTCTGAATTTTCGCACATTTTTTAAGTTTTTGTCCCAGCTTTTGAGCCAAGGTAGGTTTTTTGAAAGTCTGACGGCTATTGTCAAATTCAGCGACATCTTTTACTGCCTTAAGGACATTCTCCCATTGGTATGCTGAAAGACACTGTGATAAGGTTTGTATAGTATGATCTATTGACGACATAGCAATGCTAAACCTAGCCAACTCTCTTAGTGATTGACAAATATACTGGTGAGTATGTTGGTGTTTCCCAGTCTTATCAAATTTTCTTTGACCAAATTCCAATATTAATGGGTCATTTTTAATCCTTGTTGAGAGACGATCATCTCTCATTTTCACTAGAACATTGTTTTGGAGTTCCTCAGAAATATTTTTATCAACTGGAAGCAACAACTTTGCGTTCTTCACTGGTCCATCACTTTTTTGACCCTCTTCACGACCAGGACAACTTTTATGATGTTTCCATAAATCTGATACAACACAGTAAGCTTTACAAAATTCACAAGGCGCATACCTCATCTTGTCAGCATCATCCTTGGGTCGATACTTAGGAATGATTTCCCCTGTCCCACATTCTTCAACCTTTACATTGTGCAAATAATTGCCTTTTGCAATTAACAGAGCCCAAGCATTCTTCCTCATTTTAGACCTTTTTGGAAAGCTTAGTATTCTTGTAACTTCAAGTTCATCAGAGTGATGGGTTTGCAAATGTCGTGACATTTTAGAATTGAGTTTTCCACAAAAAAAACAGCTCATCTTTTTCTGAGACCGTTTTCCAACCTTATCGCCGGATGTCTGCACACTTCGAATTTTCTTTTCAGTACCTTCAAAAGTTTCTGAGTCTGAGTCATTACCAGGCTTATCAAAGAAATTGACAGGCAAAATTTCTCCATAAACTATACTTTGGAACAGCCAATCCTTATGAACACACATGTCTGAAAATACAGTTAGAAATACTCAATGGCAACTTCTTGATATACCACATTTAACATCAATTTGGTCTACATGTTTAACATTAATATGGACAATCACATGCTCTTCAATCGTTTGCAGATTTCAAGACATGGAATTCAACATTTTTTTCAGTTCAGTCAGTACTGTAATAAAAAGGTCCTAGGTGTAGGATGAGGGTTATATGAAGCATTACCACACAGATTATCAAAAAAAGATAACAAATTTGATATAGTATGTGAGAACAGTTATAATGCATTCAGTTCAGCAGAAACTGTTTTTTCTATTACTAATTACCTTAACTGACCCTGAACCAAACCACCGCATATGCAACCCCAAGCATACAGGGTATATATATATTAATTTTAATTGGAGTATCTCATTTCATTCTTAAATTATGTTAAGTGGAGACCATTTTTCTATTTTCAGTGACCCTGACCTAACCCACCCTATATGCGATCTCAAGTAAGATCTCAGTTAAAGATATCTGCTTAAAGTTTCTTCATAATTCCTAAATTTGCACCCAAGTTATTAATTTAGAAAATAGGTTGCACTGCTTAACAATTTCATTGTGTATTCTAGGACGCATGACTGTGCATAATAAAAACAAGTTTGTGTGAAAAATCCTGCCCCCAAATGAAAATGTGACAGTTGGATGGATTGTTTTTTCAAAATTTTAGGTGCTCTGCTGTTAACATTGGCACAGATGCTACCCCTCTGAATTTGTCTTGGTTAAAAATGTTATTTGTGTACAAATAAGGTGATAAAGAAGAAGACAAAGAAGGTGATAATGTGCTAAGTACAATTTGATACAGAATGGCTACAATTCAACAATCCTCTAATTAAAAATATAATTAGATCAGCTTTTTTACTTTAGTAAATATGCTTCCAGACCAACATTTTTCATTTAAACTGCTTGAAAGTTTCTTGCATTCAGATGATAATTAATACGACCTTGTGTGACCTTGCCATTGATACTAGTGACCAAACATGCAATTTATCCCCTCTCTATGCAATGTACTTGCTGAACAAATTAAGTTGTAATACCTCATTCCTAATAAATTATTGACTGTCTATTGTTTTTCCGATTTTAAGGAACAGACACTTAACATTATGATTCTATACAGACATAACATGGATATAATTAAATGAAAGCCACTGCTCCTAAACGTCAACTATTGCCAACATGTTAACTAAATTGTTCATTAAACAAAGCTCACCTGAGAAAAGTAACTCATCATCACCACAAATGATGATTGTGTCTTCTGTTCTTATTAAAACTTCAGTACCACAAATACCATTGAGAAGACTTCTTATATCATCTGAAGAATACAACATCATAATGTCTATCAGACAAACTGCTCATTAATAACCTGGCATTTTTTGAAGTCCTGAGCTAACAGATATACCTGTATTTTACAGTCCGCAGAAGTTTAAACAGTGAATATTTGCATAACAATACATGCATTTAGCACAATAAAAATACTTTATATAATTTAAATAAGGATGCTCTAACATGTAAAGATACATACCCACTGTCAGGTCAATAAATGCTCCGCCACTGATCTGGTATGTAAAAGGAAGGTAGCTCTCTGTTCTACTCACATCACCATAAACAAATGTGCTTCTTACTCTGTAATCCAGCTATATGAAAACAGACTATTGGACATAAATAAAGAAAATGAATGTTTCAATATCTGTGAAAATATGTGAATAAGTTTCAGCATAAAATACAGCATAAACAAAGAGATGCTGTATGACAATGTGCTAAAATATATGATACTAACTAAAGAAACCTTACTTTGATAGGCTCCATGTACTTAAGTCTAAACACTGCCCCAATTTCCACAAAAGCATTGCAACAGTTAAATTACTTCATAATTCAGATGACTCTGATAGTAAAGTTTAACCCTTGGCAAGCATATCCATGCTGCCTGGCTAGACTCTTCTCAGATAGCTGTTGGATTAACGTTTGAAAGACGAGCAGCCGACACATTGCATTAATCTTGGCCATTAAATGAGATTCAATTAAAAGAAAAACTGTTAATTTGATTGTTATCCAAAAATGGTCAATCAGAATATAAATGGGTTTTCATGTCATGTTATTCTCATAAAATAATGAAACAGACTTAAGTTTATTGGAAGCCATATGAGAAGGTTCATATTAATGAATTAATACCTTATTCTGCAGAACCCCTTCACGCAAAGAATGTGATACCCATTTTGAAGATACAGTTGTAATCCTTCTCCCAATAAGTGCCTTGAACAGTTTAAGTGTGGTCAAACACTTGTCCTTTTCTGAAAGATAGTATTTGTATGAGCAATTTGACATTAGCTATAAACCATGAAAATATACAATAAAACTAAATATGAAACTATTACATATAAACAGCAAGAAAATTTAATGAAACAAAACAGCCAACCTTCACCAAGCTATCCCAACAAAAATTGCATAAAAAAGAACCAGTTTATTATCCCTACCTTGCAAACTTAAAGAACAGATACACTGCTTATCAGAGTATAGACACTTTCCGTTAAAAGAACATTTTTATAAATATATATTCAACTCTAAAAAATATTTGCTGTATAAGTAAACAGACATATGCTCCTTAAATAAAGCCCAATAAATTGATTGAGGCCCTTGACCTAAAATGAAGGCATGGAACAATACTTTGAAAATCCATCTATGAATGACATAGTTGTAGAATGGATATACCTACCAACTAACAATCAGGACTTCTGGAATTGACCTTCAAGTTACAAACCTGGGTATTGTGTGTGACACATTGTCTCCATGTGGCAAACATTTATACCCAATGACTTGAAAATTTACCAATGACTGACAAATTAATGGCAAAAGACAGAAATATATAGCAAAGGTAGCTATTTATACTAGATGACTTTAAAAAATGATTTTGACCCTGATAGTTGCACAAGTATTTGTTATGCACAACACATCATTAAGTACTCATCTGTAAGCTGGTGGAGTTTATTGACAGGTAGGTTAAGTCTCAGACATTAATATGGGACAGACTGATGTTAAGACTAACTTACAATCTGAGGTAATGGGCAGATGGTGGAACTGCTTTATACTACGACATAAACAAACAAAAGCTAAAGTAAAATACCTGTTTTGATTATCAACACTGTAGCATCATCTAAAGAATTTGCCATGGTTACGAATGGAAACAATTTCAGGAAACCCTGTAATCATAAATGATCAAATTTTATTAATTCTATTATAGAGGCATATTGTGTTTATCTTTTCTTAATAAACAAAGAGTGTTACTGTGTCATTAATCTTTTCTTATATATACACAATACACTTGTAATTGAGATGTGAATACAGTCAATTTTTCTAATTAGGTCATGTGTCAAAAGTTTGAATCTCTTTAATAAAAAATCACACTTTCAGCATGCCATTCCAAGTAATTTTTCTGACATTTTTATGATGCAAATGCTTTAAATATGCAAACTATTTTGAATGATAATAAAACAACTACTCAATAACTCATTTTTGCTCATCTTTATTTGAACAAGCTTATTAAGGCATAAAACTTTAAAAGAGAAAAATTCTAGGTCAAGATAAAAGGTAAATCAACAGGTCATAAAACTAAAACTAAAAAAATAACATTCATAATGTCTCACTATGAGGGCGAATAAAAAAATGTAGATGCATGCATACAATGACATGCAACTGCCATTTATTAAATTCTATGTAAACATATGTTCTCTTAGCATATATTAAACATAGTTTAAAATTAAATTGAAAAAAAAATGCATTGAAAAATTTGTCCTGTGTACAGCCATATGGCGCAATCAAAAACAAATACTCCATTAGAAATTTGTTTGTGCCTATTGTAAGCATAATTTAACATGAAATTGCGGAAAAATGGCATTTAAATGTCGCATGGTGGCATATTAATAATAATGCCAAACATATGCATCAAAGTATAAAAAATCCTATTTCTGTAGAACTGGTAAAAATCATAAAGATGAAAAATTCAAAAATGTGATTTAATGGAGCAGTGTGCAGTTATAAAATTTTATGTTGCTCCATTAAGTAAAGTGGCACAAGCAATATAAGGACAGGATGATTCCAGAGGGGGCAGATCTAAAATTTGAAGCTCAGTGTTGATCCACCCATGGACTTAGAAGTGTTTCTGATTTTGAAATCTAAATTACCCGGTTGCAAGTTTGAAAATCTTGATCTTATACATTGCAAACTTCTTAAGCTCAGAAAACGTCAGAGTAGTACAGAGGAATATACACTTGGTTACACAGACATACGAAATATATGGAGAAAGCTACAATTTTCTTTATTTACATTTTTGCTGTGTGTCTTTGTGAAATGTACACTATCTATACTATCAATATATTGAATGTAAACATATTTTCTATTCGCCCTTATAAGAATTAATCATGTACTTTGACTTACATGGTGAATACTCATCCCAGAAAACATCACCCTTTCTCTACCACAATTACCTGCATGATCGGAAACACTCACAGCTGTGAATACATTAATTAAGATACTCAAAGTAGATATTTTGCTGATAAAGCCTTCATTGAAACAACAATTATATTCAGAAAAGAAAATGATAAAAAACTGCCAACTTAGGACAGTGGGAGCAAACAACTTCCAAATGACGACAACACTTAAATCTAAGCAACACAAACTCATCTGAGACTATCAGTGCTAGTTTTAATTTAATGTGATTAGATAAAATACAACACGACATGTTTGCACGTATTGATAAATCTCCTGAAAATAAACTACCAGAAGAAACACTTACTGGACATGTCATGATTATCACTCGAAATCTTCATCAGGGGACCATCATTTTCAATGTTTTCATAGCTGTTGACAGGATCAGGGCTCTTGTCCATTATGAAGTACTCATTTACTTCAATCCCAGTGCCATTATTGGAAGATTTGTCCAATTTCTTATAAATACCACACTTCACCTTACCAGCTGAAAACAATGTTTAGAAATATTCATTTTTATTTGAAGGGGTTGCAACCCAGTGTATTAATTCAGGCAGAAGTTGGCATGGAGGCTAACTACATTTAGTAATAAGCAATTATTGAACAATTACACAAAATAGCATCTTTCTACATGGTTAAATCAATATTTTAAATGCAGATATCGAAACAGCGCATGATATGACACAATGCCAATTGAGGACAGTGGGAGTAAACGACCTTTCACTGAAGACTGTGTTTGTACAAACAACACACCAATGAAGACATCATTAAAACAGCACATACTGATTTAAGATTCCCCTACTAGTTGGATTGTAAAGTGCAACTTAGTTAAATACATCACAATACAACAGAGCATGCTGGCAAACTGAAAATATGGATACAGATCCTCTACTAGAAATATGTCCAGAGGACATGGGTGAATACATTTCCTGCCTTTGTCAGAAAAGTACTCTTATGCTAGTAAATGTACATGAAACTGTTTACTTATATTATGGCCTTATCCAAACATGTCAAAAAATCCACAATTTACTTGAAGTAATTATGCAAAACACTTGAAAATAAATAAAAATACAACATTTTATTATGCAAAAAGTGTTTGATATGCTCAAATACTATCATTCTTATTGATTTTAGGCCAAACTTCTATTTTTATTTTGCTTGGCCATGAGTGAAAGCCCAGGTGCAGACAATCAACACTAAAGGTTAACACTTACTAGATTTTTCATTATCTTCATTTGACATCTTCATCAGAGGATCATTATCTTCAATTATTTCATTATTTTTCAAATAATCAGGACCCTGTTCCACTATATACTGATTAACTTCCATCTGTAGTCCATCACTGGAAGATTCATTCAAGCTGTCATCCAAACCACACTTCAACTTATCAGCTGGCAAAACAAACATCCAGTATTTATAAAGTGAAACAAAGAATTCCAATCACTTAACTACTTTTGAATATCTTTTTCCTGAAATAAAACTTATACAATATCTAACACACTGAATGCAACAAAATTTAGAAATCCGTCAATATTATCATGAAATGAAAAAACATCTTTCTAGATACTGAATTTGTACAATAATACATATATCAAAACAGGACATGATACAACACACAGCCAAACAAGGACTTAGGATTAAACAACATACATCTAAAGACTGTGTGTGTATAGACAACACACCAATGAAGACATTATGAACAACACATGCTGGTTACAGATTTCTTTACTATTTTGATTCCAATGCATTTAAGAGAGATAAATTGTAATACAACTGAGCATGTTGGCACAATGCACACATTGAGTCAGCTTCTGACTTGACATATTCTGTCCAACAATTCAAAAGCAATATTAAAGGTTAATACAAAAGAACATGATACAAAACACAGCCAACTGAGGACAGTTGGTGCAAATAACCTTCAACTGAAGATCGTGTGTGTATAAACTACACACCAATGAGGACATCATTGAATACTGAACCAAAGCAAAGAGATAAAAGATATCTCAACTAGTTGGTATAAGTTTTACACTTACTAGACTTTTCATGATCATCACTTGATATCTTCATTAGAGGATCATTATCTTCAATTATTTCATTATTCTTGAAATAATCAGGACCCTGGTCCATTGTATACAGATTTACTTCCATCTGTAGTCCATCACTCGAAGATTCATTCCAGCTCTCATCCGAACCACACTTCAACTTATCAGCTGGAAAAAGAAATGTGAAAAATTAATAATTTTCAACAAGTTATTTGATCTATTACTATGAGAATTTTTCTCCAGAAACTTAACTTTTACAGTAGCTTACATACTGAGTACAACTAAACTAAGAAATCAGTCAATATTATCACGTAATGGAAATAATAACAGAAAATGATACAACACACAGCCAACTGAGGACAGTTGGTGTAAATAACCTTCAACTGAAGATTGTGTGTGTATGAACTACACACCAATGAGGACATCATTGAATACTGAACCAAAGCAAAGAGATTAAAGATATCTCAACTAGTTGGTATAAGTTTTACACTTACTAGACTTTTCATGATCATCACTTGATATCTTCATTAGAGGATCATTATCTTCAATTATTTCATTATTCTTGAAATAATCAGGACCCTGGTCCATTGTGTACTGATTTACATCCATCTGTAGTCCATCACTCGAAGATTCATTCCAGCTCTCATTCAAACAACACTTCAACTTATCAGCTGGCAAAAGAAATGTGAAAAATTAATAATTTTCAACAAGTTATTTGGTCTATTACTTTGAGAATTTTTCTCCAGAAACTTAACTTTTACAGTAGCTTACATACTGAGTACAACTAAACTAAGAAATCAGTCAATATTATCATTTAATGGAAATAAACATCTTTGTAGAGGCAAAATTCACTATTTGAACAATAATGCATATATCACAACAGAACATGATACAACACACAGCCAACTGAGGACAGTTGGTGCAAATAACCTTCAACTGAAGATCATGTGTGTATAAACTACATACCAATGAGGACATCATTGAATACTGAACCAAAGCAAAGAGATAAAAGATATCTCTACTAGTTTGTTAAAGGTTAACACTTACAAGACTTTTCATGATCTTCATTTGACCTCTTCATCACAGGATCATTATCTTCAATTATTTCATTATTTTTTAAATAATCAAGACCCTGGTCCACTGTATACAGATTTACTTCCATCTGTAGTCCATCACTCGAAGAATCATTCCAGCTCTCATCCGAACCACACTTCAACTTATCAGCTGGAAAAAGAAATTTGAAAAATTAATAATTTTCAACAAGTTATTTGATCTATTACTATGAGAATTTTTCTCCAGAAACTTAACTTTTACAGTAGCTTACATACCGTGTACATCAAAATTAAGAAATCAGTCAATATTATCATGTAATGGAAATAAACATCTTTCTAGAGGCAAAATTCACTATTTGTACAATAATGCATCATTATAATATGAATGAACAAAGTCATAATAAATGTTCTAATTCAACATTTCTCTACTAGAAATCAAAATATTTTGAAGCATATATCATTTAGATATACTACTGATGATGTTCCATAGATAACATGTGAAATAAACAAATAATGAAAATTAACATGTCAAAAAAGTAAAACAATAACAAGCAGCAGAAGCAGCAAGTACCAAGTTAGGGGGATACATTCTCTCTGCTAGCAGAAGAATAATTGGAATAATCATACCTGAATAAGATTACTTCTATTTACTATTACTTCTACACAATGAATACAAAAGGCATACTAGTACTTCCAGTAGTTTGTTGTGTAGAAATTATACATGTATATACTAATATTAAAACCCTAGGCAGTTTAAGAGCTCTTTAAGACTATATCAAAGATCTGACCCCATGGGAGGGGCCAATTTATTACCATCTATAGGGATATAATTTTAGCAAATAATCAATGCAAAACCACATTTGGTGAAGCTACAGCAGTGCAATCCAATCAAAGATCAAAAATAAAACTTGAACTTAAACAAAAATATTAAAATGTATTACTAGGTGCTTCATAAAGTGCTGGCCTTTTTTCATTCTTCTGAAAATATGTAAATATTTGCATAGACCTTTATTAGTTTGATCAAGTTATAATCTCACTAGTTGTTTATGAGATGCTCATTACAGGTTTTAGTATTTCTAGCTCCGTGCAATGCAGCAGAACAGCTTAAGCAATTTTAGTAGAGTCCTAATAAGGAATATTTCTGTGAAATTACTTTTAATTCCATGCAATGAATTATGGGAAGAAGTCAGTGTGTGCAATTTTTGTAGAAGGTCACATTAGACACATTCTAGTAGATTTATTTTAAATTTCACAATACAATTTAGGAGGAAGTTGTTTGTACCAAAATTTGATGATGAATTTGCTCAGACGAACAACAAAGGGGCACTGAGTTGAGCAAAGATGACAAATGTGTTAAAGAAAATTTGTTACTACATGCTTTTATTTACATAAAAATATTTCCTCATGTAAAACTGAATTTTTTATCCATTTAGCATAATTGATGTATAACAAGGGGTCTTTTTGAATTCTCTTTAATTTATGTCATCTTAAAGGCCTATAATGATGCTAGTGCCCTTTTCAAATAAGTAAATTATATTTCATTCACCTTTTGCTTTCTCCAGGGCAGGTCTCCAACTCCATAATCATAAAATAGCTGGTCTCCAATTTGCAAGTCTTTTGAAGAATAAAGGCACAAATGAGGTTTTTCCTCAATTATAAGCTTCTTCATCCGACAATTTGCACGTCTTGGAATGTCATCGTTTATCATTTTAGCCACTGAGCTAGTCTGTGATGCATTTATGCTGGGGAGAAAAAGTTTTTCAATTGTCATGTCTCTTTTTTTAAATGCTGGACAAATTATGGTGCACTGCATTTCACCTCTATGAAGGCTACTCACCTGTTAAATTTTATGATAACAAGTAACGGGTGTTGTTCACAACACATTAGTCCCCTACCGATTTCACCTTGAATATGAAATACCAAAATTTGACACCAGTTTAATATCATTAACATGCACTTCACCTAATAATTTCCTTGGAGCAATTGTAACAGATATAGTCAAAATTTGGTTTTAATATATATATATATATACTTTTAAAAAATGGCTTCTGATATTTTAACTCACCAAAATGATTTTCCTTTGTGTTGAAAGAAATATTTCCAAGTCATGTCATCTGTATCATTTGGATCCTCAATAAGGTCCCCTACGTATTCCATTAAAAGCTCACCACTTCCAAAGTTTTTGTTTGCAAAGACACCACTGCCTGCATAAAAAAGATGAGAATTATTTATACAATTACTGTTTATAACGAGCTACAATTTAGTCTACATGAAGCAAAATTGTCTCATATACTGCTCTACACTTAAGATTCAATTATTATCACATTTTTTCACCCACATAACATAGTACCAGTAGTTTGATTTTACACTTGCCTTAATAAAATTAGAAATGAACCAGACATTTCAAAGACATTTGTCTTATACACCAAATATGTAAGATGAAAGCTCTGGACAGAACAAGGTTCTTTATAATTTTCGCATTATCGTATTTACTTGTAATAATGTGTTTGCTAGGATAAAGCTAGTCTTGAATCCAGAGGCATATTTTGAACAGTCTTAATATAGTTCCCCTAGATAGTGTCATTCACAAATTATCATAGTTCTAGGCCTTTGGTTTCAGTGAAGTCATTCATATATATTTCTACCTAAAACGTGACTCCCTAGGCAGGACCACTTGTGACCCAAGGGGAGTAATTACACTGCTATATGCCAATTATCTAGGCTCTAGACTAAGTGATTTCATGATACAATTTGTATCATGATACACATCTAAAATTGAAAACATGGATTTAACAGGCTTTATTAAAAAAAAACTTTAAACTTTACAGTGCAATGCTTAATTAAATATTTGGTAGAACATGAGCTAAATGTTGAGCTAAATCAGCTCAAACAAAGATCTAGTTCGTAGAAGCTCATATCTAAGTTGCCCATTGTTGTAAATAAAATCAGCAGTAACTGAATTTGTAACCTGATAACTATTAAGAAGTTCATCTATCAGTTTAAAGATATTTGTTCTGTCAAGCTAATTTCCTGTTTATCTCTTGACAATTTTGACAAGTTTCTCTACACAATTCTGGTATAACTTTGTTACTAAAATGAACAGTTGTATGTACATTTTTTAAATCATATTTTGAGAACAAAGGCTTTCAATTTGCACTAGATGTTTGCCAACTAAGTTCCATTTTTCTGTGTATCATCTCTTATCATAACAAGTTGGTTCGGATGATTTGCATGATGTTTTGATTGTAGCAATGTTTTGGTAATTGTGTTTTGATACACATCTAAAAATTTTCAAATGAGTACTATATAGTTTTAATTGCATAAATATAAGAAAAAGCAGCTTATCTGTTGCTGTGATAGAATTATCTGCAACAACTCTTCAAAAATTTTGGAAGAGAATCCTGGAAAATGTGTTTAGTTCGTTAGAATAATCAATAAAAAGTTTTTATTTAGTATTGTTTAAAATGAGAGCTGCTACATAGTCAATACATGACTGATTTATTCTACAAAAAGGATCCGCATATTTACCTATATAAGTATCAATAAATTTAACAGTAAAATCTTTGAAAGATGACTTGTTGATGTCATCCAATTTTTTGGCATTTAACACTTGCCCCCTCTGCCGCTTCATCCTTGTACTCTGCAATCAAATATCATAAACAACAAGTTTACTATTTAAATGTAGTTATAACCATTCATTCTTTCTGCATTGATCAAATCATGAATGATGTATAAGCATAATCGCATGCAAGTATGATAGCACAAAATCAAGATCCCATGTGTTCCTTAACTGCCAAATTTTCCAGAAAACTTTCAAAAGATTAGGAAATTTTACTGTAATCTTTTTCAGTTAAGAGTCACTCAATTGTGTTGATGGATTTACTTGTTATCCATATACTATGCCACAAACATTATATCTTCCCAAACTTCAACAATCATTAGTCTATACAGTGCCTTTTATTGATTTTGTTTTAAAAATCAAATGAAAGCAGAAACCCAATCTTTTGACAAAGAACAAACAAAGTTTTTCAATAATTGTCAAAATTGAGATGATAGTTATTTTTAAAAAATATCAAAGCCAAAATGTCTACCATACTTCAACAGGCCAGTGTTTATAAATTTTCTTCCAACTTCAAACATTATAAATTTGAAAAATGAAATAAAATTTGAGGTCTGAGTTGGGCCAAAATGCATGCACTATATACATATTCCAGGTAAAACTAAGTCTCTTTAATCAGACATTGTGTACCCTTACTTAGATATAGGCCTGAGACAACCAAACTCACCTTAAGCGCATATTTTAAAAACAGCCAACATATTGGTGTTCAGATCAATTTGTCTGAGTTTTAGCAGTGTGCGGCCAAAATTTGTTTGTTTTTTAAATGAATGCAATATAAGTATAGGCACTTAGGGTACTATTTAAATAATGGCAGACGATCTAAAAAGGAAAAAATTTCCCATGAACAGGTCACATTAGACATGTGTATTAGGGAAGTCAAGGACAATCTCTTTTCTTCAGAATGCACAAATTTTAGACACTCCACCTACCTAAGACTCATGTCATCCATACAGCATAAATCCACTGTAGATTTAGTTTTTTTTACAAATAATAGGTTTATTTTAGGAAAGCCATAAATAAAGTTAATTTATAAAGAGTTGTGTAGTGACAGAAGCTTTTAAATAACATTTTTATTTATTGACACCGAAATTTCGTTAATGAACAGAGGTTCACAAATGACCTTCAAAAAAATTAAACCAGCAGAAACACTGAATTGCAAAATAATTTCAATCAAATTTACTGACAATATTTAAAGCTACTTACTATTTCGCTAATGAAACTTCTGATGAAAAATATGTTTATGTTCAAGCAATAAAAAAGAGACTGTCCATGATGACACATCTTCAAAAAAAGAAGAAATCCATTACTGTATCTGTGCATGCAATATTTATTTTTCTCCGCTTCTGTCAAAAAATCGTTCAAAACACTGACATGTTCTGATTTCAGTACAAAAATTGATGACCTTTTATCCCTGAAGCATGCATGTCCCGTCATCGCGAAAATACATCACAAATATCGTTTACAATTTATTTTAATTCAATATGCCCAACACCTAAGCAAGTGGATAAATAATTATTGAATTACGTGAAAATGCAACTGAGGCCTTTGTATCGGTCCCTTATTGTTAAAATAAACCAAAAACAAATAACACTTATAAATACCATGTTGAGGTTTCGGCTGCTGGTCAAAACGTACCTAAACCAAAACGTAACCACTGGGTAATGTCAATATGTACCTGAAAAAAAATGTAAAAATATACTGTAGAGCTCTACCTATTTGTTAAAATGTAATGAACACATTAGGTTAAGTCAAATGAACCCCCAAAAGGCAAAATGTACAAAATATATCAATTTGTTAAAACCAAAATGTAAAGTCAATATATATATATGGGATACAGGTCAATTCGTAACCAAACCAATTCGTCACCTGTTTTTTTTTTTGGTCGATTCGTAACCATTTTTACTAGTCAATTCGTAACCTTTTCAAATCGTTGGTCAATTCGTCTATTCGTAACCTTCTAAGTTATATTGTATTATTGTATTATGTTATTAAAACGTGTTTGTTGGTATTTGACAAATGTAATTTGGTGAAAATGCTAAATGGCTGAATGTGTAAAGAGTAGATTAAGGATTTATTCATATGTGAAATATTACGTAATATTTGATATATTTATGACTTTTCCAGTTATTTTATATGTCTGATTATTGTATGTTCTTTATTACGGATGTTAACAAAACTTTTATTCTTTGTAAATTGTGTTATTGTTATCTTTTGTATTTGTGTTTATATATATGTGCTGTTATAAATTCATGTATAATAACCATAGGAACTTCGAGCCGATTTTTGTCAAATTGAGTATGAAGTGTATAATTGGTGAACATTGGTGGTCGGGCAGAGTTATACAATACAAAATTAAATGTGATAATTAACAACACGATTACAAAGCTATTCTGATTGCATTGTTATCATCGCTAATTGATGTTATATTTAATTATACAATTAACAATTTATCTATCTTGATTAAATTTTTGAAATATGATTGTACCGCTCATCACCAACATATTTTTTACAAACATATCTCCGTACATTAAAAAAACGCACATTTTCGCAAATAATGACATTTTCTCAATCAATATCGTAATTATCAGCTCTATCTGCATACAATCATTTGAGTATCGACTGTATGTTGGAGGTTACGAATTGACCGACAAAAAATGTTACAAATTGACCAGAGATTTGAAAAAGGTTACGAATTAACCAGAAAATGGTTACGAATCGACCGAAAAAAACAAGTGACGAATTGGTTTGGTTACGAATTGACCACAACCCAATATATATATGTATGCTGTCAAAATACATATATTTTGAAAGCAATCATCAAGAATCTTTTTTTTTTGCTCATATCATAAGTCTTAAAAATAGTGAGATTATTACAAAGAATAAGTTGCATCAAGGCCATGCATTGTAAACATGAATAAAATGAATATTTTTATTTAAAAAAAAATAAATGAAAGGCCTTTAGATTAATCAAAGACCTAGTATAGGTCTTTGGATTAATTATCTGAATGTCTGAACTAAAATTTTCTGCATTATAGATGAAAAAGAATGTCTGCATTGCATACTTAATTTCTACTATAATATAAATTTTACATTACATAGCACGTCTTTAACTGTTATTGTGACAAAATTTTCCGTAGGGCCGTTAAATCATGTGTATGATGTTAGGAATTTCAATTTGCAAGTATGAGTAAATAGCAAATTTTGTCTATCTCTCATGTCTAAAACAACACTCGATAGAAATATGCAACTAAGTACAATAACTTAAACATTAAACAAATCTGAAAAAAGTTTGAATGATAAAGTGAATTTTGGTAATTTGTTGGGACCAAACCTTTATTTATTCAGAAATATGTATGAAATCTTGCCTTTCACGTATCTGCAACTTTACTTAAAGTCTTGGCATAGCGATGTTGAAGTATTTATTTTGTACATGAAAAATCTATGGAACAAAAGCCTTCATCAACAGGTCTTTATAGTTTTAAAGGAATTACATAATGTAGAATGAAATAAATAAAACCATTGTTGGCTTATATTATGTAGTCCCTGATAACCTCAAGCAACTTGTACAAACGTAATTGTGCATTTTGATAATGATTTATACACAAGATCTGAACAAACAAGTATCTAAACTTATTTTGTTACGAACTGTACAACGCTAAATATTAACTGGTTTTGTTATTGGATGTCTAATTGCTACCATGAACTTCTGAGCTCCATGATTGAATTTTGTATTCGACTTTCATAAATTTGTTTAATCGATGCCTCATACTGTGACGATGTTAGGTCTCTAGTTTTTCATAAATACATGTATTCTTGATATTCTATCAAGATTTTCTTCAGACAGATATTCCATACGTCGTATCATATATGTTCACGCAAAAAAGGCATCTTCTATGAATAATTGATAAATGAGATAAAAAGAAACTTATAAAATATCACCTTTACTTACCTGCCTTGGCGTATATATTTTGGATTTCAATATTGTCTTTGCATGAAAAGACCACTCATTGCACAACTGAAATGATATTATAATGCATCATGGTGGTATATTATAACACAGTATTGATAAAACTGCTAATTATAAGTTAATTCACGCATTTGATAAGTATGGCAACAAACCTTTCGTTACGAACCTAAGTCTGTTGATTTTTTGCAAGAAACAACATCAGGCATATAACTGAATGATTCACCGTGTAAATAGAACTTTTAATGTTCTTCAGATAATTTCCTAAATCATTAACAGACAAATTTTTCACTCCTAAATGCAATTTCAAAAAGTCTCTAAATACATATTATCAATTGTTCTTACAGGATGAATAGCTACATAGAACTTTAAGACGATTATGATGTTCAATTGATTGAAAAGAATATATACGCTACAAAATGGTCATTTTTTATAAAAAAAATACACCACGAAATTAAATCTGAAATGTCATTTAATGGCTTTAATCAAAGTTGATATTTTCTTAAACATATATGATCGATATGCGTTGGTATATTTAAACATTATATAAATTTATATCATGCGTGCGGCAAAATTAACTTTCCTGTCAACGAAATAGATTTTCTTTTTCTTAATATTTTTTTAAAGTATGCGATTTTCAATTAGACGCCTCATTAAACTGTTTGAAAATTAATAATAATAACGTAAATCTATGTAGTGCAATAGATTTAAACATTCAATGTAAATTTATACCCACCGGTGTGAAAACACGACTTTCCAACGGCAATCGAGGCCATAGGGTGCTTAGATAATTCTCGATGAAAAATGCAGCTTTCCGAAAATCACACACTCATGCCGACACACTCGGACAAAGTGACCGTCGATTGAGACTTAACTTTTTTCTCGATTTTTTATCCATTTCAGCTCAAAATACGACGTTTTGGAGCACTGAATTTTTTTTACAAATGAGACCGTCCTCACTTTTCTGAAATGTCCTCACTTGTTGCTGTTATTATTGGGGAGTGCCTTCAGTAGGAGGCGCTTACACACACACACACACACACACACACACACCCTCACACACACACACACACACACACACACACACAGAGTCTGATAAACACACATATAGCCTGACAAACACACTTATAGCCTTACAAACACACATACAGTTTGCCAAACACAAATGTAATCTGACTAATACTCATATAGTATGACAAACACCCATACAGTCTGACAAATACATATTGTCTAAAACATGCATACAATCTAATACACATATTGTGTGAGAAACACACATGCAGTCTGAAAAACACATTCAGTCTGATAAACACACATGCAATCTAACATACACATCTATAGTCTGATAAACACACATATAGTCTGATAAACACACAAATAATCTAAAAAACACATATATAGTCTAATAAACACACAGTCTGGTATAGTCTAAAAACACATCTATAGTCTAATAAACACACAGTCCGGTATAGTCTGGTAAACATGCATACAATCTAACAAACACACCTACAGTTTGATAAATGCACATGCAGTCTGATAAACAGACATATAGTCTGACAAACATGCATACAATCTAACAAACTTACATATTATCTGAAAATTAATGATTGTAAGCAGTCCAAGAAAATGTAATTGAATAATCAGAGACAAAAGTCAGTGATTATTTGATTAAAATTGAGTAAATAAGAAATGACCAAAAATGTTAGTACTGCATAAACTTATCATCACTTACACCAAATGAATAGTACAAAATCAATAAAAAATAATATATTTAATGCCTTAACTTTTTTAGATGATTGAGTAAACATAACATCATAATATGTTTTATCTGTCTGATAGTAAAACAGTTATGAGCATTTGACAAGGACTACAACAGTGGACTATAGAGGTTCTACAACACAGTGACGCACAGGCATCCGACATTCAGAAATAAGAAATTTAGAATAGTTAGCTTTGACATTTTTAACAATTTGATTTTTAGTGATGAATTGTTATGCTTTACAATTCAAAACATAGTGGCAAATAGCAGCAAATTGATTATTAATCCTGATAAATGCATTATAGTAATAGGCTATATATGCTCTGTCCATTATAAACTGTCCCAAACTAACTGAAATGAAGAGACCCCAGTCAGGCAGCATGGTGTCATATTCCACACATACTAATTTCCTGTCTTTAATTAGAGATCAGACAAGGCTAATTTGAGGAAATTTTGACAAATAAGGGGGAGTAACTATAAATTGACTGGTGTGCAGGCTATCATTTATACCCAACAATTTTTTTGTTTTAATCTAATTACATGGAGAATTTAATTAAAAATGAAGCACATTACTTTATATGGTCTACTTTTAATCAGTTATCATGTAACAAAGCATTCATTTGACCCTTAAAACAGTATCTTGACTCTTAAAATTAGTAAAATAAAGCTTCTGACTCTTTATGAGAATTGTACTAAAGGAATTTTTTTTTACTCTTTTTATTATCATCAGCCAAGGGTCATTTTTTACCCTCAGCTTTTTACATCTAGTGAAAACCTGTCTAAATAATTATATACTAATGATAATTTAATAATGTTCATTTTTTTTAAATGTGTGTCCTAACTATAGATTTTTATAATGGGATTAACTTTCATTGTTTACAATATCAATTTATCCTGCTTACAGGTATGAGTTGAAATAATTTTGTTTTGATAAGAAAGTTGGTGATTGCATGGAACACACCTTTTTGTTTGAGACAGGATTGCAAGATTTGGTGTGTTTTCTAAATTTATAAAGCAGTTTGTCATTGGTCAACTGAATCTTGTTTTGTAAGTTACTTGAATATAACCTGGTAATTCATTGGATAACACGTAAAATATTGTCCTATCAGGTTCACTTGACAAAAAGCGGGAAAAATCAGAAGCTCACAGGCAAGCATGCTGGTCAGACATGGTTTTTGATTGAGAAGTTTTTTAAAAGATTTATGACCTGGAGTTTACAGGTAAGTGGACTTGTTACAATTAGCTTTTATGCGTCAGCCTATGTAAAGTTGTATTGAAAATTAAAATGGTTGTTCCATTTCTGGTATAAGTGAAAAGTTTGTAAAATGTGTAGTGATTGTAGGAATATAGGCCACTTTCAACAGCCTTGCTGTTAGGTTAACTCTTTAGTGATGTTGTTTAATGTCTGCCTACAGTGCTAGGGATCCTGTGTTCAATCCCCTGTTTGGACCATAGAATTTTTCACATTGCACTTGGTTAAACCTTTTGCCTGCTGTAGTATAAAAGGATTATAACTTTTTTTCATTTTTGATTTTCCATTTAAAACTTTGTGTAGGGGTCAGGAAATATCTAATCTAGGGTTATTTGTACTTTTTGGCCAAAAACAATTTTCTTTTAGGTTTTTGGCTTTTTCAACTTTTTTGCACAAAAAGTATTTGTCAAATAACTTTTGATTGGATGAATATTTTTCAACCAAATTTGTTACATAGATAGTTTGTATGAAGGTCTTAATGTGACAAATACTTGTGGTCACTGGGGGGTCGATATCAAGGTCAAGGTTATTGTTACTAAAATTGAAGTAAATAGTTTTTTATCTAATATTTTGGTTTAAATGAATATTTTTCAACCACATTTGTTACTTACATAGTTTGTATAAAGGTCATGACATTGGAAACAGATGTGGCTATCGGGGTCAATTTCAAGGTCAAGGTCAAGGTCCTTGTTAGTAAAATTGAAATAGTTTCTGATTAATTATTTTTATAGTGAAAATTTATGAACATGTGATGAATACATTATAACGTTTCATTGTTTCTGACAAGCGCTTGATAGTCCAGTATGTTGTCCTCTGACAGCTTTTGGAAAAACTCTGAAAGTTGATGTGAACACTTAAATTATTCTTAGGAGACATATGTTTGGTGCAATGTTGCTTAATATAGCAAGCAGCTTACTTGAGCAGAGAACTAATTCTGTTGCATTATTATTTCTTTTTACTATTTCTTTCAAGCAGAAATATACATCTTTGGGATATTGACTCCATAAGATCTTGACTTTCACCATGTTCGTGAGCAATCCAAAATGCTGGTTCTGTGGGCAGCTTGACGCACTGATCATATACTTGGCTGAAGCCACTGATGGTGTGGCTCAGTCGAGGTCCTTACTGGCTCTGGCTGATGTGATGTACGAATCTCCCTTTACAGTAAGTGTTGTTGATTCTACATATCTGTACATGTACAATGATTTACTTAACATAGTTATGTGTAGTAAGGACACTTGATGTAGTTAGGACTCTTGATGTAGTAAGGTCACTTGATATAGTAAGGATGCTTGATGTAGCAAGGACACTGCGCAGTAAGGACACTTGGTGAAGTAAGGACACTGTGTAGTAAGGACACTTGATGTAGTAAGGACACTTGACATAGTAGGGACACTTGGTGTAGTAAGGTCACTTGGTGTAGTAAGGGCACTTGATATAGTAAGGGCACTGTGTAGTAAGGACACTTGATATAGTAAGGGCACTTGATGTAGTAAGGACACTTGATATAGTAAGGGCACTTGATGTAGTAAGGGCACTATGTAGTAAGGACACTTGATATAGTAAGGGCACTGTGTTGTAAGGACACTTGATATAGTAAGGACACTTGATATAGTAAGGGCACTTGATGTAGTAAGGACACTTGATATAGTAAGGGCATTTGATATAGTAAGGGCACTTGATATAGTAAGGACATTTGATATAGTAAGGGCACTTGATATAGTAAGGGCACTTGATGTAGTAAGGACACTTGATATAGTAAGGGCACTTGATGTAGTAAGGGCACTATGTAGTAAGGACACTTGATATAGTAAGGGCACTGTGTTGTAAGGACACTTGATATAGTAAGGGCACTTGATATAGTAAGGACACTTGATATAGTAAGGGCACTTGATATAGTGAGGGCACTTGATATAGTGAGGGCACTGTGTAGTAGGGACACTTGATGTAGTAGGGGCACTTGATATAGTAAGGGCACTTGATATAGTAAAGGCACTTGATATAGTAAGGGCACTGTGTTGTAAGGACACTTGATATAGTAAGGGCACTTGATATAGTAAGGGCACTTGATATAGTGAGGGCACTGTGTAGTAAGGGCACTTGATATAGTAAGGACACTTGATATAGTAAGGACACTTGATATAGTAAGGGCATTGTGTTGTAAGGACACTTGATACAGTAAGGGCACTTGATATAGTAAGGGCACTTGATATAGTAAGGGCACTGTGTTGTAAGGACACTTGATATAGTAAGGGCACTTGATATAGTAAGGACACTTGATATAGTAAGGGCACTTAATATAGTGAGGGCACTGTGTAGTAAGGACACTTGATATAGTAGGGACACTTGATGTAGTAGGGGCACTTGATATAGTAAGGGCACTGTGTAGTAAGGACACCTGATATAGTAAGGACACTTGATGTAGTAAGGATACTGTGTAGTAAGGACACTTGATGTTGTAAGGACACTTGATGTAGTAAGGACGCTTATGTAGTAAGGACACTGTGTAGTAAGGACACTTGATGTTTTAAGGACACTTGTGTAGTGAATTAAACTGTAAATGGAATCCATTATGGATTATTTTTCTTTTCTTTCACAGTCTATGGTCTGCTGATGTCTATTTATTCTGAAATTTGGTAGGATATACTTTTCAAAGGAACACTTGTACCTGTCTCTTGTTTCCTTAAAACTTGTCCAGATATTTGTGTGATTTTGTCACAATATAACAGAAACTTTTCAAGTTGCTTGTAAGTCTCTCCATATTTCACAAGCTTGTACCTCATGTAAGTTTTTTTGTTTACAGAAATATGTGTTGACTCCTGACGTTTCTGGGTTTCTTTGTGGATGCAAACAATCAACGGTGGAAATAAAGTTCTGATGGCTGCTTAGTAATTAGATTATAGACTTGGAAAAGGAATTTAAGGATTATATACAGTAGAAACTTGTTATATCGAAGTTCAAGGGACTACGTAAAATTGTTCAATATAATCAAACTTCAATATGCATATAACTAGACAAATTTGACAACTGGGTTTGCTTCGATGTGTTGTAAAAATGATATAATCGTGTTATTTTGTGTACAGGATAGGGACAAAACATGACATTTATAATTTTGATGTATTTTTAAAACATGCAACATTTACATATAAAACGTAGATAAACAAAAAATTAGGAACTTATTTCCATGAACTGATTTTATAATCACAAGCATATACACTGACATTTTGATGAAAAATGATGTTTGGGACCAAAAATCTACTTGAATATACAGAAATATCGAGACCAACGAATTTGAAATTAAGTGAATATTTTTAGTACGTAAAAAGAATCAAATTTGGGACTTTATGATTATATCGATAAAAGCGGGAATTCAATATGTAAATGTAACAAGGTTCTACTGTATTTAATTTTTTGGCTTTTGTATTTTTTTTTGTGGCTGATGGAGCATGTGTGTGAATCTGTCACTGTTGCTTCGTGGATTGTGTTTTGAGAGGTTGCATGCACAAACAGAAATACAACACTGTTCAAAAAACAAACCCACCAACAATAAATATTGACATAAGTGGGAATTTGATATAAGTGAGTTTCTACTGTATTTTATTTTTGTTATGTTCAGTTTTCGGAGTGTTGGTTCGTGGTTGATGGATATATGAGTCTATGACTGTTGTTTTCTGGATTGTTTTGAGAGGTTGGATGCACAAACAGAAATACAGCACTGCACAAAAACCAACCCATCAACATGACTTCTACTCACAGGCAATATTGACAGGCATGTCAAAGTAAGAACTGAAATTGTGTTGGACGTCTGATATCCATTCTTACCTTGGCATGCCTGTCACTACCTCCTTGAGTAGAAGTCATGTTGATGGGTTTGTTTTTACACAGTGCTGTATTTCTGTAATGTTGATTACGATATTTTTTATGTGTTACCTTTCCCGTGAATGTTTATTCTTGTCATTGTATATTGTGGAAATAAACAAATACCATGCTTTGTTGGTTGGCATTTTTAAATACATAAGTAAATTTAGGTGTGTCACTTGCTTATTAACACAATGCAAGTATTATACATTGTTAGTAAACTAGTGACTGACCTAAATTAGAACTAATCAAATAATGTAGAAACATAAGAAAATAAAATGAACAGATTTATTTACTTGTATAACAATATTTCATGCTACACAGAAAAGTTCAAATACACAATTACAGCGCACAAAAGAAAAACAGCATTTTTTACAACACAGAAAATTCATACTAGTTAAAGAAAAGCAATGTATACAAGTATTTACAAGTACAGTACAAATGTATAAGTATTTTTTATTACACAAGAAAAACTGTAAAGTGATAAATATACTGAAAGACATGAAAAAAGCAGGAAGGAAATTTTGCATAAAAAAAAAAAAGAAAAAACGCCAAAATTCAAGGGAAAAATTTTGATAAGTCCATAATCTGTTCTGGACTTTTCACATGCCACAAAATGTGAAAAAATGGCTTCTCCAGTTTTATAGATGTACCTTTTTACAATAGCCATATGAAATACCCATATAATCTTGTAATGTATTACAATAAATCTCAAATTGAAAATGCATCTCAAATTACTTCTTAATACATGAAACAAGAAGAACAACAGAACAGGGGATATATATACATTTTTAAAGATGCTGTAGCCTGTTTTCAAAGACATATCTCAACAATAATGATGGCACTCAAGATCTTCGAGTCTAAAAACTTCCACCTTAACAATATGTCTTTGAAACAGGTTACAGTGTGCCCATATAATGTGACTTTGGCAATGTGGCAAGCAAAGTTTATCAACAAGCCGCTCGATTCTAAGGCCAAAAGTGTGAACTACAAGCGCAATCTAATGTTTTTTTTCTGCCTGTAGACATTAATCATGCTGAATCGTTAGACATTTTCCGGAAAAACTTGAAATGTACTGTTATCAAAAATTCTATGAATTTATTTAATTACAATCATCCCTTTAAAGGTGGTCATCATCTCTATTCTTTTTATTTCTGTATTTATTCTAAACAAATTTTCTAATTATATGTTTTCAATTATTTTTATCTATTAATGTACATTACATTGCGCTTGTGGTTCACGCTTTTGGCCTTAGTCTGTGCTTTATTTAGTCACTATTTTATAATGAAATAAAGAACTAAGGTTAAGTTGATAAGTTTGATAAACTTTGCTTGCTGAATTACCAAAAAATGACATCAAAGTCACATGGTATGGGCACACAGCTAAACTTAATTTTGGTGCTGACCACGAAAGTGTAGTGTCTGTAGCCATTAAAGCTCTATGATGTAATTGTTTCATTTTTCTCATTTCAAAAACATAAATCCTACATTTGCTAATATGAAATCATGTCTAAATTGGCCAAAATTTGTACAGCACATGAATGAACATTATTGTTTAGAAAAGGTTACAGACACTACACAAAAAGCTATAAAAATGAAAGAAAAAATCTTTTGTAATACCATAGGAGGGAAATGGTGGATAAAAAATGATGTCCATGAAAAACTAACCTGATAGGTGTAGGGGATACCCTTAACTTTGTAATTAACTCCAAGAAAATATGCTATCTAAAAATTCATTTCTTTGAGCAACTGAGACTACTATCAGCACCAATTCCATGTTTCAGCCTACATGTAAATTTTATAATAACTATCTGAGATACGACATTCATTTTGGGTAGTTGGGTCGAGGGTCAAATATAATAAAAAATAACACAAACACACAAATTTAAATTGTCTGAAATTCTCCAGCCTAACAGAACATATCTGCTTTCATACTCATCTGGGTTATTCCTCAACACAAAGAACCTGAAATCACAGAAAAATTTACAAATAGAGTGCAGCATAAAATTAACATTGATTCATGGTAAAATTTTTATAAAGACATAGAAATTCCATGAAAACCAGCTTTTCCAAAGCACCGGTTTATATTGATTCTGGCATGATTACAAGTAGACATATTTTGAGATTGTATTTGGTGTTTTAGTATTTTACTACTATTTTACACAAAATTTTACTAAATATCAAGATGGTTGACCATATGCTATCTTGAATGTACCTAGATGTCACATAAAAGAACCCATCATTTAAAGTTTGATCAGAATATGTGAAGAAATAACATAACAATTTATTCCATAGCCTGACTGACCAAAGCCTGACTGTTATATTGCTCCCAAATTTTCAATGCAGGGTCCTAATATGTAATTTCTGAACACTAGTTAGTTCTATCATCCATACAACAATACCAAGCAATAAGAAGAAGCAATGATTCTGCATACAAACAATGCACAATTGTTCTACATAATTTATCTGGTATTAAGGGGAGTAACTCATGAGAGTATAGTTACATGATTCCACTAAAAGTTGTCTCCCTTGGAAGAGACTGGATTTTTATTTTACTCATGTATAACAGTGATTTTGACTTTGGACCTAGAACCACCAAATACAATCCTAAAGTAGGTCTTAAAGTAAGCATGCTGTATAAAACATTCGGTGAGACTTTGTTAATTTAAACAAAAGTTATCGAACTTAAACCAATTGTTGACGCCAACTGCCAACTCATGCAGCAATCTAATAAACAATTTTTTCCTTCAGAAAACCTGGTTAAAAACCAGCCAGACATGAGGAGCTTTATGAGTGTTTTATTCTACAGAATTTAATAATAAATTGTTCAATAAATCTACACTGCCCTCTCAAATTACACTATTGACAATTAAATGATCCTTGGTAATACAAAATAATCCAAATAATTGTTTTATAATATGCACAAGTAGACCTAATACATAATTGGTAGTTTTATAATATAAAAGTCCAATTAGCTGTTTAGGACAAGGAGCGTACATAAGATTTTGTCTACAGATGGATGGACGTACTTACAGCTACAGTATGGGGTTATTCACTCTGATTTTCCTTTCAAGATTTTAACTCCACATCAGACATTCTTTAACTCCATGAGTAAAAATTAATCCCACGATGGCAGTTTGTACAGAATGAACCTCATAATGTCAATTTGTACACTAATCCCAACACACAAATGCATCTCTAGTCTGCATGGATGGACAGATGGACAAACAATAAAAAAAGAATTTTATGATTAAAAAAGACTTTATCAAGAGGTTTGTTGACCATTTAGTACTTACTACTGCACACAGAACTATTAAAATGGTATTTCATTTGTCCAAACAGCCAACATCACCAAGCAAACAGCCATCTTCATCAAGGCAAATGCTAATTCAGCAACACATGGATCATCAAAATGGACACCTGAAATTGACAAACCACACAAAACAACATTATAAACCTACTTCACAAAATATTAAAACAAATCAATGAAATCATTGAATATACATGAATCACAAATGACATCATATACAATTCCAATTCAGTAACTTGAAATTTCACACAAAATATATGTTTTCATATACAGAACAAATTTAGGAGAGACATTAATTCTTAATTACTCATATTGTCTAAATTAAAGCACATTGCCTAAATTAAAGCATTATTGTCTGAATTAAAGCATACTGTATAGATTAAAGCACATGAGAGATGACCGTTGTTGAGAGATGACCATTGTTAGGAGGTGACTATTTGGGGAGGTTTCAATGTATAACATTTCTTTTGGGATGCCACAAATTCTAATTTATTTTCAGTTAAGAAAAGAAATTTGTATATGACTGATCACATACAGAACTTACCATTCTTTGCACATTGTTGAAACTGTTACTCTTCTGTTCAAGTCATCAAGAAGAAAAATCCAGGTCATAACCAGGCATTCCAGCATCAATACACACAATCATATCAGTCAACTTTTCGAAGTGTTTTCCAAACTCTTCTGATGTAAAATCACAATCCGGCTCTGAAATTTGTAAACTGATGATATAAGAGTGAAGTCAGACAAACATACTGGAGTACTTGTTTGAAGGATCTGTTATAGACTTAAAATATTAAGTTGAATAAAACATGTTGTTAGCATGTTCTCTCTGTATTGTGTCCTTTATAACGACTTTAAGCATTTGATTGTATATTAGGTAGTGTCTTGATGAACATAACAAAGATTGCCCAGCGTCTCATATGTGATATTTATCATCTGAGAAATAATTTACAATACGCCTAATTACTCTTGTTTAGCTTTCAAAATGATATGAGTCCATATCACATCTTGTCATGCTAAGGCAAGAACTTAATAATTTAATACAAAACAATATTTTGCCAATTATACCACAATACAGTGATTGAAATTAAAACAATATATGGACATGCCTCTTTCAGTATCATACAGGACAAAGAATGATAAAAACTGAATTTGCCAATTATATTTTGTAAGCAAATAATTGATTTTATAATTTAATCAAACTTATTTAATATCAGAACGAAGAAAAAACAAACAATGTATTGGTGTATATGAAATATTCACACACCATAATTACATGTTACACTGACTGATAGAGTGTGGTCAAGCATTTTCGAGCTCTGGCGTTTAAGACCTTTTTAAATATGATTTTACTGGAACTATCTGGTGATATTGATACCAAAGTGATTCTAATAACTTGTGCTATCATTATGTGTCTATGAGCATTGTTGTTTTTTGGTGGAAAGTGACTTATTTAATGAAACTTGGAATATCTATTTAAACTATCGAGTATAGTGTGTAAGTTTACATTGATTTTACATGTAATACACAGTGATGGATTAACTCAGGTGTTATATTGGATTGACTATAGGTCTGCGTTGACTCAGTGAAGTGTAAACCAAAGCAGGTATATTGTATATCAAACAATACCACATTTGATATATCATGATGTCTCTATTGGTTATTTGTTCATTATTTTTATTGGCTTGTATTAGCTTCAACCCACTATATGACTTGTATTTCCAACAGTTACTTCTGTCATCTTCGGATGTAGAACTTAATCCTGGCCCAACACAAGAAACTCAACAAGTGTTGGATGCTATCGCAGGAATTAATGCTAATATGGCAACTCAATTTACACAACTGAAATATGAAATGTCAGCTATCAGAGCAGATATGGGCAAAATATGGAATGAAGTAACGCTATTGAAAAGTACTGCAAGTCAAGTACAGGCATCACAAGTTCATATAGAGAATAAAATGCAAAGTATTGAGTCAAGGCTTGATAGTTTAGAGCATGGCCATGAAACCAATGAATATGATATTAGTGCTGCATTTATGTCACTTGATGATCAATATGATAAAATTTGTAAATTGGAGAAACTGTGTGACTCTTGAAATGGAAAAACGTAAACTTAATATTAGAGTGTTTGGGTTACCTGAGTCAAATGAAGAAAGTAGTTATGAACTTATTGACAATATTAAGTCCAAGTTACTCAATCGTGTTGACCTAGATGAAAATAGTGTATCATTTGCAAAACGTCTGGGTGAACAGAAATATGATCAGCCTAGGATGGTCCTACTTAAACTAAATAATTTTACTGATAAACTTAAACTGTTCAAGAATGAGGTTAGAGATGAGCTCCGAAAGAACGATATACGCATTGCTAACGACCTTACACATTTACAAAGGGATAAGCTAAATGAAATTAAAAAGAGAGGTGACAGAGGTTACTTTAAAGGTGGTGTTCTCCATGTCATTAGGAATAACGAAAACCATCATGATAGTGCAAGATGAAGGGTCTTTACGAAAGGTAACCGTAGTGTAACAAATGACAATATGATTAATGGTGAAATGCACAGTGTTGATCAGTGAGTCGGTGGCCAAAGTCTAACACACCAAAATATAACTATACTTTGCTGGAATATACATGGGTTATTTGAAAAGCTTGATGATAACGACTTCAATCATTTTATACAAAACTATGATATAATTTGCATAACGGAAACATGGATCCAAACTATAGATGAGTTGAATAATTTCATTCCAGATTATGAACGATATATGTGTTCAGCAAAATGTTCAACAGCAGGAGGAAGGAGCATGGGTGGAGTAATTGTTTTTGTGAGGGCTAGTATCTCAAAATTAGTGAAACGTGTTGTGCATGATTGTGAATTTGGTGTATTTTTAAGCTGTAGTGAAAAGTGCTTTACTTTTGAAAAAAAAATATCCTTATTTGTGCGTATCTACCACCAGAGAGCTCCCCATTTTATGTAAATAATACAGTTGGTGTGCAGTTGTTAGAAAACACTATACTTAACAATATGAACATATTTGACGATCATGAATTTTTAATATGTGGAGATCTTAATGCAAGGTCAGGAGTTCTAGATGACACTGTTGTTGATGAAGGCAATATTCCAGTATTACATGATTATATGAGTATATTTGACAATATTGTGACCATACAAAGATATAATTCTGACAAGCATGTAAATAAATTTGGTCGTGATCTAATACAATTTTGTAAATCATTTTCATTGTATATCGTTAATGGTCGTATTGGTAATGATAGTACTGTTGGTGATTACACATATATATGGCCTAATGGATGCAGTGTTGTTGACTATTTTCTGTGCCCTAAAGTGTTGTTTGATAATATAATGAAATTTGCTATTGTTACTAGATCTGAGAGTGATCATTTGCCATTAATTTGCCACATAGCAGCATATTGTAATGATTCAGTCCTTACAGAAAACGTCGAAAGCAACATTTACACTTATGTGAGTGATATGGCTTGCTTAAATGAAACTAATAGCAGATATTTTATAGATTGTTTACAACAGTCTGTTTTGGATGGTCATTTTGATATAATTGACGACCAGTTACATAATAAGGAAATTAAAGTTGACACTATTGTATCTTGCATTGAATCTATTATTCTCAATTGCTCTGTTAAAAAGAAAAGGAGAAATAATTATAATATTAGAAATAAACGTACACAAAAGTGGTTTGATAGTGAATGCAAACTTATGAAGACGGAGAAGATGAGGTTATTACGTAAATTTCGTTTTAGTAGGAATGGCTATGATCTAGAAATGTACATTAATTGTAAAAAAGAACACAAAATTATGTGTCAGTCTAAAAAAGAGATTTCAAAAATAAATTTGTTGCAAATCTAAAATTTTCATTGAAGGATTCCAAGCAATTCTGGAAAACTTTAAAGAATAATAAATATGTACAAAGGCGTGTTACAAACATACCTACTTCTGTTTGGTTTGATCACTTTGTAAACGTTTTTAGTAATGAAAACAATGATAATATTAATCATAATTATGATATTTTCAATGGGCTGGAACTAAATGATATTGAACAATTGATTTTTAATAGTGATATTGATGGTAATGAAATCCTAGAAGCCATAAAAGATATTAACCCAAATAAAACTTCTGGTAAATTGTTAGCAGTGCATTTTATATATGGGAAGGAAATCTTGTTACCATTTTTAAAAAAATTATTTAACAGATTGTACCAATCTGGTGAATTTCCAGAGACCTGGACGAAGTGCATTTTGGTTCCGATTCATAAAAAGGGCAGTCTTAATAATCCAGATAATTACAGGGGTATAGCACTTATTGATATTTTTAGTAAAATTTATATAAGCATAATAACTAGAAGAGTTACCTTTTATTCTAATGCTTTTGACATAATTACTGAGTCACAAGCAGGTTTCAGAGCTGAATATTCTACAGTTGACAATAGTTTTATATTATATTCATTAATTAGTAAATACATCTGCAGAAAACGTAAAACATTATATGTGGCCTTCGTTGATTTCAAGAAGGCATTTGATTCTGTCAATCGTTCAAAGATGCATTTAGCATTGATACAAAATGGTGTTAAGGGTAACCTTTTAAGAGCTATATTGGCTGTTTATAAAAATGTCAAAGTGATTGTCAAAAATGGTAGTTCATTCAGTGATCTTATTGATTGCCCAGTTGGCTTACGTCAGGGTTGTAAATTAAGTCCTATACTATTTTCATTGTTCATAAATGAATTGTCAAATGTAACGAGTTCTACTAATGTACATGGAATTCAATTAACTCCTGGCATCGTAGAAATATTTCTTATGTTTGCTGATGATGTTGCTATACCATCTGATACTATTACTGGACTTCAGCGCCAATTAAATGCTTTACATGAGTACTGCTCAGATTGGAAATTGAATGTTAATGTCAATAAAACAAAGGTTGTAGTCTTTAAAAGAGGTGGTCAATTGTCACATATTGAAAAATGGTACTATGATGGTATTTTACTTGAAGCCTTGAATTCCTTTGTTTATGTTGGAATGAATTTTACAAACGGATTATCTATGTATCAAATGGCTAACAATAATGCTATAAAGGCTAAGAAAGTGTTTGTAACTTTACTAAGAAGCTTACATGATGTATTACCAATGTCTTATGATGTATTTTTCAAAATTATTGATTCTAAAGTTATACCTATATTGTTATATGGGGCTGAACTATGGGGTACAGAGAAAATTGACTGCATTGAACATGTTAATCTATATATTTGTAAGTGTTTCTTAAATGCTCCATTGAAATCATGTAATGATGTTATCACAGGAGACTGTGGTCGTTTTCCTCTTTATGTAATGTCAGCTAAACGCTGCATTAAATTTTGGATAAGGATTTTAAACATGCCAAATCATAGATATGTGAAACAGTGTTATTTCATGTTGATGTATTTTGACCAATTAGGATGTGAAAACTGGGTAACTAAAATAAGATGTAACTTATTTGAAAATGGTTTTGGTTATATATGGAACAGACAATGTGTAGGCAACACAAAATTTTTTTTGTTTTTATATGAAAATAGGTTGAAAGATCAATTTATACAAAAATGGCATGAAAATTGTTTAAATAATAAGAAATTGGAATTCTATATTAATTTTAAATGATCTTTTGCATTAGAACCATATATTGATTGTATTGATATTCCTAAATTCAGAAAATGCTTAATAACATTTAGAGCTTCGGCGCATAATCTTTTAATTGAAAAAGGGAGAGAACTCGGTATACCAAGGGACCAAAGGCATTGTTTATTTTGTGACAATATTGAAGATGAATACCATTTTGTTTTGATCTGTCCAAAATATCAAGATCTACGTACCTCATTTTTACCAAAAAAGTATTATGAATTCCCAAGTAAACAAAAATTTTATTCCCTTATGTCTAATAGGAATAGCCAATTGACTAGAAGATTAGCAATGTTTCTTTATCAAGCATTTGATGTCAGATCAAAATGTATTAATTCTTTTTCAAGTGTTACGTAATAGGAATTTATATCTGCCAACTCTGTCAGTCAAATTATTTGTATTATGTATGTTGTTTGCATGTATGTGTATGGGCCGGAGGCCTAAAATTACAAAATAAATACTACTACATGTAATTATTTTAATTTAAATCTTTAATCATATGTAACGATCAGTGAAACCTGATTGATCAATCAATGTTTCACATTACAGTCAAAGTTGTGTTTGTGGCCGCCTCTGAATAAAGGACACCCTGCATCAATAATTATTAAGAACTAACTGACCTCCTAATAAAAGCCACCTGTCAATTAAGGCCATCTTTTGACTTTCCCAAGGGTAAACTATGAAAAACTGTCTGTAAAGGACAGCAAAATGCATGTTAGGTACTTTGAACCATGCAATATTTTTGGAGAGTTTGTTTGATATTTAAACTATAGACCTGTCTTGCTAGTTGTCACCATTTCTCACCAAAATGAATACTGACATGTGTAGATACAGTAACTTTGTCTGCCTAAATCTGACGATATGTATTGAATGTCAGTCTGCTAATGTTGCTTTTGCATAACACTGTATCGTTTATTTTTGTTGGGTTCAATTTTTGTGGTTTTTAGTAAAATGGCTATTTCATGGGTACGTAAATTCACGGATTTTGATTTTTCGAAAAAACATATTTTGCTTTTTCATTCTCTGCCATTTTCTTCATGAAATAACCTCGCTAGTGGAGTAAAAATACTAGTAATTGGCCCTCATTTGTCAGAAAGGACCCAATCGAAAGTAATACATATGTGACAGACATCCATTGATAATCTTGACTTTCAATTCAGATCAAACAGAAACCCCCTTGGACAACTGGGGGACCACCAGGAGTGACCAATGAGTACCGCCAAGCTGAAACAATTGTCAGGATGGACTAGCCTGCAAGGTCTTTAGACCTCAACCCTATAGAACATGTCTGGGACATGCTACAGGTTGCAATATCCGCATGCCCTGTTAATTCTACCACCATCCAAGAACTATGACAAACCCTCCTGGAGGATGGATTCGAATCCCACAAGGCAGCATCCGCAGGCTTATCAGTAGCATGAGAAGACGATGCCAAGCAGAAATCAACGCCAATGGGCACCACACACAATATTGAAAAGTTCCTTTCACTGTTAGCTAGCTTTTAAAAATACTTCATTTCTGACATGAATGCACTAAAACCTTAAACAGTCACCCCAATCTAGATCCAGCCAGTGTCACATTTCAGTGATAAATCAATACTTAAAAATAAAATAAAAACACTCAATAAAAGTTGCATTATAACAATTAAAAATCAATAAAAAATTAATACCCTATAAAATATATACCATCTATTAGGTGATCCCTATCAAAGTTTGAGTAGTATACCTCTTTAAGCTTGTCAATTTCTCTTTAATAATTTAATGACTGACTAGCATGATATGCCTTCAACTTAATCATATTGATGAACATTAAAATGCATTATTTAGTTTGTACTTCACTGGATAAGTATTTAAACACAGAACTCTTTGTTGCAAAAGCTAGTTGTTAGAATAAGAGAAAAGCATACTTCAAAGACAAGTTGTAATTTTTGTTAATATCGGATTAGGAACCGAAATTACAAAATTTGGATCTATACCTTACAGGGCATATTTAGACGTCATGGTTATAATCCTGTTCATAGTCAACCATTCACATGCATTCAAACCATTACAAATGACAACAATTATTATGATGAAAAATTGTTGTCAAGGTCAGTTCAAGGTTGGGTGATATGGGTGCACTGAGAATGGTCTAAGGTAACAACTGTGTAAGTAATAAAACATTCTAGTATGCAATGCTGATTTTGTAAGTCCAAATCCGTTCAACGGGGCATAAAAAAACAAATTACATCATGGATGATATTAGAGTATTCAACCGATTTAAACTGACCACACAAAATATTCATCATAAATTCCTTAGTACTAGTATTGAGATGACAATAATTCACCAATATCCTAACAATGAAATCAACAGATAAGTATTCACCATTCAACAATAACTCAACAATATCGTTATTATGAAGAAATGAAAAACACATTGAAAATATCCAGAGCAAAGTGCAAAGCCCTATTTTAGAGAAGAATGCATAATAAAGCTGTAAAAACTAACATACCTTGGTCAACAATATAATATCATAACTTAGATATGAAATTGAGTAAAACTGTAAAGAATAAAACTGTAAAATATCTACCTATCATGTGTCAGTGAGTTAACAACCTGCTGTAAAACTAGTTCTCCTCAAATACTTGTGTTCACTTTTTCAAAAAAACATGAGAATTTCATGGCAAAAACCAATTGACAAAAGGAGTGACAGGAAAGCATTCAACCGTTTTAAACTAAACACAAAAAAATATTGTGTAGACAGAAGGATTAATAGTAAAAATACTAAATAACCCTTGTACAAAAAATTGACCAGTGTAAAATTTGATGTGTACAAGACAAAGGATAAAGAGTATGTTTAACTAAATGTATTTAAGATAAACAGAAACACAAGATATAATCCAGTGCTTTTTTCACTTCTAGGGGAAAGATGGTGGGTCTTTAGTAAGGGTAAAATAGTGGCAAGTGAGAAATTAATATCGTGAGGAAATAGTGTTTGAGGAAATAGTGTGGTAAGTCAAACATACTAAAACCATCCAATTTTGGCCCTTTAAACCCTGTGTGTGATCTTGACATTAAAGATATGTACCTGGGTTGTGTGTATGACAAACCACCTCATCAAGTAGAATAATTATGCCAAGTTGTTTTAAAACCAATCAATGCTAAAAGAAGTTACAGTCTGGAAATGGTAAAACATGGCAATATTTGCTCTTTAAAACCTCAAGTGGGACCTGACCCCTTAAATATGTTCCAGGGTCTTGTGCATGACACACCTTCTCATTATGGTGAGAAATTAGTGTGGTGAGAAAAAATATGACAAAGCATAAATACCCCCTAACATACAATCATCAAGGTTTTAAGTTTTTGGTCAATTTCATGATTTTTTTACCAAAAGTAAAATTCAACTGGACAGGAATGTTCATGTAGCTATAATTATATCTTATTGAGAAATAGTGCTGTTACATAAATACAGCTCTGGTAACTATGGTAGCTTTTGATTATGTCAGTAGCTGCAGCCGATCAAACATTTCCTACACAAAATTCTTTGTGTCTGTGTAATATTTTAGTAAGTGTACAACATGTACACATGTCAAACCTAAAATTTATACACATCAACCTGTGACTTGATAAGAAATAGGGCCTTTATGTACATCTGATTTATATACAGTATAACCCCTAAAATCCGGACTCTCTGAAAAACAAAATTCTCTGAAAGTCGACAATTTTTCAAGTTTTCAGAGGTTATACTGTATTTCATTTAAATCTGATTTTTATTTCTTCCAAGATATTCTGTAGATGTAGATACATATTGTATGATACACTTGTAAACTAAACTTCCATCATCTATTTCATAACTCATAAACATATTTTTTTTTAATTTTCACCCTATGATATCTGATAGAAAATACACTTCAAATATGATTCATAAATATAGCTTTTATATGTTTAGTGTTTGATTTGCATAGTTTAACATAAAAATTAACAAAAAATTTCAATTAAAATGACTTATGTTTATAAGTTATAAGTGGTGTGATAACATATATATTCAGACTAATGATTTATGTTTTTATTTTACATGTACATGGAACATAGTGAAAAGTCAAATTCTACGATTCAGATTATTTTTGACTACATTAGATACCTTCATTACATACAATATACTGAGGTAAATACATGTGTAAGCTGAAACATTAACAATTTGTGAACAAGTAATGAGATAAAATTGTGCACAAAATAACATAAGACTAACATCAGTCTCAATCATACATTGAAATAATCAACAGTCTCATGCTGCAGGAGACCTGGCACACATGAACTAGACACCCAAATACAACATTGAGCCCAATAATAGCCTTGACCTTTGAGGTACAGACATGGTTCTATGTGGTCATATTGGTGGAATAGTGGAGTGGTTGTATTTCCAAACAAATGGCCATTGAATTTTAGAACAAATATTTTGCTCTTTTAAAACTCAGTTGTAATAGTGGGGTGGTCATAATTTTGGGATGGTCATAAATAGGGATTTTACTGTATAACTGGCAGGCCAAATGATAGATTGATTGTCTATGGATCTCTTTGATTTTCACACCTTTGTATGACAATTATCAAATGAGAAGAAGGTAAAACATTCATGTCGTGTCAATTTCAAATGACAACTGCATTGTCTAAATATACACTTATAATAATCAATTAAACCTCTGATGCCTTGTTTACATGTGTCATGATTACCTGAACAGGTCAATCTCACCACATCAACTTATTGGGTAGTCAAAATGCCTTTAGGGTATTATTTGTCTGGAGGAATTAGTGTCCATTATAGACAGATGTCCTTTGTTCAGAGGTTTGCTATAGTGCAATGTTCTGGATTATTTCATAGTGTCCATGCACCTAAGGTCGATCAAAGAAAATGCTCCTACATGAGTGACAAATGATCACAATAGATGGATGTGGTTCTACACGACTAAGCAAACAAAACTGTATAAAATGTGCAATAAGAACTTACATAAATTCATGTCCTACAGACAATCAATTCTTGTTAGTGATTCTGTTCAATGATTCTTGTTCAGAAGTTGACCTGAAATAGACATAAAATTTACACATGCATGAAGAAAGACAAGCTACAGATAATGATGATTTTACACACGAGATCATTAATTTTGTCCTCACTTACATACAAGCTTTAAATTACAGAACTTTGTTGTCAAAAACAACAAGTTTTTGTTCCAGATTGAATTTTATGAGATCAGAACAGTTTGACAAAGACTTCAGAACTAGTGAGAATTTTCAACTGAGACCATTATAAACATGTGTATAATGGTCTCAGCTTTGATGAAGGGAATGGGGGCAGAGGCAGGATGGCAATTTCTTTTAGCAGACTTTGCATGGTATATAATCAATGATTGGCTTGACGATTATTGCATTTAGCATGCGATTTGAGAATGCCTTTACCCATTTTTTCTAATTCAATCAACTTTTTACAATATTTACACAATGTCTTGTGTTTTTCATCAGCCTAGTTCATCACCCAATTATAGGTCATAGTCCACATTTGGTTAAACACACACTCATCATGCAAATTTATTTGTAGGGTGTTATATTTTTTATTAAATTAGTGATGAAAAAAGCGTGACACCTGCTCATTTGAAAAATAAAAATATTTAACTGAGCTGACACTTTACTTATTTATTGGTATGTTTTTTGTTTAAGACAACTGAGTACTTTTTTCTAGCATACCAAGCCATAAAATCCCAAATTCAACTCTTCATAGAATACATGTTCCATGTACATCACTAATTGCAAACAAGTACACCCAAATAATAGGATGCCTTTGTATTTTATCACTTTCACATAGAATTGTTTACATTCTAAACATAAACAATTCTAACCTCCACACAGAGTTGTCATTCCTTTCACACTTAGTGCATGAAAAGAATAACATCTCTGGTTAGAATTGGTCTACTTTTAGAAAGTAGTACATTTGAAGGACAGGGAGCACACAGTGACCGCCCTAAAAGACACTACTCAGAATCTGTATGAATTTATTGTCTTTTGTTTGCATGTTGTATGAGACAACAAAATATTAAAAATTAGAACAAGAGGGCCGTGATGGCCCTGCATTGCTCACTAGAATAAATGTTAATTAACTTGTTACTAAAAAGGTAATACAAGTACACTTGTGGGCAAATAATGGGGAACAATAATAAACTTGAAAAAGGACCATCAAACGATACTACAAAGAATATTCATGATGACTGAAGGATGCCACGGATCAAATTTGGTAATGATCCAACCACTGGTTCATGAAAACAAGTCATTTTAATGTATTTCTATTTTTAGCTCTAGCGGCTTCTAATTGGGGCCAACCATTTTAAGCATGATAGAATGCTATCAAAAGATGCTATAAACCAAGTTTGGTAATAATCCATCCATAGAAACATGAGAAAAAGTTATTTAAGATATTTCTATTTTTAACTATAGCAGCCCCTAAAAGGGGCCCACCATATTTATTTGAGCAAACATGAGAAAGGACAATCTAAGGATGCTACAGACCAAGTTTGGTGATGATGTAAAATCATGACTCACGATTTTGTACATACACTAAAATTTAACATTCCTATTCATTTTATAGATTCACACTCAATTGCAGACACATATCAAATCTCAAACATACACACAAATCTAAGACACAGATCAAATCTTAAACATACACTCAAATCTAAGACAATATCAAATCTAACACATACACTCAAATCTAAGACACATATCAGATCTTAAACATACAATCAAATCTAACACATATATCAAATCTTAAACATACACTCAAATTTCAGACACATATCAAATCTAACACATACACTCAAATCTAAGACACATATCAAATCTTAAACATACACTCAAATCTCAGACACAAATCACATCTCAAACATATACTCAAATCTAAGACACATATCACATCTCAAACATACACTCAAATCTCAGACACAAATCACATCTCAAACATATACTCAAATCTCAGACACAAATCACATCTCAAACATATACTCAAATCTAAGACACATATCAAATCTAACACATACACTCAAATCTAAGACACATATCACATCTCAAACATACACTCAAATCTCAGACACAAATCACATCTCAAACATATACTCAAATCTCAGACATATATCAAATCTTAAACATACACTCAAATCTCAGACACATATCAAATCTTAAACACACATTCAAATCTAAGACACATATCACATCTCAAACATACAGTCAAATCTCAGACACATATCAAATCTTAAACATACAATCAAATCTAACACACACATCACATCTCAAACATGCACTCAAATCTCAGACACACATCACATCTCAAACATACAGTCAAATCTCAGACACATATCAAATCTTAAACATACATTCAAAACAAAGATTCACATTTAAATCTTGGATATTCACTAAAATCTCTAATTCAGGTTCCCAAAATAAAAACCAGATTAATTCTCATTCATTCACAATCATTTTACAGATCCACACTAAATTCTTATACATGCAAATCTAAAATACACACTAAAAGGAAACTGACTTATTCTCAAATCCAACATTCACCATAATTATAAAGATTCACATCACACTCTTAGATTTACTCTCAAATTTTAGATATAAAAATCTCAGATTAACATTGGAATAATAGATTCCTTCATAAATAACAGATTGATTTCATAAGCTAAACTCAAAATTATACATTTCAATCTTCACACAGATCTACAACCAAATCTGAAATATTCACTCAAATCTTGAATTCAAAAATGATTTCCAGGCAAATCTAAAATTCACACTGAAATCATAGATTCCTACGTTAATAACAGATTGATTCACAACCTAAACTCATGATGATACATTTTCATTCATATCACAGATTCACACACAAATCTCTACAGGAAGATTACAGAGAACACTCAGCTTATAGAAAGCAGTAGAATTAAGCCAATAATCAAAAATGTACACTCAACACGAACAATGGGAATAAACTATACTGGAATAAAAGTATCACATACTTTAAAGTATTGTTTGGTAAATGATACAACAAATACAGAATGTATAATATATAACGATTAATTGTTTACCTTTTTCAGTTCTTCTTTCATCTGTGCTGCTTCAGCAGGATTATTGTATCAATTTATTTTACCCAGTAATATCACAGCACCTGTTATAATAATGATAAATAATTAATTACCAATAACAAGTAGCAAACATAATGTAGTTAGTGATTGTACCGACAGTCAGGTGAGCTTCCAAACGGATTGTATTAGGTCACAACATCATTCGAACAAATTTGTTTAAAGCACTAGCCCAAACTATAAGTGGGTTACTGAAAATGAACTATTTACCACTAGCCCAAAAAACACAATTTGGAGAACGTTCACTGACCAGAATAGAAATTTACTAACACCATACTTTGGGCAAGTGGATTAACATGAAGACTGTCACAATGTCTGCAGTCTTCATACAATATTATAAATGGAATGTATGATTAATCCTGTACCCTTTATACAACCCTCACATATCAGCTATACGCTGTATGATATGTTTGTAATATAGTAACATTCAATAGTCAGATTTCACAATGTACAGTACATAAACAAAATATGTGGTAGCAGTAATTTAATAGAACATTTTTTTAGGAATGATAATCCAATAATTTGATGCACTTAACCCCTTGTCTCATAAGCAAATCCAAAGCTAATATACAAAACATATATTTACTTAAGAAAATTTTGTTATTTTTCTCTCACAGAATGGAAAACGCTGATGAAAAATAAGCTATTACTCATTACAAGAAATGGCTTCTTTGGCCACAAAGTTTTCAAAAGTCATCTGCTCAAGATTTGGGGAATGTGGTATTGGGAGACAAAGGGTTAATTGTTTTAACACAGATATCTTTGTGTTTCATATACATAAACAGTATGATGTCTACTACGAGGAATGGATAAATCTGTACATGTACTATAACTAACCTTGTGTAAGTTTAGTTGGTTCAGACACAATGTTACTATTCACACAACATAGAGCCTCCAAATGTGGATGTATGGTTACACTATTAGATATCATACATATATCATACAATGTTCCTGTTCTACTTCTTCACAAGCAATCACTAAAATACAAATCATGTTTTACACTAAGCAGTACATGACACATGATTTGTTCAGAAATGGTCAAAAATTAAAACAAAATGTTTTGTTTAATCTAAAAATCTCTCCAATTCCTGTACAGATATAGTAGAATGTGGTTATAGTGATTCATTGGAACCAGAATATTTATTACTACATCTATATGCTTATCTGCATATCCATCACATCAAAATATAAAAAGCACTTTGAAATAAAAATAATTCCTTCACTCAATTCTAATGACAATAGCATTTCACTATACTTATATTAACATAAATTCAAACATTTATCTAGCTTCCCAATGTGTAATTTAATCCACTATTATAATATAAAATAATTAAATATGAAAATTAAATTTTCAGAATGGAAATCTAGTTCTGTGTAAAGAGCTGCTCATATATAAATCTCAATTAAACACTATCCTAACTGTTCATTTCAACAGCGCATAGTTATAGATCATTGTTACAACAACAGAATAATATAAAACACTTACCTATATCTACAGGTGAGTCAGCATCAGACTTACCAACTCTTGTCTGTCCCTCCTAAAATACAAATTCCATCAATAATAAAAATACACAGACAACAATATGATAAAAAATATGTCAGAAAATAAAATTATTTCATCCTATGACAAAGGTTAGTATATTTTGAGAGTACAATATATCACTATTAATTGTTTGTGTAAACATATGTTTAACTCACTTGTCATTTTATTATATTCCACAGTTTTATGATTTAACATCTGTCATAAATTGATAAGTAAATATAAAGAGACTATCCTTTCAATACAGAACAATTGTATGTATAAATATAGTCAACAATTAATATATGAAGAATATTAATTGAATATTTTCATACAAAAAGTTAGACCATTATAATTCAACGGTAGATCTAAATAATAACTAGTATGTGACTTGTAGTTAAATTTATTCTCTTCATTCAATATTAAATTCAACACTCTTGACTACAAATTCTGAAACAAGCTCAACCATGGTGATTCACTTTAGCACATGTCAGGAGGTCAGTCTGTTTGTAAGATTGAACATATGTCTCCCTAAGGTAGCCTGTTCTGTTTTAATCGATTTTTAATCACTTTGTTCAATATTTTCATACTTTTATTTCTTTTCAAATTGACCATCTTGTCATCTGATGCATGTCAAGTCTACATCCACAAAAAGGGATTGACTATAGAAAAGATAGATAAGTACCGGTAGTCAAGTTTATCCCTAATACATTCAAAAGACTGAAAATTAAGAAACAAATCATGAAACATATACAAAAGTACAAACATGAGTGAATATAAAATCCTACCTTCAGATGGGAGAGTATTATTCCAGTACCTATCAGATGTGGAAGAGTAGAATCTAAAACAACACCAGCACCCTCCTTCCTTAGTGCCAGGGTACCTTGTTCCTATATCAGAGTATTATAAAATATGTGAGAGTGTTGCATATTAATGGCAAACATAATACTATGTTTTATTAGTGAATCAAATATGTGCAATAGTTCAGATATACAGTATCTATATCAAATAATGCATTACATTATTATCCAACTTGACCAATTTAAATAGAGTTACTTAATTTTATGTATCTGAATGAATATCTGTATTCATTTACTAATAAACCATACAACATACCTATAATTTTGATTTTAACCACAGAAATAATTAACAAACACATAAAGGTTTTACCAGTATCTAACAAAACTACATTTTCACATGGCTTTAGGATATTGTTTTCAGCAGTACAGCAAACTTCATTCAAATTCAAATGTAATCTTACTATACCATAGAATGGTACAGAACAAATAATAATAATACTGGTATATCTTAACATAATAACCTTCAGTATACTGGCTACATCCTTCCATTTCTCACGCCATTCTTCAGTGAGAACTTTCATCTGAATACAACAGAAACATACTGAATTTTAATCAGATAATTTATAATGATGATGCTGCATAAACATAAGCAAATCAAAGCCATAAGTTACTGATCAATTCATATTACTTCTCTGCATTAATTCAAATACAATTATTAAATAAAAATGCTGGTGATATCTTTCTAGAATAATTACTTAGTTAGTTTATGAGAGTAAACATCAATATTATAAAGACTCATATGTGTGGGTGTATTTTATGGCGAAATAAGCAAATCAAGATCACAGGTTACTAATCAATTAGTGTTACTTTGATATTGTACATAGTAAATTTTCAAGCACAAAGAAATAAACTATGTATAACATCATTAATAAATTGATTGGTTTAAATAACAGTAGTTTATCTGATCTAATGAAATCAGTAAGATATACACACCCTGGCTTCACTCTCATGTAGTCTTTCCTTAACTTTAGGAGCTGATATACTGTCCTAGAAGAAAATCATATACATTTAATAAAGTGCACACATTCCTTTAAAAAATACATTTGAACGCAAAATATTAATTATAGAGTTTATTCTTGTCAGGGTTTTACATTAAAACTGAAAAACAGAACATTCTTGGACTCAATAAATAAACAGCCGATTTTCAAATGACCAGATCCCCAGTAAACTGTAGTGTTACAGACTTACAAAAGGAAAAAGAGCTTTCACAGTAAATGGTTTTGAAAATACTAAATTCCAACAATAATATGTTATATGTACTTAATTGTGTTCAGTGTGTCAGGTATTTTCAAGGTAATTATCATAAGTGCTTGGACTTGATTGACTTAAAGTATATTGTAAAACAGATTCATATTACCACAAAATGCTGACCAAAATTAATCAAAATAAAAATATTCTGACATTACACAGATTATAAAATACAAGAATCCAAGGATAAAATGGCATTAAATATAGAGTGTATGAATTTCAGAAGCACATACAAAATCATAAGAAGCACAATGTTTTCATACAAAATACACAAATTCTTGTCACATTAAATACTTACTATATTTCCTCCGATCATTGTTTTCAATCCTTCTATCTCCTCCCTTAATTCACACATTAATTTCACATTCTTGTTCTGAAATAAAATAAAAAAGAGTTGTGATAAATGCAAATAAAATTAATGGATAGCACCAAGCAATAATTTCATATTGTAGCTTACATTTATAGTTATGAAAAATCAAACGTCACCACTTTTACTATACTGATTATTTGATAGTTTGACTTCTGCAAACAGCAAAACTTTATGAAATCATTTGGTTTTAAGAATAAAAATATATGATTAGAATGATACAATAAATCATTACTAATCCCTGATAATCAATACTTGGTTATCAATTTTCCTGAAAACTAAAGAGTAGTTTATGTATGGGTTGATCAACTAATAATATTCACCTCATTCACAGTAGGAAGACTGACAAAATTTTTAGCTCTGTTAGCATATCTCAAAGCACTCAATGTCTCAGCATAATTCACATCAGCAAGGTGATATGGCTGAAAGAAAATACTGTAAACAATCACTGAGAGATGAAATATGGAGGTCTTTGAAAGGTGAATAAACTACATTAAATGCCATGAACATCAATTCAAATGGCTGAGTGAATAGAACACAGTATCTGTAAATAATGAAAAGATGTTTAAGTCATTCTTAACAACATGTTGGCAGGCTTCTGGAAAGTCGCCAGACCGTTGGACATTGCAGGCAAATTTCGAGCAGGTCCAATAACTTTTAAGCAAGTACTGGACCAGAAGCCCAGCAGTCAGGCACAATTTACAGCATTTATCACTTTTCTATAATATGTTCAGTTAGACAAAGTTAGACCAAATGTCAGGCAAGTATTCCAGCAGTTTCAAGAAGCCTGTGTTGGTTTGCAAACTTATAATCAGTGGGTAAGTAGACAGACATTTTTTTATTGATTCATTTTTTAGTTAACATGACATGCTTGCACTGTAAACAGAAAGCTGGAATAAAGAACATAAATCTTCATTTGTAAAAAAACATGAAAAAAATTGAGATGGGATTTATGAATGAGTTGGTTGTATAACTGCAAACCAACAATTGTGTAAGTCTGGCTTTATATTATATTTATCATAGCAGGAGAGCTTTAGACAATTTTTACTTCAACACAATATTACATTACATAAAAAATGAATAAATGTGTTAATGTAAACTATTTAAAACTTACATGAAGTCCTACAACAATATTATTGGTGAAAGTCCTTTATACAAAGTTTCACCTACAAGTTCAAGTTAAATGCACCCGATTGTATGAACTTGGTTTAACTTTTAGTACTGTATTATTCTAGATAAGTTTACCCAAAGTGTCTGATATTGGTAAATTTGTCAGGATCCTTCGTCTATTTAATGTCTGAATTGTCAAGGCTGTCTAGCATTTAATACAACAAAGAAATCCATTTTGTTCCCAGTTAACTTTTGGTTAGCTTCTTAACCTACCTTCAAATTTAAACCAGTGATTAGATTTAACCAATGTTTATACAATTCAGTGCTTCAGAAATGAATTTGAATATTTTATGCATATTGACAACTAACTCACTTGTAATCATAATAGTCCTGGAATTTCCTCAGAGGCTATCTTTCAGTAACCATGTAAGCACAGAGTCTCTGTATGATATGAAGTTTCCTTTACCAGACTTCATATCTTTATCTGATACATCAGCTGTCATATAAACAGTCACAAGTAAATATGATGTATGTAAAAGCATATGAGTATCATATCATAATCTTAAAAAGAAAACATATCAACAATCATAGTAGGTTTTAGGGTCTCAGTGCTTTGCACAGTTAAATGCTACATATTTGTTGAACTAATCATGCACATAGACAGAACAGCATGTTCATATCAGCATTAAACATCCATAATTAGGGCTATAAAGATGAAAGAATTATTCAAAGTCAAAACTGATGTTACCAACACTTTTTATCAAGACTGTTGCCTTAAGTGCATTTTATCATTATTTGCTGTGCTGTTGTTGAATATGAAATACAGTAAAACAAGTTTATGGTGAACTATGACATGGTGAAGAATCAGATACAGTGAAGTAATTACTGTTTCTAAAACATGCCCTTCTTCATTTTGACATTCTGAATGTCATAACATATGGATATAATAAGTAATTATTCAGGTACAAAGGAGGTCCTTGTATTTGTGTTCAAATTAACCAACATGACCAATCATGAACTAGTGTATTAACTATATAACAATATTCAGGTAAGGACTGTATTTACCTAACTGTTTGATAACTGTACAAAGCGATACCAGAGATTTATTGATGCTACCACCTTCACTTAACCTTTGACCTGTGGCACCAGTAGCTGTCGCTCGTTCACTAATAAGGATGAAAGTTATATGATACATATTTTAAGCATGAGTTGAACAAGTAGTCATTTATATCAGTCACAATAAGATGACCAAACTTTTAATATATGCTTTAAATAATTTTAAAATTCAACATCATTTTTGAATAAACTAAGTTGAACATTAGTTTAAGGTACAAATTTAGATCCAAATATATTTTATGTAATTTAACTTAGAAACAAAATCTAACCTGCCCGCCAGATCTACAAGATGTACTTGACTGTTCTTCTCACTGGGAATACAATCCTTTATTGTAGCCTGGGTAGAGAATAAAATAAGTAGAGGACAGGTAGGTTACATTGTACTGTTTGGTCACTGAATATGACTCATAGAATTTTATAAAATAATACTTGAATACTTTCTAGAAACATTGGTTTGGTAACATTTTTTTTGAAAATTCATACGCATAGTTTTCTTATAACAAATGCAAGTTCTTTAAAGGGTTAACATGATACCAACAGCCAAGGTCATTTAGAAAATTTCCCTTTAATGGTGGAGGAAAACCTCAAGCATACACCTGGGTAGAACCATCAATCTTCTTTAAGCTAGCTGGACAGCTTCCTGACATGTGAAATTTGTCATGACGGATTTGAACAAATGCATTTTAACATTATCAATCCATTACTAAATGGAAGTTTCATCCAAATATTCAGCCAGAATGGTTATAATGATAACAGATTAAACATAGCTGCAAAGCTGTAAAACAATTGTGAAGATGGCATGAGATCTGCTATTGACATCATTCATACTTGTAGATGCTGTTGTCATGAGAAAAAAAACACAAGAGTTCGATAGGGATGTTTATTCTGTATAACTTTATGTAGTACAACATACATGTTTTATGTGGCTGTAGTATTTATACATTAACTCTCAATTGAGATGATAAGTATTCAGTCAATATCATTTATTAATAAACTTTCAAAAAGATTTCAAATAAGAGTGAGTAGTTAAGATTGTTTTGCATATTTCTTTACATTATGTTTGGTTCTAAAATGACAGATTTCCAATTTCTACCCATGAATTTAGAAAACTAAGTGACACCTGTTTAAATGTCAATAAGATATGCAATTCCTTGTCTCACCTGACAGAAGTTCCTTTCTCCATTAATGCTTCAATTTCAGAAAAGCTGTGAACAATATACTTGGATAACCCTGAAAAATAAATCATTCGAATAATAAAATATTAAAAAATTCTTAAAATACTACCAATATCACATCTGAAGTAAATATTGTCCAGTTTCAGTATACAGTAAAACAAACGAAAATGAGACCACCTTTGGGACCCAAAACATCAGTGGTCACATTATCAAGTTGAATTACAGGGAAGTTATTGGAAGCTGGTATGATGATATGAGATCTATATAACAAGGCGGTCATAATACTGATGTTGTTATTATGTGAGGTTTTACAGTACAAAAAGGTGCAGCTACATTCATGGACATTCTTAAAAGCAGCATAAGAGCAAGATTCATGAAAGTGTACTGTTAACATGATTCAAACAATAAAAAAAATTTTATGGTTATAGAAAATAATTAAATGTTTAGTTCAAAATCTATAAGCAGAAAAATGATATTTGAATGTATGTGTGTAATAATACACTATGACATTTTAAGCTATGGACTTTTACAGATGAACATACAGCATCTATGCGACATGGAATGATTTGTTTGATGGAATTTGATTTTAATGATGTGTAAATAGTGCCCTAGTGGTAAACCCCACAAAGCCCTTTTTCAAACTCGTCCGAGATATCATCAAGACTAAGCCACTGACCAGTTTCATAACTCTTTGACCAAACATGTGACCTAGAGTGAGTCACAAGGTGAATGCCCACGCCACACGCCACATGAAACATGCCGCACAATGGCGGATGCTAGACATAGACCTATCAATATAGCTCACTTTGAGCACTTCATGTTCAGGTGACCTAAAAACAACTCCTCTGGCTTCTTATTGATATATTATATTAATACACTATTTAAGATATGGGTGGGGGGGGTCTTCGCACTCTGTACACCACTGAAAGGTGCTGAAAGGTTAGTGAGCATAATGAAAAAGTCAGATTATTTATGAACTTCCCCGCTGAAATTAAAGTTAGTTGTCAAGTCACATGGTGTTATAAAAAGAACTGAGTTGAGAAATGGGACATGCTGCCATTCGAGGATCGCGAAAACATATTGCAACGAATATTGTAACCACTTATAAGGAATGACAACTGAACAGAAGCTATGAATATTAAACATCAAGACTAAAAGAATAAATGAAAACAAATTACCACGCCTATACAATCTCCAAAGGTCAGAAAAATGTCCTTCCCTTAGCGTGTTCGACTTCGCCATTTCTTGAAATGTCATTTTTCATAATCAAAGCACTGAAGGTACTGATGGGGAGGCTTTGTATAGAACTGTTGACAGAATTGTTTTTCGGATAGAATTGCCGTTTCCTTAATTGTTCTCAAAGAGGATTGTAATTTTATCACACCAATATTTGGTACTATCTGTTCTGACATTTTATGACTTTTGATTGTGTCATACTCATTTCCCAAGAAAACATACATCAACATTCATGAATACCTTAATCTGTTATTTAGTATTCATAGTTAATATTCATGGTAAATATCCATGATTGGTATAATTGATTTATAAACATAATTAATGTGCAGTGATTATTAATATCAGAAATGTCTATAAAAATTATGTTGAGTTCTGATAGAACAGACAGTGAATGTATTATCCCAGTGGCAGATTTTATTTTATAGAAGGGAGTTTGTAAAAAGACTATTTGTCAACAAGATGAAAAAAAAATCTACGTTTACAGAGTTAAATTGCACGCAATTGCACTTCATTAACTTTTATAATTATCAATGTTCGATGCATGCATAGTTCTACGGAGTTTTACGTGAAAACAAACTTCTAAGGCAGAAAAACATAATTCTCAAGATATAAATTTTTCTAGCAACTAAGATGGGGCATTTTTACTGACTTTACAAAATTACTTCTGCCTTGAAAAATAAGTTATTAATTTTCTTAGGGAAAACAATTACTAGAGTCATACAAAATGGGAGAAATAGTGAACAAAGCTAAAAATCTGGAAGATGAAAGTGCCTATAAAATGACTACTGAATAAATTTAATGAGATAAGTCACATGTATGTATAAATATAAAAAAAACCAATAATTGAATAGTGAGAACATTTATCCAGTTAAAACAATACCAAAATATCTACCACACAATTCTGCTAACTACATATATATAACAAATGCTATATATTGAATTGAACATTTTACCAACAGAATCCTCATGTTTCACTCAGACTCTGTTTAACAAGTCATACAAGTACATAAAGTTATATCTCAAAGCAATGGTTCTGAACCCCAATATACCAGCATATATACATCTTTAGCTAGCAAGCTGTATGCTTATAAGGCCTAAACAAAAAATAGCACTAAGATTCAGATGCTGTAAAAACTTACAAGTCAGCAGATAAAATATTGGATCGGTCGTGTATCCAGAAACAAACCTTTTATTTTTTTAAGCTTAATATACGCAACTAAACAGACAGTTTTTAGTTCTGATCAAAAGATTTTCTTGCAAAACGTCTACATTAAATTTCTATAGCGATATTATCTCATGGAAATGTAATTCAGAATTCAACTATACCACTGGTTAATTTTATGATAGTGCCTAGTGTCATCCACTCAGATTTAGACCTGCTTAATTTTCTTTTTTTCCAGTATTTCATCTTAGTGAATGAATGCAAATAATGTATTTTAGAGATAAAATTCATACTAATTAACAAAAAAAAATTTTTAAGACACACATGTAACATAGAAGTATATTTGTAATGACAATCATCCATGTTAAATGATAATATATGTACTATTATTATTTATATATATACATACATTAGGAGCCAACATATACATCGTACATAGATGGAGTTATATTCACATACAGACTACAACACTACTTAATCATACTAATCTTACCCTTCAGCTGTGCGGAACAAGATGAAAAGTACCATGTGCAGTCAAACCTGTGTTTGTAGACACCTCTGAATAAACACCACCCTGTGAATAAAGGTCATTCTTTGAAAAACATCACTGATTAGTTAGAAAAACTTAGCTAGGCAATCAATAAACACTTATATTTAACTTGTAACTTTAAACCACCATAACTAAAGGCACAGTACTTAGCAATGAAAATCTATCAATTTTAACATCTACAGTCAAACCTGTGAACAAATACCACAAAAACTGGGAGTATTATTTAATATAGATGTTCATTATATAAAATTATATTTATAGATGCAGGTTAAATGGTGGACAATGTTCACATGGCGATCTTTATTCACAGGACAGGTGATCATTGATCCAGGTTTGACAGTTTCAAAGTTATGTCAAGAGACAATGCAAAAATGGTAGATAATCTTCAGTATTAGCTTCACAAATGTTTGTAAAAATATCATTTCTGTAAGTCAAACCATGCATTTGTATAGTTGTTTCTCAAACATCATGCAATCAAGGTCATTAGGCACATCAAACCAGATAATAAATACCATATCTAATAATATACAAACTCATTTGATAACAGCTTAGTACTATTCTGAGAATTTCAGAAAGTTTAAGGGTTAGAGACAGACCTTAAGATCATTTAGTGAAACTTGGGCCTTGATTGCATTGCATAAAATTAGCCACAAAATTTTCAACAAACCTTCGACAACATCTTGATGGAGCCTGTGAGAGAACAGCAGAATAGAGAAATCTTTGCTCAGTGACAGTATGCTTTCCACTTGAAACACTTTCAGGGCCTCCAGTGGTAAATCCATGAGATCAGGGTTAGCTAAGAGTACAACATACCCCTGAGATGATGGAGGGGGTTCCTTAGGGTTCCTAGCCTGGTTTTTCTGTTACATTTGTGGATGAGCATGGGATTGGAGGTCTGCAATAAAAAAATTGACTACAGAAACATTTCTTCTTGACACTTTAAAACACCTCCTGAACTGCCTGTCCTTTTTGGAGTTTTTGATTTATCCAGAGTATTATCAGAGCTCACAGGCAAAACTGAAATGCAAAGCTTGAAGGCTGAATATGACATGTCAATAGTTTAAATTCAGACAACATATAGATGAAGATGAAATCAGAATAATAATAAAAAAAAACTAACAAAATCAAAATGTTTACCTTTTAAAGGAGATTTCATATTGTAAGGGATATCTTACCAGCAGTAGATTTTGTAATACCCAACACTTGTGACATAGGTAGCAGTTGGTTGGATATTTGTTAGTATGGACTACTGGCTAATTGGCGAGCTGTCTAGGCATATCTTAAGATATGTTAAAGTGCAAAATACAGAAAGAACTTGTTGGATTCGGAGATATCATTTGTATAACGGTAAGTAGTCATCAGTAAATAATTTATATTGACCTATTTAGGTCTGCTTGTTAAGAATCATCCCATATATGAATTGAGCAGCTCATAAATCCTCACAAGTACTATAACAAGATAAGCTTTCAGCATATTTCAAGTTTCAACCAGTTAATATAAGATCATACATAAAAGGTCCATCGTTTCTGATTTTAAAGATGAGGATAGCAAAGAAAAATTGGTTGTTGCTCAATACATGTTAAGGTTTAATACCCTTAATGACCAAAATTAGAATCTCAATAAGAGGGCCAAGATGGCCCTTTTTTGCTCACCTGAGTAAAGATTGCAACTTCTTTGGTTTTCCTGTGATTTGACTTGTGACCTAGTTTTTAATCTGAGTTGTCATGTTCAAACCTGTTCATGATATCATTAATACAAACACTCTGACAAAGTTTGAGGATGATCCAATCAAAACTGTTGCTACTAGAGGGTTAACAAGGTATTCCAAAGATTTGACCTGGTGACCTAGTTTTTGACCCCAGAAGACCCATATTTCAACCTATTTAAGATATCATTAAGGCAACCTTTTTGACAAGGTTTGGTGAAGATCCGATGAAAACTGCGATCTCTAGAGGGTAAACAATGTTTTTCTATTATTTGACCTGGTGACCTACTTTTTAACTCCAGATGACCCATGTTCAAACGTACCCAATGTATTATTAAGACAAGGATTTTGACGAAGTTTAGTGAAGATCCAATCAGAACAGTGACCCCTAGAGTGTTAACAAGGTTTTCCAAAGATTTGACCTGGTGACCTAATTTTTGACCCCAGATAATCCATGTTGTAACTTGTCCAAGATATCATTAAGAAAAGCATTCTGGTAAGGTTTGGTGAAGATCCAATCAAAACTGACCTCTAGAGTATTAACAAGGTTTTCTGGTGCATTGACCTAGTGACCTAGACCAGGAAATAACAGTTAACAAGAGGTATTAGTCAGTATAGGTGTATCGGATTAAGACATTAACCCGTCATTAATATGACTATAGATGTGTAAATTTATTTACACATCATTTAAATCAAATTCCATCAAACAAATCATTCCATGTCGCATAGATGCTGTATGTTCATCTGTCAAAAGTCCATAGCTTAAAATGTCATAATGTATATTTATATACATCACATACATTCAGATATCATTTTTCTGCTTCTAGATTTTGACTAAACATTTAATTAAATGTCAAAGAGATAGATGTTGGCATTTTTTCACAGGGAAGAAAGTTAAAGTGTGTTTTTATCAAATTATTATTTATGTCAAATTCAGTTGCAGTTTTGATGTCATCTGTTCAGCCGCATGCACACTAATAAATATGAGCATTACTATTATAAATTTGCTATTTTACAATTTCAGATTCATGTTTATTATCAGAGGAATGAATGGACAGCAGCATGGTGCAGAGTTTTCAATTTTCCTCATATTATAATTTGATTTAACCTATGAAGGTAATATTACACCCATTCCCTTATATGATTCAACAAGGTAAACCAGTTAATATAAGACCATCATGGCCCTCTTGTATGTCTTGTTAGTGTAACTATTTTATTTCAATGTATTTCAGAAACCAGGCAGATTTTGTTCTTACTGTTGTACAAAAGTGAAGGGTGGCAAACTAAAGACATATCTTCAGAAAGCATAAATCAGAACCAGATGTTCAGGACATGTTGAAAAAAGCAAAAAAAAAAATGAAGACATGAAAAATGTATGATGCGTAAAAAGAACCCAAAAACTGAGGATAATTTAAAACTGAGCTCAGAATGTAAAGGTTTGTCTCAAGTAAGTGTTTTTCAAAGCAAAAATATATGATTTTGCACTAAATCCACAATCGTTAACAAAATGTAATACAGACTGATTTGAGTGAAGCAAACACTTAATATTGAAGTACACTTATTTTCCAGGTCTTCTATTTTATCTCCATGAAATCAATGCCTGGTTTGTGAATAGATTATTTGTTGTTCTTAATTGTGTCCCTCTGTGAACGTTAATGATTATTATCTCAAACATTCTATGTAAAAAATAAAACCAAATCATATGACTGTAGTTAACATTTGGGGAAAAAATTATTAAAGGCTCTTAATCAAATCTTTAATATGTGTTGATAAGTACAATAAATGGAAACACTTTGCACTTTATATACAATACAAGTGCTTCTTTATCATTGAAACAGGGACCTGTCAGATATTATATACTGGTAAAAAAGAAGAAAATATGTGTCCAGGAGTATGGATATGAATCAGTGGATGGCATAGAAAAAAGAGGAGAGATGTATGAATTCAATAGGTATACCATAATATAAATTGTATATATGATAAAATCTTTTGGCTATTAATTAAATACCAAAGTATCATTTGTCCACAATCTATACTTAAATAATGGCCATAAACGAAATTATAACATGTATTAAGAGTTGATATCAGCTATTGCTGTGTGTTTAACAATGGGCTATTTCTATATGTGTGTGTAAGCATACTGTTAGCAATCTGTTATTTCTGCTGTGTAAGTGGACTGGTAACAATGTACAGTTAACTGCTTGTAATGATTTTCTATTTAATGGTGTTTCATGGTGCATCAACAACTAGCAGTCATGTAATGTGCATTTAAATTAAAAGCAAAAGACACAACTTTAAACTGTATAAAAGGATAATAAATTAATTAGAATGAAGGATAACTGATATTATTTGGCATTATATGTAGTGCATAAACATATACATTGTTTAAGGGAAGTATATCAAAAAGTATCACAGTTTATTGTTTTGACTGATTTCCTTGATATAACAAGGTTTACCGTGATAAAATATTGTTTCAGGCCTAACATTTTCAAAAAGTGCATTCATGACAACATCAAAATGTCTAAATACTCTAATACAGATTGATTTTCAAGGGAACTGCTGAATTTATATTGCTATAATCTGGATATCCCTACATCTGAGCTGCAACAAAACCTGAAGTAGGAAATAGTCATGGTTCACTTAATGGGGATTTTTTATTCAAATCATTAATTGCATTTTAATTCAAGAGTTATGTTTGATTGATTTCTGATAATTTGATCAGTTACTTATTATCATTTGAGCAACATAAATAAAACCTTACACTCTCCTAAAAAATACACTAAAAGGGAAGTTTTGCACATGGGATCAGAAAACACATTATTACATCCAAAATAACTCAACATCTGTTATTCATACTTGTGAAGTGTACTTGTATAGAATAAAGAAAGCCTGAGTTTGTTCCACAGCAAAAGTGGTAAATCTTTATACGAATGATTGATATAAGTGGCATTTACTGTATTACTTCTATAAATGCAAGTTGACCACTAACAATGTATTATTAATATTTATGTATGTCGACCATCAATAATGAATTATTTATAGTAATATAAATTGACCATCGATTTACAATAATGCAAGTTGACTATCGACAACATATTATTTATTATGTATTGGAGACCAGAAAGAATTCTCAAACAGACAAGTTATCAGGTGCATAATTCTAACAGAAGTATTATTATTTCTTACCATGGGTTTACTGCAGTAGTATATTAATTAAATCTTTGCTTAGCTCTGTGGATCAGCTTTCACAATTACTTTCTAAGATTTTCTATTAATGACTTTTTGTATTGATGTTACTTTGATATATAATGAATATTAAAGATAGCTGTAGCAAACATTTTGTTATTTTAGACTTTCACTATTTTTAAAAAGTCTAAATTTATGCTTATTACAGTCGGGTGGTCTAAGGATAATACACCTGTTTTAAGACATCATGTTAGGACTTTTATTGCACAAGACAGATGCAAGAATAAAGGACCATTACCCTGTAAGTATTAAATCAGATTTGGCCTTAACGGTTTAATTTGAAATATATAGCACCTATTTTTAACAGAATTTCAGTTACATATCAGCAGACAAGTTAAATTTCCTGAACCTTGTTTTCCTGCAAGAAAAACAACCAACTTCTCCACATGAATCTTTTGAAATAGTAGTGGAAGACAATTTGTTTTAAATTTATTACTGTCAACCAAAATGTCAGAGAAAAATATGAGTTACATAAGAATTCAAACTCATGAACCCAAGGTTGCTGACCTAACACTCTTAACTACTGAGTCAATTAGACAGGCTGTAATATTGGTACTGTGTGGTCTGTCATTATTCTTCTTGTCTGAAATCTTACAGCACAGAGCTTAGATATTTGATACACAATATAGCATTTTGTACTAAGTTTCTTCAACTGTTGTCCCAATGGTCCTTTTCTAGCAGACATTTGTTTCAAATATTACATAGTAAAATTAAAAGCTCTTCCTTGAAACTTCAAAGATAATTGATATGTAGCATTGTCTAGTTGCGCACTACAAGAAATATACAGATCTTGGCCCTGGTGTCAAAAATATCAATGTCCTTTGTGTCATATTTGGCACATTGCCTGATGTAGAACACAAACTATTGAAATAATTTTCTCTTAAACTTCAATACTGCTCAGAAGAAAGATATTTCGTTCATAGCACATTGGTCATTGGCTTGTTCAAAGGTAAAGAAATATGGACCTGTGCTTTGACCTTTTTTACTGAAGAGGGATACAGGCTTATCTGAGCCTCTTGTTGTATGAAATATTACACTATTTCAAAATAAATTGGTGGCTATTGATTTGATGTATATGACTGACTCCAATTGAAAGATTTGAATGAAATTAAATATTTTAACTAAGTATCACTCCTGGTAAGAGTCTTACATTTTACAGTCTCAGTTATGTTTTTCTTTCTTCAATTGTCAACAAAATTCTTTTTTTAGCCAAATCTACAATTCAGCAAATATATGTCAGAAGTCTGGCCTAAATCATTGGCACTATTGAGCCCAAGGGACCTTATGTCAGATGCAAGATATCTTATAAAAGAAAAAAAACATCACACCTGAATACAAAACCAAATCAGAAGAACTATCAGGAGAATGCTGATTAAGACTATGCGAATATCTCATAGATTTTTTTCAGCCACAATTTTCAGTATACTTTGGATTCATACCACCTTAAAGTGTCTTTGGTGCACTAAAAGACATGACTTACAATATGTATGTATAATGGGAAACGAAGTAGTTCCTCTAAGAAATGGCTTATACAGTATTTCTTGGTCATTTTTTTGGTAATTTCATGTTTGTATAAACATGTACTTGGAATTTGCATAGTGTAAACTTTTTATTCAGGTTCAGTGAACCATCATCATGACACGTATGTAGATTTTGTTCAGTAAATCTAAGTATGTGTGTAATGATAAAATTATTTTAAGTTGAAACTAGGGGAGATTACTCTGTCTGTGTTTAATTTTTGTCTATTTTCCAAGAAATAATGCATAAAAGCAATTCATATGGTAGATTTATATCATATTTTTGTAGGAAGTAAAGATTAACAATATCTTTCAATTTAGTTCAAAATATATGTATGTTTCATATTTAGATATTTTTATTTGGTATTTACTGATTTTTAGTATTTACTGAGTTTGACTTTTTTTATTGCCATAAATTTTGTATGTTCATAATAAAAATAGTGCCCTTAGAACTGAGTTTCTTCATTTAGTCTTTACTCAGTTTTGGAAATAAATTAAAGTAAAATTGGTGGAATTCATAGAAAAAATGGGATATTGATATAAAATCCTTTTTTATAATATGTTGTATTTCCCATAAGGTGGTGTCACAAGTGTTCTTACTCTATAGATCTATGAACGCATTATGATGTAAATAAGCACACAGGCAGACAAAACCTCATAATTGGTCAAAACTTCTGTAAACCTGGATACATAAAATGAATAGTTATACAAGAGAAAAACAATACTAGTAAATCATTGCCTATAGGAAACATAATGATGAAATGAATTTCACTATCAGGTGATTTGAAAGGCAGAAGACATACTTCAACAACTCAATGATGTTATTTTGATTTGAGATGTCTTGTAGCAGATGAATGTAAGATATAAACAAGAATGAAAACAATGCAGAACCAAACAAAAAATACAAACACAGTTCACCCCATACAACACTGGCCACAAAACACTTGGCTCTGTTAACACAAACAACCACACAACAACATTGACAAAATCAGAAAATCCAAAAATAGCCCACAAAAACAATATCTGTATGGGAACATGAACTGTAAGACTAGAGTGTGAAGGGTTTGGTGTTTGATCCTATGATATTCATTTTTGTAACATTTGTTAAGATATTATACAAGTAAAACGCACCATAGATTCCCAAATGGTTGTTAATAACTTATAGGTGATTTATTATATTTTGAAAACATGTCAGGAAGGCAGGCTACCTGTCACTCTCTACAGTCATATATCTTACTAAAATACAGCAAGCACTACAGTAAACAAAAAACCATCAAAGCCAGATCAGAGGAGTCGTGGAAAGGTCAATCATGAGGTTGGGGCATTAGTTTTGAGAAACCACATGCAAAATTAGGAGGGGTCAAGTGCTAGAATTTGAGTTTTAAGATTTGAGAGCTAGGATTTGAGCGTTGTGATTTCAGAGCTAAGAACTGAGTACTGAGATTTTTGAGCTAGGTTTTGACTACAGAGATACAGTCGTTTCATGAAAGACAGTGTGAGTCCGTCTAACATACCACATATTGATGTAAGTATAATGCTTTATTTTTGTATCATTGGTGTTTTCTAAATTTTAATGTTGTACTACTTTCAAACTTTAGTTATTTCATTTTAGTAATTATGTACATGTTCTTTCAAGCATGATGCTAACCCCAAATAAAAATTCATGTTATTCATTTCTAATATATTATATTTTCTGTTTTTGTATCGTTGTAGGGAGGGTCGTCTCTCAGATACTGCGTTGAATATATATATTTTATGATCAAGACATTTGCCTTGGGTTATGTCAGGTTGTTAGCCCTTGAAGGGCAAATTGGAGCCCTGAGAGAACCAAACTCATGAGCCCTGGTTTACACATTTATCTCCCCCTATCTGTTGTTATTTAATTCAATGGAAACATTATTTTTCAGATGTGACATTATAGTGAAATATCAGCATTATAGATATTGATTTGATTCCATGATTTCACATTAATGTTTTGTTTGGACAAGTTCATGTTATTTTATTTCAACATTACTCAGTTCAATCTTAAATAGGTATAACTAATTAACATTGTGAACTATTTAAGTGATAGTTTCATATTATTGGTGTGTATACATTGACAAGTAATTTGATATTTTACTCAACAATTTGATAACTTTTTCATCAGCAGTAGTTGTTGGTGCTAGCGCTATAATTTCATCATCATTCTTTATTTTTCAGGTATTTAAGCTAGATTACATCTAATGTGTTTGAGGGTGCATATGTCCAATTCTGATCATTAATCTGAACATTTGAAATATTTGTTTTCAGCTTGTTATAATGAATTGGACTTAATTGGTATTTGTTGATACTTTTTCTAATTGAAATTTATTTTGATGCACAATGTTGTTACACGTTGAACAGTTGAGTTAAATTGATAGATAATTGACAAGGTGTGACATTTTCAGTTGAACCATTATTAGTGTTGGTAGTTTAGTGTAGTGGGCCCGCACAGATATTATAATTTAGGCCAGTGTTGGTGAACTTTGAAGAAGTATTGCTCATCACTGGATGTTACATGAGTGAAATATCCCAATGACTGTTATATCTGTTTATTGTATTTTATTGAACTGTCGATTGTTTGAATTTGACACTGGAAAAAATATCAGGAGAAAAACATTAGCATTGTTAGAGGTGATGAAGAATGATGAAGGTGATGTTTCTGATAGAACTTGGCAATACCAGTTGAACCGTTATATCAGAGAAAAGGTGTATAGTAATGAAATCATGATGCTTGGTATAAGAAGGTCACTCAGTGGTGAGGCTGCTGATATGGCAATTAGGTTAGGAGAAACAGCCTAAATAAAAGATGTTTTACATATGTTTCATTACAACTTTGTTTATACTGAAATTGCTGAATCAGTTTTAAAGAAATTTCATGCTTGCAAGTAGGAACCTGAAGAACCAGTTGTTATTTACACCACTAGAGTTGAGGAAATGTTTTCTCAAGCAGTTGAATTTGCTGCATTAAGTCGTAGACTAAAACAATTGTAAAAAAAAAACACGGGTTACATATTGATTTGAAAATAGCTGCAAATTGTAAATTTGAATCAGATTCAGATTATAACTTGTTCAAAACAGAAGTTAGGAAGATATAGTTTTGTGTTGTTATAGGGAGAGTCATCTCTTGGATATTGAGTTGAATAAATATATTTTATAATCAAGACATTTGCCTTGGGTTATGTTAACCATTAGAATAATGGGCATTGAGGGCTGACCTTGGGTGTAATCCCCCTACTTCTTTAGCACAATATATAGAAACCACAGAACAATCTGAAAGTGCTTATGCAGTGTATCCTCCTAAAATGAATTTATTGGAGGTATCATTTACAAGAATGCAATTGGTGGTGTAAATATGTTAGAATTAAAACAACAAATTAATATCTTAGCTCAAAATCAATCGATAAATATGACAGATAAACCTTCCATACTATTTGATTGCACAAAGTTGGCAATAATTCTAATAGCAACTTACATTTTTCTAACAGAAAAAATAACTGTCAGAGCTTTAAAAATTCAGAATGTAGGTGTTGTGTACAAACTAAGAACCATGATTTCAAAAATTGTCATGCAGGATAAAAAACTTGATGGCATTTTAAGCACAATTCCTGTAGCACCACATAGCTCAAGCAGGATTAATTTGGACATTGTAAGACCACTTCCATATCTAAAAAAATGCTTCACTATATTCTGGTGGTTATGGATTCATTTTCAAACTGTTGTGAAGTATTTCCATTAAGGTCTCAAGCAGCTACTGAAGTTGCTAAGATTTTGTTTGAAGAAATTTTCTGTAGGTATGGGGCTCCAGATGTAACAATCACTGATAGAGGACAAAAGTTTATATAAAGCTTAGTCTAAATTAAAGTTGTGTGTGAAAGTTTCAAGCAAGCAGAAACCAGTGTCACTTCTCCTTTTCACCCTCAAAGTAACAGTGTTGTAGAAAGATTAATGGAACTTTAGGTCAGGCTTTGAGAATGTTGTGCTATGAAAGTCAGGATAATTGGTCTGATTTCAATCCTGCCTTTATTATGGTTTACAGACTTTCTGTTTTGGCAACAACAGGTATTACACTACATCAAGTTTTGTGTTTTACACAAGTTAGAATACTAGTACAGTGGTACCCCGCTAAACCGGAAAGGCTTGGGACTGGGCGAAATGTCCGGTTTAGCGAGGTGTCCGGTTTAGGGGGGTTTTGTGTTTGGACAAGTTAAACTCCATGAGATGGTTATTTTTAGTGCAAATTATGACTGTATTTTGCCATTAGTCAGTTGGGATGTAAAGGAAAACATCATATAAAAGTAATATTTATTTACATTGATATCAAAGATGATTTAAAACATTGCATATAATCTGTATACTATGATTTTCATCAAATATTACATATATGGTACATAATGTAATACCTTATTTGATGCATGAACATACATGTATATAATTATAGCAATGTGTCACAGATACGTGCTAATATGTGCATACATATTCATAGTGAAGCTCACTTTTGATAAATCACCCATCATATCTGTTATTAAAATCAATTATCTGTTACAGTATTAAAATCAATTAGCAATCATTGACCATGATAAGTAAATGATTGAGTAACAAACAAGATTATCACCATTAACTGGGCCTTTGATCAGGCTATAAGGATGGCAGTAAATAATTATTCTAATTTGTAGATTAATGTAATGTTTTATATTAAAAGTACATTGTCTAAATAAGCATCTCTTATCATGATAATCAAATTCATGTTAAAAACTCACAAAATAGTAATAATAATGATAATTCTTTAAACAAAATTAATATATTTTTCATAAATTTGTTCAATCATGCAGGGCCCACCCTTTCAGCAATAAAATAAATAAATTGCATACGAAAGCTTTACATTCAGCCCTCATTATTTTCTCAAACTGTGAATCTTGTATCTTGAACGAAATGAACTTTGTTACCATGACAACCATAAAATACTACAATAAAATTGGTAAATTTCATTTATTATCTATCGATTATAAGAATGTTTATATTTTATTCAATCAATATAATAAAACACTTTTGTTTTCTAAACATTCATTTTTTACCATGGTATCAGTTTTGATAATAATGCTTGAAAAATCATGTTTTCTTTATATATAATTAACAGCATATATATAATGCAAGTTTTGAGAGGATTTGACACAGGGCCAGTTTTAGGTCTAAGTGAACCATACTCCTTTGAAAAATTTAATTGTGTTCATAATTATTGATTAATGTTTAAAAGGATGTTTTGCAGCCCAACTGAGGGTGAAATCTGTACCTGATATCATTGATAAGGTAATTAATCATCAGTAAAGGTTAACATGAAAGTAAAAAAAGATTTTTGTTTAAATATTTTACATTTATTGTAAAATACTTTATATTGTTATGTTTATATTGTCTACAATCCACTACAATTGGGCCACTTATGTGCACAAGTGTGGACCTGGGCTCTAGACTTTATCTGTCATATAACAGGATTTCATATATGTTTCCAAGGCTTTGAAGACTGAGCGCTGAGTTGCCTTGTTTAGATTGACAATGTTCTCAAGGTGAAAAATTAAACTTGAGTTTACCAGGGCAGCTTTCAATTCAAGTCTGGGAGTGAAGTGAACCCCAAAGTGTAGCAGATAGTGACTGGTTGTGTTCAATACTCTACACTGGGCACATATATTGACCAGTCCCAAGATATGCTTTCCATGGACACCAGACAACAGATTTGCACCCAGTCTCAAACGGGTCATACATTTGTCTATCCTTTGATCTAAGGAATGGACTTCTAGCTATTTGAGCCCAACTGAGTATTGGACAGAATTGCAGCTACCCCGTTCCGTGCTGGAATAATAACTCTTCCAGCGCTTAATGAACTTTGACCTGACCAATCATAGGCAGATCCAGGATTTCTAGTAAGGGGGGCCGGAAACTGAACAAGTAGGCTGGGGTCCAGGTCCAGTGCAAATTGTCATTGTGTTATTATACTTGTAACTTATTGTACATGCAGCGTGCGAAAATGTTTTGACATTTATATATATTTTCAAGTAAATATCATATTTCATGATAAGAAAAAAAACGTTGCTTGGGCAGTTTTAGGGGGGCGTATGCTGGGTCCGTCCCCGCCCCCTGGAGCCGCCTATGCCAATGAACTTATATCAGTGGATGAGTTTGTTTTTAACACCTACAGTCACATGATCCCAAGCCAGACTGTACAGTACTATCAGCAGCCTCATTTCCTTCCACACTTATATGAGCTGGACACCAAACAGAGATAGTTTCCAGACTAGCTAGTAGGAGGGAATAATTTAGGATGATGACTAGTTCTAAAAGGTCCAGTCTGGATTTACTATGATAATTTTAAATTGACAGCAGTGCCGAAAGAGAATCAGAATAAATAACTGAATTTTTGGGTTTATGGTGAAATACCCAGCTCATTGAATTAATTAATGCCATCATTTCTGCTGAATAGACTGAGATGTTGTATGAAAGTCTATAAACAGATGAGAAATGTTTTGAAGGGATATAAAAAGCTGCTGCTACTTTAACAGATTGGGGGCGTTTAGATCCATCCATATAAATACTTTATTATTACAGAATTTTTCTGAATGAAAGTTAACTTGAATTTTGCTTGGTTGTAGAAGTATTTAAAGATAGGGCCAGATCTATATGAGGCCGGCCAGGCTATCAGCCAAGGATACTGGCCTGAAATCAGCTACTTGTATGTCTTTCAGGCCGAACCCCTCCACCAGGTTTTGGGTATGAGCCCCAATTGCAGAAAGATGGCATTATTTTTGTGTTTCCTCTTGGTGAAGTGGCCCGTGAATCCCAAAGATGAAGTGTAGGGGTTATTTCCCCTTGTTTGTGTTCTGGCTCAGTATTTGACTGTGTGGGCCATGTGCCTGATAGCCAAAAGAAGTACACCGGCCTCTGCTTTCTAGTTTGTATGTAAGGGTGGAGCTAAGGACCCTCAGGTCTATCCTAAGGGCTTTATATCGAATTTTGTCCATTTTTTGTGAAGTTAGAGCAGCAGTAGCAAACATTTCTGCAACATAATTTTGGAACTAATAAGTGATTTAAAAGAGTAGTAAGCTTTTTTATCTGCTCCAAAGTCAGCATTTTTTTATCATTTCAATCATGTTAAAGCTCGTAGTAAACTTTGTAATTAAAAAACTATATGAGATTGAAAAGTTAACTTGTCCAAAATCATGCCTATAAATTTTGTTACTTTTTCAAATTTGAACTGTGTACCACCAAGGCCTTTTTTTCACTAAACTTACTTACTAATAACATAAATGTGTCTTATACACACAATAAAAGTATCATGTCTGCAGACTTGGTGGATGAACCAGCTATATAATAATACATTATTTTTATAGTTATACTACATCATGTTCGTTGCATAAATATTTAAACAAGAGGGCCACGATGGCCCTGCATCACTCACCAGAATAAATGTTAATTAACTTATTACTAAAAAGGTAATAAAGGTACACTTGTGGGCAAATAATGGGGAACAATAATAAACTTGATAAAAGACCATCAAAGGATACTACAAAGGAATATACTTAATGACTAAAGGATGCTATGGACCAAATTTGGTAATGATCCAACCACTGGTTCATGAAAACAAGTCATTTTAAGTTATTTCTATGTTTAGTTCTAGCGGACCATAATCGGGGCCAACTATTTTGATTTCAGCAAATCTGATAGAACACTATCAAAAGATGCTAAAAACCAAGTTTGGTAATAATCCATCCATAGAATCATGAGAAAAGGTTGTTTTAAGGGTTTTCTATTATTAGCTCTAGTGGCCCATGAAAGGGGCTGACCAAATTTATTTGAGCAAACTTGAGAGAGGACCATCTAAGGATGCTATAAACCAAGTTTTGTGATGATCCATCCATTGGTTCATGAGAAGAAGATGATTAAAGGTTTTTCTACTTTTAGCGCTAGTGGCCCCTAAAAGGGGCCAACCATTTTTATTTGAGCAAATCTGATGAAAGTCTATCTAAGGATACTACAGACAAAGTTTGGTGTCATGATCCACCCATTGGTTCATGAGAAGATGATTATAGCTTTTTCAATTTTTAGCTCTAGTGACCCCTAAAAGGGGCCAACTGGTATAATATGACCAATTGCAGTTAGAACGTCAAAAGGTTTTTACTCAGCAAATTTGAAGTAAATCTGACCGTTAGTTTCTGAGGAGAAGACAATTGTTGACGCTGGACGACTGACACCAGAGCATCTACCTACCCATCCTAACAGCTCACCTTGTACCTTCAGTTCTGGTGAGCTAAAAAACAACTAATATTTAGTTTGTTTTTCTTTGTATGATTTACAATATGATATAACCACAGTAAAATATGAATAAAATACAGTAAATGCTACAAGACATTATTCATATCTTTGTTTTATTTTGCACACCTAATAACTGTAATCTTGGTCAATTTAGCCAAACTAAAAAATGCCGAAAGATACAACAAAAGAATAGGACCATTTTGCAAGCATAGTACTAGTGAGTTAAGCTTATTTTACAACTATTCATATTATAATATATCAGAAGTTCTTTTCAGCAATAAAATAAATAAATTGCATACGAAAGCTTTACATTCAGCCCTCATTATTTTCTCAAACTGTGAATCTTGTACCTGGTTGTCATCCGTTAATCTTGATGATGAGACCACCATATAGTAACGACCAATTTTTCAGATCCTGAAGGTGGTCTCATTATCAAGGTTTTACTATACATATAAGTTATTTCTTTACATTTTATTTTTTACTGAATTATTAAAGTTTTCCTTATGGCTAATTATATTTAAAGCTACAGGATATTTTTTCATGAAACACTTTTCTTATTGGTATGACTCTATTCAGATACCTAACAAATGAAATTGCACTTTATTTTATAGAAGAATACATAAATACAAAATCCAATCATAAAATATGAAAGAATCAGCATTTTAAGCATTATTCATTAGGCAGGATTTTGTTCTCAGCAGAAATTAAGCATAAGAAATACCTATTTTCCTACTAAAGGATAGAAAACAATTGAAATAAAACCTTTTTTTCCTTCAAGGTAGAAGAATACTAATTGCTTTATGTAAAATATGTTTAATACTATAAACTTATAGACATTGTTTTCAGTATTACTTTGAAGTAGATGTTGTTTTTTCATTGCATGGCAAATGGGGCAAGCTGCCATATGTAATTTTACATACACTACCGAAGACTGCAAAATGGCCAAAGGGGGCCTGCTGTACGTTGCCTAGAGAAGACTGGATGGACCAGACTCTTGCTTTTGACTGGGTCAAGAAAGTGTAGGTGAGAAGACTGGCCGGATGACAAAGCCTTTACTGATCTTGGATGCATCCTGTGCTCATCAGAGGCCAGTTGTGAAGATGATGTCAGAGGATTGTAAGACATCACTTGATATCATCCAGCGTGAAATGACTTCAGGTTTACAACCCTTAGATGTGTCTATCAATAAGCCGATGAAAGGTATTATCCTTCAGCAGAAATGGATGGAGTGGTACGCAGACAGTGACATAATTATTACATACACGTCCGGAGGCAAAATTCATTAACCCAAGCTAGAGAAGATCTGCAAATGGGATTGTTGACACCTGGGATAAAATGGACACAGCTATCATTGCTAAAGCCTTCAAGAAATGTTGTACAGCAAGTTTATTTTATTGTTTAATGGTGTTTTATGGCACATTAACAACTAGTGGTCAGCTTTTTCCACCGCTTAACTGTTTCATAAGACACACAAGAAGGTCCATAAGCAGTAGAAAGTTCAGTCATCAGCTGCTTCAAAGAACAACCAAGCTTTGATGTAAGCCCATATTTCTTCTTTCTCGTCTACGCTTCTACCAACCCTTTTAACTACAGTGGTCAATGACTGCGTGTATTCAAATAGCAAATTACATGTCTTACACTTAGTCTTACATGCACATTTACACACCTTTGTGTAGATATTGAATAACCGTATACAAGTATGTATTGGTTTTTAACGTGCCTCACATGGATATCGAGGGGACAATAAGCAATTCATTTCTAACATCCCTCGTATAGTCTGATTTCCTTCATGTAATCAATATTTGTTTCAAAAACTGCATTCATGTTTTCGACATCAAAGTGTCTAATATGGACTGGCTGAAGGTAGATGCAGTCAACAGGAATATGTTGAATGACCAATTCTGCATGCAGATATTATAACCTCTTCCCCACAAATGGACCTGAAAGAAGGGTGCCATATGTGGCGGGTTGTTTTGACAGAGTGAAGTTTGTTGTAAATGTCGGCATCCCATTGGGATTGCCAGGAAGATTGGATATAGTTTAAAGACAAAAAAATTAAATTTCATTGTCACACTGAGTGAAAAACAAAGTACTCAATTCAAATTTGTTTTAATGTAAGGTTAAGTCATGAAACCATCATTTGTGCTCGAGATATTGAGATAATGATGTTTGAAATAAACATGGAAAATTATATTCAGCTGGGAACAAAAATTGATGAGACTTTAAAAAATCCTCGAGATAAGTTGGATGTTTGTGATAGCAATGCTCATAATAAAAGAAGTTTTTCTGTATATGTAACAACCTATATATGTTACACTATAACACCATTACTAACTAAATATTATAGAGAACGATTTGATGACTTTGATGCATTGGACAGCAATAGAGAATTTCATGGTTTGACAAAGTAGGCCTTCCACTTTCTGATATATGTGGTAAATTTACAAGGCTGGTTACAGTCCTTTTCAGGACTATGTACACACATTCTGAAAGTATTGCCAGCACTTCAAATTGTCACACAAAAAACAAACACAAAATCAATATTCATTTTTATTGATTTATTTTCAATTTCCTTGTTCTACAATTTAGTTGCTTTTTTGTACCACAAGTAAATATCACATTTCGGTCATATTTACGAAGCACACAAAACACTTATTAAGATAAATACTCTATATTGAAGTATTAATGTCCTTTAGAAATACTTGGAGTTGGTGCACATATACATGTATGAATAAAGGATGCAGTGAACTAAGTCTATGCCATTATTGTTTGATTCCTGTACGACAGAGGTAACTGAAAATTTGTATGTAATACTACTTTTCAGAGCTTTTGCCATATGCATAGCTGACAAATGCCATGAAAAAGCAGATTATTAGCAAACAATGTCAAAAAACTGTCATACTCTGAACAGACATTATCATTAGAATCATCCCATAAGGTGATTTGTAGTTTTGTGCCAAAGTTGACCAGATCTTTATATTTGAAGTGTATGTTATAACACTTGACACATAAGTCATATGCATTAAACAGTGTACAAGACTATGTTTAAATTGCAGTAACTGTATTAACTATGACACTGTCCTAAATTGAAACGGAAGACAGAGTGGTATGGCCAGATGGTGGAATGGAGAGGCCCATGGTTTTTAACCCTGGGAAGATCTGGATTCGTTATGATATGTTCAGCAAACATTGGCAGGCAACTCGTGTGCCTACTTGTACAACGTTTAAATGTACATGGTGCTGATACATAACTGAGATGTCAGATGACAGAAGGACAGATGGGATACAAAAACGCAGACGAAAGGCAGAAAAGAAAAATGGATTGTTAGGACAAGGCAACAGTTCTGTTGTTCATTCCAAGACCTGTATTTCAACATTTCGAGGAACTAGATTATATCGATAATATGTAAATTGTCATATAGTACACGTGTATACATTTATATTATTTTTCCATTTCCATGAAATCATTGTATTTTTTATTATATTTCATCTTTACAATATTAATTTGATATGAATTTTCCTTAAAATTATTGGATTTAAGGGAAGAGGAAGGTGGCGGTGCTTTTAACTTCACAATACTCTACTGAGAACTGAACCTGTACAAAGCTGTTCCAGTGGAACCAATCTTGACAATGGTCGGCAAAATCATGTCTATTACAATTTGAAGAATTTACAGTTATTGATGATGTATGTACAAGAATGCACCCAAGATACACACACATGTCATTGTTTGGAAAATCAACATATCTAATATCAACATAAGTAATTATTGTATACATAAACCTTATGATACAATACACCCTTATTCAGATTCAAAATGAAAGGAAATCATTAATAGCAAGTTCTACATTACACATAAATTTACTCTGACTTTGTGAAAGAAGGATTAGTGTTAGAACTCAATCTATTTGAATTATACAGAGCACATACAAGCATAATGGATAAGTACTACTAAGAAGTGCCATCTCTATCTCAGGCATCGAGTAATGGTCTGATTTTTCAACTGACAGAATTTTATGGATTAAAAAACTCTCAGTTGTATATAACACTAAATGTGCAGAAATCAAAGATCAAATGAATAAAATTCAATCTAGTTACAGTAATCAAGTAGCAGTACAAACTAAAAACATCTGGTAATTGTCACCAATGTCCAAAGATCTTTACTTCAAAGCATCTACCTAAGAAAAGTTACACCACAAACATGTCAATTAAACTTTTTCTCTTCAACAATGGCTTTAACCCAATACACTGGTGTTCATATTCATCATTAACTGCACATCATAGCTAAAAAAATTATATTCCCAGTTTGAGCTCTGAACATTGCCAGTACCCAAATACTTGCATGTATAATTTAAGCCTAGTGCTTTGTTGATACATGTTCATGCCATTTTGTGTTAAAAATAGCATTTTGATAAGCCATTAATTATGTATTGTGAAACATTATTAGGAGCTATTTCACATTCTTTTGTCTGTTTTTGTAACTTTGTCTTTCAGACCATGGTAACAGATGCCTGGATGATTTTATTATGTACTGTGCATATATAATGAGAAGGTAAGAGCATTTCCATTTTCAAATGTGCTACCCAAGTGCTAAATATTGTACTGTGTCCATTCATTTAAAGTAAGTTTTTTAATGGCATAGTCCCAGCATTTCAAATTCTAAGTAATTACGTTGAGTTTTTTTTATACGAGTAACTTTCCATATTTAACTATGTGAATTGTTCACGCTATGACCAAAATTTCAATAAATTTGCTGGTCCTCTTAGAATCAAATATCTAACAGGTAAAAAATATACTTATCTAAAAAGTAAAATAGGTAAAAAAATAAACTTATCTAAAAAGTAAAATAGGTAAAAGATGAACAAACAAAAAACTGGTTAATTTCTTAAAAGTGACAGATATGATTATTTTATTTCTAAAATTCCATGTTTCCCCTGTATTTCAATGTTTCATTTCCAAATACACTAATATGTGTGTTCCCTGGGTACAAAACAGATAACAAAACTTCTTTTTGAATACAAAATACAGATAGATGTACTAATGTCAGCATAAGTTTGCTCTTGAGGACTGTATTTTGAATATAGATATCATATGTAGATCAGTTTTCAGAAAATATCCCCCATAGTCAACCATCTTGCCGACCATAGCCTTCCGATAGGGCATTTTCAATATTTTCAATTTACGGCTGAAGTGGTTTCCCTTGATTACTGGCACCCACATATGAACATGAACCTATAATCTGAAACGGTCACCAGTTCTATTTATGTAAACAAAAGCAGAAAGTTGCATAAAGTTTAAAACTGAATGCTGAATAGGAAAAGGCATTTGATCAAAAAATGGGGGTGCATCTTATACACAACAATGTCTTATACACAGTAAAATATGGGTATTAAATTGTAGCATGATGTGAGTATTTCAAAAACAAATTTTGGAAATACTTCTAGTCATCTTGTTGCCCTTAAGAGTAATACAGACCACCAGATATTTCCAAACCCAGAAATAACTGTGTAGATAGCAGACAGCCTTTGGGAATAAGTGCAGAAGCAACTACTGACTGACTGACTAATTGATTGATTGTTTGATAGATTGATTGACAGTGATTGATTGACTAATTCAGTCAGCGGACACTTGTTATGCACTGACTACTCTCAGTTGCTGTCCCACTTCTCCCAAATTTCTGAAGAGGGAGAAGTCACTATAAGGTGAATAAGGTTATTAGATTCCAAGAACCAAACAAGTTGGTTGTTCACTATTCTTTCCAGTGTTTTACATACACAACTGGTAAGAGCTATAAGGTGATAATTATTTGGATTACTAGAACCCTCATCCAGTTTAGGGATAGGTGTTACCAATGCTTCTCTCCAGGAAGGAGAGAATTCACAAGACTCCCAGACATTATTAAAGTTATTTTAAGTAAAAAAAGAAAGAGGTAGAAAGAGGACTGGTACATGTTTAAGAAATTGGTAATGCACTTTGTCCAGAGCAGATGAAGTTTCATTCATTTTCAGGGAATCTATTATCTTTTTATGGGTCATTTTGTTCTGTGACCTACGTTTGGAGGGTTAATATCTGTCATCATGTAATGTTGAGATTATTGATAAATTCTGACACCTGACATTTGCAAATAATTGGAGAGCAATATATGAACAGGGTATCCATAATTTTAATACTATTTCAGCATGGCCCTCATGTCAGTAAGATGCGCTTTGGTATATGATTATTAATTATATTTAAAAATAAACTGATACTTGATACATTTTGACTGAATTTGGTTGACATACTTTGCCAACTGACATTTACTGAGACAATAACAGATTTTTAGAACTTATTATTTCTCAATTTCAGAACATACCGGAAGTGCTTGCATGGCTTGCAACTTAAGTGCTAAAAAAGAGTTGGATATAAAAGGCAGGAGACGATTTATATATGCATTTTATGTGAAGTACCACTGTGTATGCCAGACAGTGAGCATTTTAATGAGTACCACTTATAAACATTACAAAGATTATTTACTTCGATGTTGTAATGTGCTGCTGATAGTGACAGTGAGTGATGTTACAGTGAACACCTGTAATTCAGTGTAATGTGCAATACCTGAGTTAACAAACTTTTCTGTGACTAGGTACTGATTATTGACACTTTTTTATGTATCTGTTATGTTTATATTGTTGTAGATTGCTTTGTCTTATTTGTGGTTTGTATGGTTATTTCATATATTTGAAATTGATATTTATGCTGAGTGTAAATAGTATGGAATTTCACCAATGCTTACTTGTATTTTGTTTTTGAATGTTTTCGAAATTTAAGGTTAACAAACACATAACTGTACTGTACTGTACCATACCATACCATAGTAATTATAACCTTGTACAAATGATCAAAGCACTAAGTGAAAAAAAAATACCAAGATCAAATATGACTCCAAGAAATTCAAATTCTGGGACAACCTGAATTGGCATATGAAACTAACCTACTATTTGAGCAAAGAAAATTATCTAAACGGAAAGAAAATAAAAAAGTGTCATTTGTTTATTTGTGTGCTTTGTAAATACAAAAAGATGATTTTACTCATGGTATAAGGCAAAAAAATTGTTGCAACAAGGTACTGAAAATAAATCAACATACAAAATGAATAAACTCACAAAATTCGTTCTCGATTATGTTTGTATCAGAGTAATATGCATCACCAATACAGTCATCATCGTCATCATCATTTTCATGAGGAATATCAGATTCCTGCTTCTGCAAGAATTTCTTATACAGAATGTCTCTTAAAAGCTTTCCAGGGCCTTTTTTCTTCTATAATAGAGGTCGATATTCAGTGACTACCATGGATTTTTCTCAGCATTTTGGGAACATGACCCGACACCCTGAATGGGAATTTTCTTGACATTTCTGACAAAAGTGGGAAAAAGTCACACTGTATAAAAATAAATTACAATAATCAAATATAACTACAAAACAAAAAATATTTTATTTTTGTTTTTAGATATTGATAACTTTGCTATTTGAATGATTCAGAAATTTGATAAACATTTGAACAGCTGTAAATTATTTTTTGTTCATTTTTTTTTCATTTGAATAGTGAATTTTCACCTAGCTTGCAATTCGAAAAAACAAACTTTTTTTGGTGAAAGAATTTCCCCAAAATACAATGCTGAAATTCCCAATATGATGAAATATGATTCTCCCTATACCTTGAAGGTCTATCTATCTTTTCCCAATTTGGCCAAAAATCACATCTGAATTTCTCAAAATGAAAGGCTAAGGCCCCTTCCCAATTTTTTCAAAACAAGAGGGCCAGGATGACCCTTTTTTGGTCACTTGTGTTAAGATTGCACAGATTTGACCTGATGACCTGCTTTTGTTATCACAAATGACTCATGTTGAAACATGTTCAAGACATCCTTAAGGCCAAGCATTCTGACAAGGTTTGGTGAATATCCAATCAAAACTATGGTCACTAGAATGCTAACCAGGTTTTCTAGTGATTTGGCTGGACGACCTAGTTTTAGACCTGAGATGATCCATATTCAAACTTGTCCAAGGTTTGGTGAACAATCAAAACTGTGATTAATTGAGTGTTCACAAGGTTTTCCGGTGATTTGAATTTTGATCAAGTGAGCTGGCTGTTGACCCCACATAACCTTTTTTCAAACTCATCCAAGATATCATCAAGACTAAGCCACTGACCAATTTTCATACCCCTATGACCAAAAATGTGACTTCTAGAGTGTTCACAAGGCGAATGCTGACGCCATGCAACAACAAACACTCCGACACCAGACATAGACCCATCAATATAGCTCACTCTGAGCACTTCATTCTCAGGTGAGCTAAAAAGGCCCTGCTTTAACAATGATGGCTGTGTTTAATTCATCCTAGTATCAATAATCCATTTGAAGAATTCATCTAGCTCAGGATTTCAAATTCTACCACAGATGTGTATGTATGTATGTTGGGCATCTACATACCACACAGTCCATTTCTGTTGAAGGATACCCTTCATCAGCTCGTTGATGGACACATCTAGGGGTTGCAAAACTGTGGTCATTCCACCTGGAATGATAGCAGGTGCTGTCCTACAATCCTCCATTAACATCGCCTTCACAACCGGGGGATCTGATGAGCATGGAATACATCCAAGACCAGTAAGGACTATGTCATCCTGCCTGGTCTTCTCACCCACACTTTCTCGACCATGTCTAGTACAAGAGCCTGTTCTATCCAGCCTTTCTCTTGCAACATACAACAAGCCCATTTGGCCACTTCGCTAATTTGGGCAGTGTTATCCTTAAATGCAAATGATATATCATCACCCCATTGGAACAAGGTTGTATCGGACATTTTTTTCAAAATGGACTTTTTCTTAAAGATTTGATATATAAAATTGTTTAAAATGTTTGGTGCAATGGGGTTGTATCTCAAGATACAACCTTGTAGCACTTAAATAAACATAAACAAAATTAACATGTTTGGTGCAACAAAGTTGTACCTCAAATTATATCACAAAAATAGGAGTTTAACTGTGTTACAAACAATTTTATTGCATATTCTGATGATGGGAGAATTATAAAGATTTGTTAGAAAATTGTAACAATACTCTAATATTTGTATCATACTGTATGATTATCAGATTAATTTATTTGTATGTTTTACCTTTTTTCAATAATTTATAAGCGCTTGTCAATGAAACAAGTAAATAAATGGCTGTAAATATTTCTGTAGATAAAATAAAGAATAAAAAGATGATTTTTAATTTTACTGTGTATTATTTCTGAGAAAGGCTTAGTGTTTTTGATTACAGTTTTGACCTAAAACTTAATGAACATAGAAAATTACTATCAGTAGCTTGTAGATCTACCTCAGAAATGCATTGTTATGATGAAACCATTATTACACCCTGGTGACAGGCATTCTATTCACTTTCAACAAGAAAGGGCAACTAGAGGTATGAAGTCCATTTATTCCATCCTTGAGCAGGCAATCACAGTACATGTGACTTGTCCCAAAAAATGTAACTGTCACAGAAATGCTTTTTTTAAAAAGATTTTGTACTTCAAACAACTTTCAATTGTAATAAAAAAAACTTCTCAACAAACACTGCACACTATTAACTAAAGGTAAAAAATTGAACTGGAATACAATTAATAATCTTGAATATTGATTTAAAAAGTGATTCCCAGAAAAAAATCAATTCAAGTAATCCAGACTGTGTTTATTAATAAACCAAACTATCAGCAAGAAATTATTCAACAAATGCATTTAAGTTACTGGCTGCTTACTTCATAATTTGTGTCAAAAATTGAAACAGGAACACATGAGAATTAAAAATGTTTATGAATTACCCAAGTAAAACTTGTCAAAACTAAAAGTGGTCAAATTAAAGAAATATAAAGTACTTTTCTTAAACCATTAGGATCTTCTTGTGATTTTTGTATTAATACATTTATAATTTTATTTCACTAAGTAAGTTAAACCTTGATGCACCAATTAATGGAAAGAATATGATCTTTTTGTATGCAGATACAACCTTGTTGTGGTGAGCTGACAACATAGCAGCAACTTGTCCCCATCTGCTGTGCAGAATAGAATGAACTTAAATCCATTATTTTTGTCTCAAGTAGTGTATGGTAGCAATAATGTCATTTTAGCAATTATTGCAAAAATTTCAATCTAAAAATATTAACTCACCAAGTTAATTGGAAAAAACAATAGCAACAACTTACTTGAAATTGTCCTTTAGAGTGTTGATTTAACTTCCAACCTCAGCTGGTCACATCACATAAACAGAATCTCCTATAATAACTACCGGTAATAAAAAATGTCACCACATCGAATAAAGGAATTTCGTCCATTACTCCAAATTCATCCATGTATGGAAGGTTTCTCAACTGTCTGACATCACTTTACACGTTTATTACCATAGGATCAGTTCTATGCTGGGCCATTCGCTGGTTCTGCATTTAAACGAATGAAATGGCTCAAATTCTGGCGTCATTTGAATCCAAAACAGAACACGGAAGACTTGGCGCGCTCAAAACAATGATAATTTTCAGTTAGTTGCCGCATCAATAGTCCGAATTTAAATTTTCAAGACAAACTCATCCTTGCAGCATTATGCAAGAGCAGGTCACAAGCGACTAGAATCTACCAAAAAATTTTCGCAACCCATCCACCATTGGAATAACTTATTGAACATGTCCCTCGAAGGTACGCTAAGTGAACTTCGCTAAACTTCAAATGCATGTTTTTTTTAAGACCAAATACTTATTTCCATCTACGAAGAGCATCAACGACGGGTTAAACACCGCTGAATTACGATCTGTGTATCTTGCTATATTACATATTAACGACAATATAATTTAGCGGTGTTTAACCTTTAATGACTTCTCGTCCAAGGAAATAAGTATCTCCGTACTGTTGTATACATGTCAACGGGATTGTAGGTTCCCGGTCTAATATCAATTCTACACAAACAAATAGAAACCGAAGTGTGAACGGGAACCATCAGGTACTAATTGTTTCGCACGAGCATTTCGATCCTTATTTATTTCGTTCCATTGTTATTTAGCTAGAGTTTTTCTAGTCCTTTCTATTAAATAGCTATATTTTTTGATACAATGAATATGTTCAAATGGAAATAAAATTGTAATTGAAAAGAATAATATTTATGCAAACAAAATAAACTAATGTATGCATTTTTTGATGGTATGATTTCATACCAACGAGGGCCCCTTTCCACGGAAATAGCTTATTAAAATGATCGTTTCTGCAGTGACCGTAATAGTGAGGTGGTCCATTATTGAAGTGATGACTTCTGTAGTGACCATTACAGTGAGGTAGTTAATTATTAAAATGATCGCTACTGTCGTGACCGTTATTGTGAGGTGGTCCATTATTGAAGTGATAACTACTTTACTGTATTTGAATGTGATGATTAATGTTTGCCGAATGTACGTTTAAGTTGTACTCCAGCTACAGTGCTACCTCTCCAGAGCAGCCTTCTCTTGAGCGACAACCTTCCTTCAACAACAGCATGCAACAAATGTACGATTTGATTATTCATTTAACCTCTCTAGTGGCAACCTCTCAACAATGACATAATTTTGCATCTCCCAAAGGGTGTTGCTTTGGAGAGGTTGCACTGTATTACATAGAATCCCAGCCAGATAGCTGCCGGCAGAGCAAAGCTCCGTTGATGTTTGGCTCAAGTCTCAGACATGACAATTATCAGCAACAATAAGAAAGAAGAACTACATCAAGTGTAATTTAATTATAGATCACTGGTTACGTAAACTGGCTGTAAATAGCATACTGTTGATAAATGGCATAGAATTAAATTAAAGATAATCAGTATTAGAAGTCAGAATCTAGAAGCTCCAATGTTTATAGTAGTAATGTTTGTATTATACTAAGCTTCCTAACTGTGATATTTTACAGTGCAGTTTTATTTGCTACTAATGTGCTAGACATTTTGTATTAGCATGAGAACTACTGTGAATATACGAAACCTCTCTTTTGTTTACACATGCATACATATGTGAAGTTGAGTGCACAGAAAGAGGAGTCGAGCATAGATTAAATTCTCTTATCAGATTTTAAATCTATTTTCAATCATGTTTCAGCTGTATTCTGGTGGGCGGCTAGACTCTTGTATTCCTAGATTCTGTATCAGGACCTAATATGATGCTATGGGCTACTATGCCAAATATATTAGTTTCTTAACCATTAGCTTAATGAAATATATTCAATTATGTTAAAAACTGATTTGAAAAATAGTTCTGAAATAAAATTTGTAAATTATACCTTTGTTAATTTAGTCCTTGCTTTGCACAATGTGCTCAGATGAGCTAAAAAAAAAAGACATGACAGACTTTTATCATTTTATTTCACAACCACCCAATAACACAATGATAACATCCATGTAATCACCACCAAGATTTCAAAAAACATAAATTATAAATAAATAATTATTCTCATGAAAAAAATTATTTTATCCACTAAAAATGTAATTACTAATGCTAAAATAAAGGAAATAATGTCGATGAAAAAGCTTACACATACAAATTATACGCAAGTACATGTAATCTCTACCAGGAGGGATGCTTCTTAACAAGGATATTTTCAAATTAAAAACATGCCAACTTCTGTTACCTCCCAACAACAACCACCACCATTCACCTACAGCAACTTGCAAATTTCAGCTATGTTCCTACTAAAGTAGTATGTAAATCTCACCTACCTCTCAACTTCAGAAGCTTGCATACATCAGCTAATTCTCAACAACAGCCACCTTCAACTACTGCATCCAACTTGAAAATCTCAGCCACCTCTCAATAACAGCAGCCTGTATTCTTCAGCTTATTCCAGATAACAACAACATTTCATGACTGCTTGTAAAACCCAGGTACTTCTGAACATAGCTTCTTCCCAATGACCAAAGGTTTTATTTCAAGAAATGTGCAATACATTAGGCCAACCAAAATAAAAAAAAATGGACAGGCAGTTTTTTTTTTGGTGGGTCAGTCAGCAATGGCAAACAAATAATAATTTAATTTAGGTATTATAAGACTGATACCTCATTATACCTTGACATGAAGATCTTAATATGACAATCATACAACATCATATTCAGAATGCAACAAGCATACAATGTAATGTAAAAATTCCCATGAAATTCTGAATGTAACTAACATACAAGATCACATAACAACTCCACATGTTGACCTGAGTATAACAAACATAAAATATCACATAACAACTTCACAAGAAGATACAAGTATAACCAATGTACAATATCACAAAGGAATTTCCCAACAAATGTTGAGCATCACATGAAAATTTTACATAAGTATTTATATAAAACTAACATACAATATCTCAAGACACATGCATTTAACTGATCAATAGTAGCTATTATTGAAACTAGTTTTGTTTTCTATTATTATACAAAAGAAATCAAATGCTTACACAAAAATAACAGTATAATTCATATTCTTTAGTGTCACTTTTGGCTATAAAAGGTCAACAAGATTGAAGAGGACACCAATGACAGAAGCAAAGCTTCTCATAAGAGCTGGAAATGGATAAACCAGTCTTCTGTAATTGATTCAACAGTGTTTGGTTTTCATATAGGACATGTGCAAAGCAATATACCTGGGCTTTTTCAGGCTAGGACATAGTACTTAATTACTCTCATTTTGACAAGAATCATAAAACAATGTACATATAACCTGGCTAGGCTTTAAAAATTATCCATTAACCATAATGAAAAACTACCCTCTTTCTGGACATTTTTGTCCAGGTAAACTTGTCTTACCAAGTTTTCTCAAAAGTAAACATTATAACAAAGGTTTTTAAAAAAATAAATTTACAAAATATTCAGATTGTTGTTTAGAACAAAGCGTACCATCCATTACCTCTGATTGCTCCACAACAAATGCAATTTCTGACACAAAGAGAAGGAGGTGTCCCAGTTTTCTTTCGTTTGTATGCTTAAAGTCAACATATTAATGTATAGTGAATTTTCTTGAATATTGACAAGCCATTTATGTCATTCCATCTCAATTCTAAATACAAAGTGATGATGCAATAAAGATTAAACAAATACAAATGTTCTAAGTATAATGATTTTAATTTTCATGGAAAATACAGCACTGACTGTATATACTAGTTTCCAAGGGTCTGGGTTCCCAAAGGTACCAGTGTACTTATATATGTCATATAGACAGCAAAATGTCACTAATATGCCCAAACAATCCCTTATACTTACTTGCACACATCATTCAAAGTTTAATTACAATGACGCTAAAAATCATTAAGACCAACACTCTGACAAAGCTTTATGATAATTGGATGGAAAATGCAGCCGTAGGAGCGTTCAAAACATGAATGTTAACAGACAACATACAGGTTTAGCCTTAACTTACACAATGTTAACAACAACTGGTCTTTCAAACTTACACTTCTCAATTGCTCAACATTTCCCTTCATGTATTCTATGGGACACTAGTTCGCTTGGACTAAGGAATTTGAATACTAGTATTGTATTTAAAGTACCTTTTGAAAACCAAGTGTAACAGTTCATAAGTTTTCCAACACTAAGAATATTATCCAAGCTGAATGCTGCATTTTGTGACCTCCTGTTGCTTAGAGTTTAAGGAGTCTGTTCTCTTTAAGTTCCAAGGATGTCTTTGCTAATTTCAGCTGATGATTTTCAGCAGATAGACCCAATAAGTCCAAAGGTTCAACCCCTGTAATTATTAAAAAGAAAAGTAGACACAATAAAAGACAATCAATAAAATAATATGTTTATGCTGTCTAAACTGATGTTTTTTCACTTTTTCACTCAGCACTTAAACAGAAACCAGATAAGAAAGAAAGCAAGTCTCAGTCTGAATTTCTGTCAAATTGTCTCATATCTATATTACTCTGAAAAGTGTACATATCTTAAACATCATGTTACAGCTATAACAAGTATTACAATTGTTGTTCTGCATGTGGATAGACAAATCAGGATATTTATTCTATTTCCTTTAAATGTGGTATGAGGTAAGGAAGAAACAGATCACTGCATCACATTTTGGACAGGTTGTGACAAGAAGACAGCATCAGAAAAGTTTGAATCTTTCTTAAAGAATCCAAAGCCATTTCTTTCTTTCTTTCTTTAAAGACTTACAGAAAATCAAATGAGTGCAAGGTAGTGGACCTATACAAGAAGAGGCAAGGATTGCACACACATATGTCTAACCTTATTAGTTGAAATAAGCCTATTTGCTTACATCTATGTCTGGCTAGAAGCATCTGATGATCTTGGTAGGTTTTCCTTCGCTTCCACTGTAATATTTAATTGCTGAGAAGTCAAAGTCCTGTAAAATAATGAAAAATAAAATCTGATTTAGACAATGTACGTTTTCTTTTAAACTATTTACTGTTTTTCAACAGATTCCTTTAAACTCCTTTACAACCTAATTCCAGTGCAAGAACAATCATAATTTGTTATTTCATAAATATACAAACTTTTTTAGATAGATGCTGGAATAATTGGTGTGCCATTCATAACCACTTGCAGTGATCATTTTAATTAGATGTCATATATAATGGTGTAAATATGTATCATACTTTTTATATTTTAGACAACTGGGAAAGGATGAATTGTTCTGTTCACACTTGATTTAACAGCAAAGGATCATCATTTTGTCACGAAGCTTTTAATCTTTCTGTATAATAAAGAATATGATATTTTTCATTACTTCATGTATTAAATGTTCATCCTATACAATTAGCAATCGGTAAGTCATTCAATTTTCTCACTGTATATAACATAAAAAATACATACAGTGAATTATACAAACAATTTAACATAAATACTGCAAGCATTTACAGGGTCAAAATTGAAATACATAAAAGAACAGCAAGCTTAAGGTATTTCTCTTTTAGATAACTAGAATGTGAATTTTAATTAGTGTGTGGAACAAATGACAATAAAAGTGCTACTACCTGTGTTATAAAAATGAGATTTAGAACAGAACTTTGAACAGGTAAGTTATTTTGGAGAAATATTATTGTCGAATGCAATGAACAATGTCACTGATGGCAACAGAATGAAGGGAATAATGATCACTTTTTGACACCATAAGTAAATGATTCATGTATTTTGGATCAATTAGTGGAAAATTGTCTACATCATGATAAATGAGTTCAAATGGCAAGAACAAAAGGAACTGAATAATGAAGAACAACACTAATATTCCTCAGATAAAGGGAGGGCATGTTATGTTCTGATACTGTTATCTTAGAAGTTGCTGTACATGCTTGTAAGGATACAACTTAAGATCAGCAGACAAGCCAGCAGCTTGTATTGGTTCAGGCCACTCTATTTCATGATGATTGAACAAGACATCTACATCTTTCAGCAGCATAAAAGTGAAGGCCTCTCCATTGTATGTATATTTTGCAATAACTGGATGTTCATGTGAAAATTCAAACACATGAAATTTTGGAAAACCTGACAGTTAACATTTTCCAGTCTCTCCAATCTCAATTTACTACATAAAATTTGGATAAAAAGTAAAAACTATTGCTGCAAAACTTATCTAACACAACTACAGCTTGAAGCTTCATTTAAGAAGTTATTATTTGAGTAGCTAATAGAGCATTACATGTATTTCCACTTGTTCATTTTAAACATCATCTCATATGAATGTCAAATCTCTAATTACTGCTCATAAATTCATGCAATGATTGATCTGATTAAATACATGGTGATATAAGTAATTTGATTTGATAGTATGTATCTGATAATTATGATTTAGTGCGAAAAATTTCAGTCCAGTTAAAAAGACAGGCACTATAATTTCAAGATGGCAAATAATGATATTCAGTAAAATAAGATTACCTTGTAAAACAAAGCTTCATTTGTGGCTGATGACTTTGAGAATACATCAGATACATGATAAATTGTATCAACATCTGTTTGACCATACACACATTTGGCTTCTACCAAACCAGCATCTACTAGATCATTAGTGTGATCTGGTCTTTGCATCATGTACATTATTTTCCTGTTTAATCCAACAAGTATTTGCCAAACCATGTATCCAAGAACATACCAATATTTGTTTTGCCCTATAATTCAGAAATCAACCATCCGAAAATTATGGATACCACATAATTATATAATAAGTTGTAACTGTTACATGGCAACCCTTAAAAACAGTACTGTTCAAATAACATGTTTGCATTTGTTTACTGTTATCAGTTATTGCTGCTTATTAATTTGATAATTTAAAATATGTATACCATGACATCTCTACTAAAATGGATTAAATAGTGAAAATACTACTGCTGTGTTTGATAACTGATGACATTAATGGACAGCTCTTATTTACATCAGAATGAAAGAAAGATGAATACAATTACCACAGCAGATATTTGGAGGGTCACAATAGTTTTATTCAGTCCACCATCTGGCATATCTTCATCCCCCTCAATTGCTTCTGGTGTTTCTTCTGTAAGAGGATGTATGTCAACCAAACCAAAGTGTTCCTCGTACAGTTGGTGAACTTTCTGAAATATAACAAAGTTTAGTTAGTGTATCTGACAAGACAGGCAATTTTTGGCAAAAATGACATACCAGGTCAAAATTGATGTATTATTTTCTTCTACAAAAATGTGTTTAGATTCAGACGCAATGCTTTTTTGACATCTTCAAGTCTTTTAGCAGGTTTCATGAATGCAATAACAACAGAAAGTAAATTTTGAGGTCATTTCTGTGATGTTTGCCCATTTAAAATAAGAGTTAAAACTTAAATAATTATGTCATACATCTTTAATTGCATTATGTCATAACAACAAGCAAACATAAATTTATCAGTTAAATATACATATTTAATGAACAGTAAAAATTAGTTGCCATGGCAACAAAAACATGCAAAGCAAATTGTTATTTTGCAGAAACTGCATCTAAATTCAATTTATATTGCAGAAATCAGATCCAAAATTAGGACAGTTATATGAAATAAATAATTGTTTATGCTACACAAATCAAAAACTGAAGTGTCCATCAAATGAAGACCATATGAACACAAATGCAGTCACTATGCATATGCAGTCTGCATCATATACCTCAAGTGGTGTATACAGATAGATAAAACATTATACTGCACATAAGAAATAAGCACTTATTTCAATTCAAAACAATGTAGCAAATATTTCATCTTTATCCTCCGAAAAAATGTCAATTTCGTTTAGTCGAACGCGATCTCGCAACACCTTATCAGGGACTACGTGGAGTCCCTGACCATATCAACTAGAATTGCCACTCTAAATACACATTAAAACAATAGGCAAAGGAATGACAACGCATGCTAACAATAAATATCACTAAAATACATTGGTCCGACAAAAAAAGAATAACCCAGGAAAGTTCTACTCACGTAAAATTAACAAAATCGTCGACTCCATGATAAATTTATATCTCGCTACGCCATTATGATTCTGTGAGCCAATGAAACGTCTGCTTTCAAAGGGGGCAAAGGTTACAGAATGGTCATATTTAAAGTTTAAGTCAATGCGACGATTTTTGTGAATTGTAACTGAATGTAATATTCCTGGATTATGTTTTTGCTCTGGATCAGTGTATTTTAGCGACATTTTTGGTTTGCATGCGTGAATACACCAATCAAATGCCCGATCGGACAAGTAAAAATTTCTTCGGTGTCCTGCGGTATCCTGCGGTAGTTAGACCGACCGACGGCAAATCATATTTCATGAGAAAATATGTATATTAATGAAAATAAAGATCATAAAACCATATCACGGTCTCGATACTGTGATCCAACGCAAGAATGAAAACGAAAGTAATTTCATGTCAATTTGATGCGACAATTAATCATGTCAAAACATACCCACTTTGGTGTCTTACTTCAAATGATGGTGCCGAATTCAAATCAAACTCAAAGGCATTTTCATTGCCTAAATAAACAAAAGAAAAAAAACATCAATGAACAGAATCTTTTCGTAATTTTGGGATACAGAATAACTCCCAAATGTGTAAAAATGATAAAAAAATACAGCAAGAAGCAATTCTTTAAACCAAATTAACTAAAAATATAATTATTATACGTTGTTATTATCATACTTTATCAATTACTTAATTACTTTATACTTTAAAACAAATGCCATGTTCTTTGGCGAGTCGTAATTACTTTGTGGCGAGTTGTTACTAATCTGTGGCGAGTCATTATTAGATGTGTGGCGAATCATTACGTGGGAGTCGTTACTAATTCGTATAGAAACCTGGATTTCGGTTGTGGAGGTCCAAATAATTCTACCTACCCAATGAAAAAAATGTTGGGTCACGTTACAACAAACAAACAATTTTTAAAGATGGCCTTGTTAACATGCTTCAACTAGATACAACAACAATCATTAACTTCACAATTTCAATCAATTAATTGTCGGTACCTGAAAGGAAATCAATATAATAATAATAATAATAATAATAATAATAATAATAACATATAAATTACAACTTACATGAAAAGATATGCATTATATGAGAAGGATTATTAGCTGTCACGTCATTCGTTCGGGCATCAATAGTGTTTGTGAATTTTTACTGAATTACTAAACAGTACAGAATGTATAACAATTCCTCTTCATTGACAGAAGATACGGATATTCTTACTTTTTGACAGAATACAAGGAATTTCTTGTATGTACTGCGACTAAAATTTCTAACGACGAACCATTTTGAAGTTTTGACCTTGTTAACATTGGAGCAAAATACCAGTAAGAAGAATGCTATTTTGTAGAAATGCAAAAAAAAAACACTAATTTTTCAGGGTTACAAATTACATTTATCCAAATAATTTTATTCAGTAGTACTAGAATGTTCTGATCATTTATTTTATTGCTACATTTATGTATACAAAATGATCAAAACCATTAATAACAACATTTATTAAACAGAACAATTTATTGTCATTTTGCCAAGGTAAAATCTTTACTAGATTTTCTTCGAATTCCGAGACCGGGGGTATATTTCATAAAGGACGATTTCGGTAGTTCGTAACGCGCAACATTTCTGCACATAAGGGAGACAATACAGCTCTTCACGGAAGAAACACTTGCATAGTTTTCGGACAACTAACGTATCCGCGAGCGCGCTAAATACGCAACCTATAATGTGTGCTCTATTTTTTAATAGTGACTAATTTATGTGAAACACTACATGTACAGTTCAAAATTGAATTACTTCATATGACTGTAATGGAGGTTCATCATTTATTGCAAATATTTGTTGATGATGTAGCTGATATTAGGACTCTGAGCTAACATTACCTCAAAGACTCAAGTGTTCTTTTAAAGTGAAATATGTGGTACGAAATTGTTCTAAGACATATATCAAAACTAAAACGTTTTATTGGATGATAAACAGAAAACTACACTTTATTAACTTCATATACACATTACAAAATTTAACTGAAATTGGCAAATATTTGTTGACGATGCAACAGAATTTAGAAGTTGGAGGTAAAATTAGCTCAGTAACCCCATGTTTTTTTCTCTGAAATGTGTTTATTAGACATTGTTCTACGATATATATATAAATTAGAAAGGAAAGTTTTATTGGAAAATAGGCAAAATCTTTATTAACTTGATATGCATATTTTTGATATTAATCATATTTGTCGACTATTTTTGACAATATAACTGAATTTCAGAGTTGAGACTGAAATTAGCTCGGTAACCTCATGTTTTTATTACTGAAATATGTTTATTAGACATTGTTCTAAGATATATATCAAAATTAGAATGTTTTGTTGGAAGAATATTGGAAAAGGGGGAATAAAAGATGAAAAATAATATTTTTTTGTCGAAATTGCAACCCATTTTTTCATGCATGCAGTTGAAAATAAAGACATAGTATGACAGAATTAAATCATTTTTGGTATACATTGTGTTAAATTAACACAATATATGCCAAATGAATACTTACATGTAAAAACAGTGTGTTTGAGCATGATTTTATCATGATATAACAGTAATAGTATGTGTTTAGCGATAAGCTCTTTGTACACAGCAAATCTTATAAAACAGCTGCACACCTACACAAAGTATCAGCTGTTATCTCGAAAACGAGTTCGGTGACCCCTGTTTTTCTTTCCATTTTTGGATTTGTTATACTTTTTTCTATAAAATATGAAAAAATGATGTAAAAGCGCTATGACAGCTTAATAAGAGTGTGGAGACATGTCCATTACAATCAGTCTACCTTACGATTCTGGTGGATTGTTAATATGAAGGTTTTATATGATATCTATTTTGTTTTACTTACAAATAATAACACTGTGGTATCTAAAGTACCAACGCATATGTCTTCATAGATTAAAATCATCCAATGATTATATGTTAATTGTCTCCTGTAGTTATTTAACAAAGTTGTATAGGTACATGTAGTTCCAAAAATGACGTGTAGTTAATGACTATACAAAATCAAAATGTGCGTGCGATTCATGGATATCAATATCAAGGTTACAGGGATTTCCATACCCTGGCCAGTTTGTATACATATATCATAAAAGAACGTGACTTTGTGGTTTCAAAAACGCCACCAAGTCAATGACTATATAGACTCAAATTGTATATCATATATATGAAATTCGTGAACATCAATATCAAGGTTACAGAAAAATAGGGATTTTCATACCGTGGCCATTTCATCAGAAAATTCATTTACATATGAACTGATTGGTGGTATTTAAAGCGTTGTATTAATTGTTTTTTCAAATTCATTTCAAGTAAAAATTAATGGTGAAAGAACAAAGAATAGCAAGAAAGTAAAATAGGTTAATACATTGTTATCATATGTATTGAAACTATTTAATTAGATCAAATTCACACCTAAATACTGTCATATTTAACAATGTATAGATCAAAACTAGCATGATTAATTGAGGTGAGATTATATTATGCAAAAAATGACATTGTATGTGCAGGCATTTGACTTACAAATAATCATTTCTTTGGACCTACTCTACAAATGCATTGTCTTATTTGTCTTAAAGCTTAAAATATCTTATACAAATATTAAGACTCACAAGATGAGACGGTATTGTTAAGTTTGACATCTCTTAGCAACAATTATCTTAAATCTATTTCCTCATACAGAATTGGTCTGAAATTTGTCTGGCCCAGTGTGTGATTCGAACTCACAGAAGTGAAGTGCTACAGTTACTAATCAACATTGATTTTCATGAATCATTATTTCTAAAGTCATTTTCCCATTACATGTCTAATATTTTGAGGTGAACTACAATTTGAATTCAGTCTGTAACAAAATTAGTTAAATTAAACAATCATTTGAACTTAATTGTGCACTTTTAAATCTTTACAATATTAATTGATTGAAATATGTTATCATTGCAAACACTTGAACATCTGAAACTTTATCAGTACAGAAACTTTGTAGGCAGTTTTGTTATATTCAGAGATTTTCCCCATTTGATTATTTGATATGACATTAAAAGTTAATTAGGTAGTATTATTCACAAAGACTGCTATACGGGAACAATAAATATAACCTACTTGGTAATACTTCACAATATAACTTTTTAAAACCAGTGGTCACTAAAATATAACTAGGAGAATATATACGGGCATAATTATTGTGTATATACAGAAATGAATATAAACACAATTATCAGGCAACGTAAAACACGAATTAAACATAGATTATATTTCACGGTGAAAATTTTGTTAATTTTATACCGCGACAGCCTTGTGTTATGCATATTTCTTCATTGCATATGCATTTCACTTAAATATGTTAATTCATAGACGTTAATCAAGGGTAAATAATGTACGATATGGTTGTCTCAACTTTTCAAATAATTGTGTCGAAGCCCTTTCGGAAATAGTATGCACTGCATCACAATAATCTAAGGTATCACCTGCTTTGTGTACATATTTCAAGGTTGAAAACACACGAATTTATTAATAGACTAAGTGCCTTAATTAATGATATTATTCGATCAGATTAACTTGTATTGTACTATTTGCTTGTAAGGCATGGTTTTCACTGAAACATCCTAATTTATAGACGTTAATTACTGCTTAACGATGCACGATGTGAGTGTGCATATTTCTAATGAACGTGAACAAGCCGCGTGTGGCCTGTATTTTTCTTGTATACAAGAACTCGGTGAAAAACAATTGAAATTTAGCAATTAAAGTTGTTCAAGAATAGCGTACGTAATGGGCGACATGTGTAATCATTTAGTTTTAGACGTTTTTTTTTCTTAAAACACAGGACTTGCATTATAAATATCTTAGTTCAAATCGAATTCTATAAACGTTGTGTGTACGTTTTTCACGGGTTATATTTTGTTGAAAACACAATTGATTATTTACACATCAGACTGAAAGAGCTATGTACATGTCGCGGCCAATGTTTACTTATTTTGCATACAAGATTCTTTTTATACAGTTCGAAATGATGGAACTAACATTGTTGACAAATAGTGTATATCGTGGCCACTCTATATATTCATTTATTTATAATATTTCGGTTGAATAAAGCTTCAAAATGGTCAAAATCTATGAGGACAATCAAGGGTACAAAGGTCGCGGATTTCATAGACAATAGTTCAAGTAAATGCCTTAATTAATGGGCTTATTCGATGAGACTAACTTGTAAACAACACGCGTGCTCTTTGTTTCACATACTTATCAGAGAAACGTCATAATTTATGCATATTAGTCAATGGTAAACAATGCGACTTTTGACTGTGCGTTTTTCGAATGAATCTGTACAAGCCGCGTGTGGCCTGTATTTATCTTATATACAAGAATTCAATGAAAAACAATCGCAATTTCGGAATTAATGAGGTTCAACAATCCTATATGTATCGCGCCGCCCGTGTAGTCATTTATTTTTAGACGCTTTTGTTCGAAAAAACGTGCTATATTATAAATAGTTTAGGTCAATTTGAATGATATATATGGGTCAAGGGTTCTGTTTACATATTTCACGGACAGTATGTTCTTGAAAGCACACAGAATTATGAATAAATCATATTGAAATGATGAGAATCAACGCTATGAAGGTCGCGGAATTTGTTGACTCTTTTCAGAGACAATAGATTGAGTAAATGTCCTAATTAATGAGCGCGTGTGATGGGAATAACTTGTAAGCGACTTGGCTTATTTGCTTGTAAGGCATGGTTTTCACTGAAACATCCTAATTTATAGACGTTAATTACTGCTTAACGATGCACGATGTGAGTGTGCATATTTCTAATGAACGTGAACAAGCCGCGTGTGGCCTGTATTTTTCTTTTATACAAGAACTCGGTGAAAAACAATCGAAATTTAGCAATTAAAGTTGTTCAAGAATAGCGTACGTAATGGGCGACATGTGTAATCATTTAGTTTTAGACGTTTTTTTCTTAAAACACAGGACTTGCATTATAAATATCTTAGTTCAAATCGAATTCTATAAACGTTGTGTGTACGTTTTTCACGGGTTATATTTTGTTGAAAACGCAATAGATTATTTACACATCAGACTGAAAGAGCTATGTACATGTCGCGGCCAATGTTTACTTATTTTGCGTACAAGATTCATTTTATACAGTTCGAAATGATGGAACTAACATTGTTGACAAATAGTGTATATCGTGGCCACTCTATATATTCATTTATTTATAATATTTCGGTTGAATAAAGCTTCAAAATGGTCAAAATCTATGAGGACAATCAAGGGTACAAAGGTCGCGGATTTCATAGACAATAGTTCAACTAAATGCCTTAATTAATGGGCTTATTCGATGAGACTAACTTGTAAACAACACGCGTGCTCTTTGTTTCACATACTTATCAGAGAAACGTCATAATTTATGCATATTAGTCAATGGTAAACAATGCGACTTTTGACTGTGCGTTTTTCGAATGAATCTGTACAAGCCGCGTGTGGCCTGTATTTATCTTATATACAAGAATTCAATGAAAAACAATCGCAATTTCGGAATTAATGAGGTTCAACAATCCTATATGTATCGCGCCGCCCGTGTAGTCATTTATTTTTAGACGCTTTTGTTCGAAAAAACGTGCTATATTATAAATAGTTTAGGTCAATTTGAATGATATATATGGGTCAAGGGTTCTGTTTACATATTTCACGGACAGTACGTTCTTGAAAGCACACAGAATTATGAATAAATCATATTGAAATGACGATAATCAACGCTATGAAGGTCGCGGAATTTGTTGACTCTTTTCAGAGACAATAGATTGAGTAAATGTCCTAATTAATGAGCGCGTGTGATGGGAATAACTTGTAAGCGACTTGGCTTATTTGCTTGTAAGGCATGGTTTTCACTGAAACATCCTAATTTATAGACGTTAATTACTGCTTAACGATGCACGATGTGAGTGTGCATATTTCTAATGAACGTGAACAAGCCGCTTGTGGCCTGTATTTTTCTTGTATACAAGAACTCGGTGAAAAACAATCGAAATTTAGCAATTAAAGTTGTTCAAGAATAGCGTACGTAATGGGCGACATGTGTAATCATTTAGTTTTAGACGTTTTTTTCTTAAAACACAGGACTTGCATTATAAATATCTTAGTTCAAATCGAATTCTATAAACGTTGTGTGTACGTTTTTCACGGGTTATATTTGTTGAAAACACAATAGATTATTTACACATCAGACTGAAAGAGCTATGTACATGTCGCGGCCAATGTTTACTTATTTTGCGTACAAGATTCATTTTATACAGTTCGAAATGATGGAACTAACATTGTTGACAAATAGTGTATATCGTGGCCACTCTATATATTCATTTATTTATAATATTTCGGTCGAATAAAGCTTCAAAATGGTCAAAATCTATGAGGACAATCAAGGGTACAAAGGTCGCGGATTTCATAGACAATAGTTCAACTAAATGCCTTAATTAATGGGCTTATTCGATGAGACTAACTTGTAAACAACACGCGTGCTCTTTGTTTCACATACTTATCAGATAAACATCATAATTTATGCATATTAGTCAATGGTAAACAATGCGACTTTTGACTGTGCGTTTTTCGAATGAATCTGTACAAGCCGCGTGTGGCCTGTATTTATCTTATATACAAGAATTCAATGAAAAACAATCGCAATTTCGGAATTAATGAGGTTCAACAATCCTAAATGTATCGCGCCGCCCGTGTAGTCATTTATTTTTAGACGCTTTTGTTCGAAAAAACGTGCTATATTATAAATAGTTCAGGTCAATTTGAATGATATATATGGGTCAAGGGTTCTGTTTACATATTTCACGGACAGTATGTTCTTGAAAGCACACAGAATTATGAATAAATCATATTGAAATGACGAGAATCAACGCTATGAAGGTCGCGGAATTTGTTGACTCTTTTCAGAGACAATAGATTGAGTAAATGTCCTAATTAATGAGCGCATGTGATGGGAATAACTTGTAAGCGACTTCGCTTATTTGCTTGTAAGGCATGTTTTTCACTGAAACATCCTAATTTATAGAAGTTAATTACTGCTTAACGATGCACGATGTGAGTGTGCATATTTCTAATGAACGTGAACAAGCCGCGTGTGGCCTGTATTTTTCTTGTATACAAGAACTCGGTGAAAAACAATCGAAATTTAGCAATTAAAGTTGTTCAAGAATAGCGTACGTAATGGGCGACATGTGTAATCATTTAGTTTTAGACGTTTTTTTTTCTTAAAACACAGGACTTGCATTATAAATATCTTAGTTCAAATCGAATTCTATAAACGTTGTGTGTACGTTTTTCACGGGTTATATTCTGTTGAAAACACAATAGATTATTTACACATCAGACTGAAAGAGCTATGTACATGTCGCGGCCAATGTTTACTTATTTTGCGTACAAGATTCATTTTATACAGTTCGAAATGATGGAACTAACATTGTTGACAAATAGTGTATATCGTGGCCACTCTATATATTCATTTATTTATAATATTTCGGTCGAATAAAGCTTCAAAATGGTCAAAATCTATGAGGACAATCAAGGGTACAAAGGTCGCGGATTTCATAGACAATAGTTCAAGTAAATGCCTTAATTAATGGGCTTATTCGATGAGACTAACTTGTAAACAACACGCGTGCTCTTTGTTTCACATACTTATCAGAGAAACGTCATAATTTATGCATATTAGTCAATGGTAAACAATGCGACTTTTGACTGTGCGTTTTTCAGATGAATCTGTACAAGCCGCGTGTGGCCTGTATTTATCTTATATACAAGAATTTAATGAAAAACAATCGAAATTTCGGAATTAATGAGGTTCAACAATCCTATATGTATCGCGCCGCCCGTGTAGTCATTTATTTTTAGACGCTTTGTTCGAAAAAACGTGCTATATTATAAATAGTTTAGGTCAATTTGAATGATATATGGGTCAAGGGGTCTGTTTACATATTTCACGAACTGTATGTTCTTGAAAACACACAAAATTATAGATCAAAAATCATATTGAAATGACGAGAATCAACGCTATGAAGGTCGCGGAATTTGTTGACTCTTTCAGAGACAATAGATTGAGTAAATGTCCTAATTAATGAGCGCGTGTGATGGGAATAACTCGTAAGCGACTTCGCTTATTTGCTTGTAAGGCATGGTTTTCACTTAAACATTCTAATTTATAGACGTTAATTACTGCTTAACGATGCACGATGTGAGTGTGCATATTTCTAATGAACGTGAACAAGCCGCGTGTGGCCTGTAATTTTCTTGTATACAAGAACTCGGTGAAAAACAATCGAAATTTAGCAATTAAAGTTGTTCAAGAATAGCGTACGTAATGGGCGACATGTGTAATCATTTAGTTTTAGACGTTTTTTTCTTGAAACACTGGACTTGCATTATAAATATCTTAGTTCAAATCGAATTCTATAAACGTTGTGTGTACGTTTTTCACGGGTTATATTCTGTTGAAAACACAAGAGATTATTTACACATCAGACTGAAAGAGCTATGTACATGTCGCAGCCAATGTTTACTTATTTTGCACACAAGATTCATTTTATACAGTTCGAAATGATGGAACTAACATTGTTGACAAATAGTGTATATCGTGGCCACTCTATATATTCATTTATTTATAATATTTCGGTTGAATAAAGCTTCAAAATGGTCAAAATCTATGAGGACAATCAAGGGTACAAAGGTCGCGGATTTCATAGACAATAGTTCAAGTAAATGCCTTAATTAATGGGCTTATTCGATGAGACTAACTTGTAAACAACACGCGTGCTCTTTGTTTCACATCCTTATCAGAGAAACGTCATAATTTATGCATATTAGTCAATGGTAAACAATGCGACCTTTGACTGTGCGTTTTTCAAATGAATCTGTACAAGCCGCGTGTGGCCTGTATTTATCTTATATACAAGAATTCAATGAAAAACAATCGCAATTTCGGAATTAATGAGGTTCAACAATCCTATATGTATCGCGCCGCCCGTGTAGTCATTTATTTTAGACGCTTTTGTTCGAAAAAACGTGCTATATTATAAATAGTTTAGGTCAATTTGAATGATATATATGGGTCAAGGGTTCTGTTTACATATTTCACGGACAGTATGTTCTTGAAAGCACACAGAATTATGAATAAATCATATTGAAATGACGATAATCAACGCTATGAAGGTCGCGGAATTTGTTGACTCTTTTCAGAGACAATAGATTGAGTAAATGTCCTAATTAATGAGCGCGTGTGATGGGAATAACTTGTAAGCGACTTCGCTTATCTGCTTGTAAGGCATGGTTTTCACTGAACATCCTTATTTATAGACGTTAATTACTGCTTAACGATGCACGATGTGAGTGTGTATATTTCTAATGAACGTGAACAAGCCGCGTGTGGCCTGTATTTTTCTTGTATACAAGAACTCGGTGAAAAACAATCGAAATTTAGCAATTAAAGTTGTTCAAGAATAGCGTACGTAATGGGCGACATGTGTAATCATTTAGTTTTAGACGTTTTTTCTTAAAACACAGGACTTGCATTATAAATATCTTAGTTCAAATCGAATTCTATAAACGTTGTGTGTACGTTTTTCACGAGTGATATTTTGTTGAAAACACAATAGATTATTTACACATCAGACTGAAAGAGTTATGTACATGTCGCGGCTAATGTTTACTTATTTTGCATACAAGATTCATTTTATACAGTTCGAAATGATGGAACTAACATTGTTGACAAATAGTGTATATCGTGGCCACTCTATATATTCATTTATTTATAATATTTCGGTTGAATAAAGCTTCAAAATGGTCAAAATCTATGAGGACAATCAAGGGTACAAAGGTCGCGGATTTCATAGACAATAGTTCAACTAAATGCCTTTATTAATGGGCTTATTCGATGAGACTAACTTGTAAACAACACGCGTGCTCTTTGTTTCACATACTTATCAGAGAAACGTCATAATTTATGCATATTAGTCAATGGTAAACAATGCGACTTTTGACTGTGCGTTTTTCGAATGAATCTGTACAAGCTGCGTGTGGCCTGTATTTATCTTATATACAAGAATTCAATGAAAAACAATCGCAATTTCGGAATTGATGAGGTTCAACAATCCTATATGTATCGCGCCGCTCGTGTAGTCATTTATTTTTAGACGCTTTTGTTCGAAAAAACGTGCTATATTATAATTAGTTTAGGTCAATTTGAATGATATATATGGGTCAAGGGTTCTGTTTACATATTTCACGGACAGAATGTTCTTGAAAGCACACAGAATTATGAATACATCATATTGAAATGACGAGAATCAACGCTATGAAGGTCGCGGAATTTGTTGACTCTTTTCAGAGACAATAGATTGAGTAAATGTCCTAATTAATGAGCGCGTGTGATGGGAATAACTTGTAAGCGACTTCGCTTATCTGCTTGTAAGGCATGGTTTTCACTGAACATCCTTATTTATAGACGTTAATTACAGCTTAACGATGCACGATGTGAGTGTGTATATTTCTAATGAACGTGAACAAGCCGCGTGTGGCCTGTATTTTTCTTGTATACAAGAACTCGGTGAAAAACAATCGAAATTTAGCAATTAAAGTTGTTCAAGAATAGCGTACGTAATGGGCGACATGTGTAATCATTTAGTTTTAGACGTTTTTTCTTAAAACACAGGACTTGCATTATAAATATCTTAGTTCAAATCGAATTCTATAAACGTTGTGTGTACGTTTTTCACGAGTTATATTTTGTTGAAAACACAATAGATTATTTACACATCAGACTGAAAGAGCTATGTACATGTCGCGGCCAATGTTGACTTATTTTGCATACAAGATTCATTTTATACAGTTCGAAATGATGGAACTAACATTGTTGACAAATAGTGTATATCGTGGCCACTCTCTATATTCATTTATTTATAATATTTCGGTTGAATAAAGCTTCAAAATGGTCAAAATCTATGAGGACAATCAAGGGTACAAAGGTCGCGGATTTCATAGACAATAGTTCAACTAAATGCCTTAATTAATGGGCTTATTCGATGAGACTAACTTGTAAACAACACGCGTGCTCTTTGTTTCACATACTTATCAGAGAAACGTCATAATTTATGCATATTAGTCAATGGTACGGACAGTATATCCATCGCGCTACGTATGTATTTGCTTATTTTTAGACGCTTTTGTTGAAGAGGGTGTGTTACATTATAAATATTTCAGGTTTAACAACTACGCATAATTTTTTGTTGGGCGTGTTTTCACTCAAACATCCTAATTTTTTATCAATATGGTTGAAATGAGCCATATAAATGCAGTGCGTCTTTATTGATTATTTATGTATTTAATTTGGTTTGGAAAACTAATGTCAGCATTTGTATACCCTTTGTTTTTTTGATATGGTATTTTTTAACTTTAAGAACTTTCTTTGCTATAAAAACATAATCGTCATTTTGAATTATTCCATTCAAATGATTTCAAACAGCCGTTCATGCCTTTTTTGTCATAGAAACATACATTTTCATAATCATCCGAGTAAATTCATTTTTTACATGCTAATTTAAAACACCCTAGCGCTTATGTTGTATTTATCTTTAGAAAAGAGGTCGATTATCATCCTCTTTATTGACCTTTTTGGAAACCATTAAACACTTCATCGCGCATGTTGCTTTAGCTCGAGAAGATGATTTGGTTCAGAAAAGTCCTACCTATTGAATTTATTCTGTGGAACTTAAAACTGATGGTTTGTGCTATTTTTCGAACTTAAATCTATACTTTAAATAAATTAGATATTTGAAAAATGTAATTGAGTTTTCAAAAATTTAAGGCAAAAATCTTCCTAATCCTAAAAAAATAGTGCATGTGAAGTTAAATTATGTGTGGGACCTACCATTGTGAAAGTTAAGTGCAGTGTTCAAGAAAATCCACCTACTTCATTAATTTATCCTAAAATAATCCAATATATTATATCCTATATTCACTATTTCCGACACAAATATATTTTCTTTCCACAAATATATAGCACATTAAGCACAAACACTATGCAGAATAACTCAGCACTAACACTAAACACTTTACACTAAAACAAGCACTATAAACACTTTACACAAGGCACAAACACTATAAACACTTTTCACTAGTACAATATACACTTTGGGAAACAGCACTTCGGAAAATAATACTTTCCACTCGAAAATAGGTGGAAACACATAAGACTACTAGGCCTCAATCCGATATATTGTGATAGGCTTGTTTCCTCTGAAATTCAATGGTATATTAGTTAACTATGGGAGAAAGCAAATGACAAGTGTTTAATTACTGGCAATTACGTAATCTATTACTGACATTTAAGAACAAATCACTGGAAATTAAGTGTTGACAATTAAGTTCATTGTGCAAGTAACTGGGCATTGATAGTGAAAGTACAAAACACACATAACTAAATGCTGGCTATTAAGAAAAAAACCAGTAATTGAATATGGATAATTAAGTACTGACTGTTATGTGCAAATAACAAATAATAGCATCGAAAAGTATGTACAAAATACAAGTAATCAAGTACAAGTAACTATGTATAAAGCGCAAGCAATTACGAACTAGTATTAGTAAGTAAGACAAGTAGTATGTCCCTATGTACCAATAATTAATGAGAGATCATAATTAACAATAAGAATTACACTTTCATGTGGCGTAACGGGCTATTCGGTGATATCAAGTTACACCAATTCATACTAACTTACTTAAAGGGAGTCGTGTCCTATAATTTTATACTTGTTTTCGTTTTTAATCTATGTATTATGTAACTGTCAGCCAATTATAGCCAATCAAAATCATTTTATATATACATATGCCAAAGGTAAGTCAGTCGTCTACATATGTATAATAGAGAATAACGAAGTAAAAAATATACTTATCTATGCCAATCCAACTGTCCATACTGCAAGGCTGTTAAATTTTTGTCATGATTTAGTTGATTACTGATTTTTTTAAATCTGAAAATATCATTAAATCATTGTCTTTAGGTTTAACACCGTTTTTTTTTTCAAACATTTTTTCAGTTTACGGCGACCGGTTCACCTAACCAGTTTTCCTGGAAAGTTTACTTACCAGTACTAACTTACCCTTCCACAAGGAGCATGCAACCTCTTCACATACGGAGGAAACTCGACATTTTCGTGAAATTTCATAGAAGGGTATGACCCGCCGCGACCGAGATTTGAACCCGGGTAACACTAACCAGTGAAAGACGGTCGCGGTCTATTATTAAATCAATAAATCATTCAATTATAAGTAACTGGGTGGAAGTACTAAAATATTTGTATATGAACGCTTTCTCTTAATTATAAATAGGAGATAAGTAGACTGATGCAAAATAAATAGTTTACTTACTTAAGGTTACTTTCTAGCTCAGGAATTAGATCCCTCTTCGCCAGACTCGTCATTAATTGATATATTCCTAAAATTTATTTCACTTCCGGATATTTGAGGTTTGAAGTCATTGTATTTGCAGTTCTAAGGGGTCCCAGATTTTATCCATTCTATTTTTAAATTTGTTTACTACTAGGTGCAGTCACAACAATGTCTAGTAGAGAATTCCACGCATTAACGACTCTGCTACTTAAGTTCGAGTAAGAACGTTGCGTATGAAGTTTCTTACAGTTTTCTCTTTTACTGGATCTTAAGTCCACTCTATACCTGTTTCAATATGTTTTTCCTTCTAGCTTTTTAAAAGTCGTTCCTTTACTGTTTTATTTTCGCGAAATTGATTTGATGACTCTATTCATCCTTGTTTCAGGCAAACAAAATCAGCTCTGTTTTCTTATCTGTTTACAATATTAACTACATGTACTTGTTTTAGTACTCATGCAACCAAGAAGTACTTCATCTATCAAATGCGTGTGTGTAAGATTACAAAATTGCTGTTTGATATTTATGATGATGTCTAGGAATAAACGTTACATAGAAAATAGAACTTTGTTAGATATGAACTGTTTGAAAAATGGCGTGTTAGTAATTCGTAGTGGTGACATGTTGTGAAAATGTTGTCAAAATCATAACGAGTCAGTGAATGACATTCGTAATGTACATTCTTCACAGAAAACGCCCTACGACATACAGCCGAGTGGCCAAAGAAATCGGCCAGAGAATCAAAGTGGAAACGGACGTTTCCACGGATGATAATATCGAAGGGGTTTGTCACGTATATGAAACAGAACTCATGTATTATAGAAGTAAAACAACTTCGACAATTGTATCTTTCGAACGTATATCATTATAGCCATTGTTATCACACCACAGTTCAAAGCATTTTGCTCATTTATATTGCAACATATAGATACATCCACACACTAACAGAAAAGTATACTTTTGCCACCTTCGAATGTATGTAAAACTCGAAATTTAAGATTTTCTACACGAAGAATAATCAAATTTCTCAAATCAGACACGACGATGCCGTAAAGACAAGTACATGTATGAAGCGAAACTGTGATAATATCGATAAATCTTTCTGAAATGGATCATATTTCATAACAAAACAATAAAATTCACGCAATACCTATCAGCGAATAATTTTTTAAACGTAAATACTTCTTGTACAGAGCTTTCCTAGATATATCAAATATCGAGTTTTACATACATACATACACACATACATACATACATACATACATACATACATACATACATACATACATACATAGTTTTTCAACTGATCAGATTATTTTAGAATCTTCGTAAGAACAGTACAAATAAAAAGGCTTCGTGAAATGCGCAAGGGTTTATGTTAGTAACATGGATATCATTGATTTTGAGTGTCAGTGACTGTTAGTATTTATTAAAAGTTGGTGCCTGGTATCAATGTCCTGAATAAATAAAATTATTCAAAAAATATTTGTTTAATACATTGTTGTATCCATATTTACAGCTGTTTCTTATACAACAATACACAAGTGTGCAAGCATGCCTTTCATCCTGCAATTTTTAATCATGCAAATATTATATACTTATAAAAAAAGAAGACGAAAAGACTTTCCTACTTACTTACGCTCTTTTTTAGGCCGGAGACATGAAACGGCACTATTTTTGGCCTTAGTATGCATGTTGTTGTAAGTGCTTCTAAATTAATGTAAATCATGATTCTGTCGTGGATAACGATTTTGCGATTGTTTACAAATTCGCCAGCTGACTTTTTATTCAAACGAAAAATAAAACGTTTTTTCTTACGCAGCGCGTGCGCAGCAACAGGTCTTTACCTATAGGATTTATACAATAGATATGAATTGAGAATTTTCCATTATGTACATGATGGAGTGTTTGAGTCGAAGAAGATTATTGGCTATGAATAAGTAGTAAGATTCATTTTCTTTGGATTGTTATGATCCGATAAGTTGATAAAAGAGTGTGTGAATTGAATGTTTAAAAGTCTGCACGGTGGTTACTTTTAAATCAACTCCCTTTCAACCACACTGCTCGGCTAGTACAAGTAGTGTACATTGTTATTCAAATCAGTTCGAATCGATACAAGCCGTCATTCCTGCGTATCAATTTGTTGTCTCTAGAGTTGCAGTCTAATATATCGTCTACACACCAATATTACACATATGATTTAAGAAAAGTTATCATTAGTAACTCAGCACAGATGGAAAAAATCCTAATAATATATGTGATCAATTACAATTTATATACGGCCATAATGTTAACACAAAATGCACAACCACTACCCACTGTTAAAAATTTGGGTCCTAACCGTAAACCAACAATTTTAAGGACAGCCTCTCTAATAAAAATAAACCACACTGGAAATAAAGCATTAAGCTAGTGCTCTATTGCGTATGTGCCGTTGAAATTAAAAGCTTCAAAATACTCTTACCCGTTATTAAATATATCGTGATAGTAATCTTTTTATAAACACCAGACTTAAATGATTTACATCTTATTTTTTGTAAAACAATGTCTGTTGACGTTCTATGACTACCAAGCACCAATATTTATCAATACAAACCAAGTGGAACAAATGATAAATAGGAACTAACCTCAACTAACATTATATCAAGAGAAACACAAGAAATATCCGTCATCCGTTTTTTTTCACAAAGACACTACGCCCCTATAAATTGATCTTGAAGAACCGGTCTTGCTGTGTTGGCACACAAGTTCACACTTGTCAATAAATATATGGAACGCAAGGACTGCCTTCTGTACATGTCATGAAAACCAGCATCCATTAGAATGTTTTATAATACTATGCGATTAAATGATTTTTATATATCGTGCAATATATCTCTGTTATGTGTGAATACAGTTTTATGGTGTCAATTCAACTTGATAATGAGGTCATATCATTATTACAACCGATTTTCAGGGTCCCAAATATGATCTCCTTATTGAGGTACTAATGTAGTAACTTTCATTTCATATCATACAATGCATAACAGTAATTATATTAAATAATACGAACGCGTTAAGATGTACAACTTATCACATGAGATAAAAAGAAACAATCGTGTTTCTAGCATATAACATTTCTTCTTAAAGTTTCGATTTGGACAAAAAAAATAATATGTGAGATAACGAAAGAGCAAAGCTATTACGACACCGTGTATGTAAATGTCTGACTGAATTTAGCCAATATGGAGCACCTTATGAAAAGCTATTCCATTTCACGTAAATTTCGTTTTCCACGAGCAATATGCGTGTCAAAGTACATAGGTGAATCTGAATTTATGTATCATCTTATTATGTGTAGAATTTGATTGACAGCTGGACACATAAGAACACGTTTATGTCGAATTCATCATATCTTGAAGAAAATCCGTCTTTCAACAAAGAGCAAATTTAAATGCATAATTTACCTATTTCTCGGAGATGAATCTGCACTAAGATGTACGTAAATAAGTTCGTTGGTACTGTTTTTTTAATGCAAAGCTTTACGCGGCATGAATAAATTAAGAAATACGACACAGTAGCTTTTTGATGGAGGCAACCAATTTGAAATAGAAGCTCATAATTCTAAAGTCATCTAACACAATTACACTGATGTGTATCTGCAGTACGAATATAATTAAAGATGATAAATTTGGGTGAGGCGTCGACTTGTTAACTTCTGAATAGTTAAGCTCTCACAGACATAGCATTGACGTAGCTGTTGTTTTTTTTAAATGTGCGCATCAGCAAAACAACTAATGGAGATTCACTGTAAAATGGAAGCTTTTATAATTTTGATTAAATTTAATACTACTAATTTTTGACAATTGAATTTCGGCAAACAATATAAAATTACATTTTGTATTTTTGAAAAGCTATGTTGTTGAGATGTAAAATCAATAGAAATTCTAGTGTATGTTAAAATAATATAATATTATGTATTACACGGTTAGATTGCAGTTTTGTTTCCCCAAACAATCTAACATGTGCGAATGTCCACTTACCTGCAAATGGAGACTACCTACCCGTAAAGACAAAAGTTCTATTTTCTGTTCAACCATTTGTAATTTATTTTAAGCACTTAATTAAGACCATTTCTAGTATCTAGTACCACTCTTTCATTTAAAGATATATACATATAATATATATGTACGTACATAGGTGAAATAGCTAGTAAAGAAGCTGTAGTGAAATTGATTCATCAATACATGATCTGTACAAGCTACTCATTATTGTGTTCATTTATTTACCAAATATCAAAATGTTCTACACTTTAGTGTTCCACTTGATGACCACCCCAATAGTAAGACCACCTCAACATAACGACTACTTGTCTATAGATTGGTTTTAATATTCCCCTACATTAAAACTTTATTATAACACCAACTCAATATTACAACTGAATTATTTGGCCCCAAAGGTGGTCTTAATATTGAGGTTTTACTATATGTACAGTGCAACCTCTCCAAAACAACATCCTTTGGGAGAAGCAAAATTATGTTGTTGATAAGAGGTTGTTGCTCTGAAGAGGTTAAATTATCAGTTAAATCGTACAGTTGGAAAAATCATGCTGTTGTTCAAGAGAGGTTGTTGCTCAAGAGAGGGCCTCTCTGGAGAGGTTGCACTGTAAAATATTGCTTCTTTTTGTGTTTTTTTTTTATTATAATGAATTTTTGCAAACTTTTCTATCAAGTGGTATATTTTTGTTGTCTTACTCAGAAATAGATAAAGGGAGGTAATAGAAAATCAATAAACTTCCATTCTGATAATAAGGGGGGGCATTGTTATTTTTTCACTGGACTTAATGCTATTTTATTAACAATTTTTCAGTTATATACAGTGGCCGGTTCACCTAACCAGTTTTCCTGTACTGTATACTAACCAGTACTAACTTAACTCTCCTCAAGAAGCCAGAAGTCCATCACACTAAACACTGGACCACAGTTGCAGCTGTGCAGTATCAATATAACCTGACTTTATCTCATTTGAACTGTAGCTGAATGATTTGTTTTCTTGTATACATAGATCAAAACAAATTATGCACAAATTGTTTGCATGCTATTGTTAAGTAGTGTACTGATGAAGCAAGTGAATTGTTTTACAATTAATTATAATTGTACTGCAGAGTGCTGATAAACCAGAGCTTGTACTGACATTCTTGTCTTTGGTTTAGAGTCAGAAACATAATTCTGTCTACTGTAAACAAGTGGATGTTGTTTCTAGATCTATGCATTAATATGTTTTGTTAAATATTTTTATTGATAGACAGAAATTTTGTTTTGACTACCAGCAAGAGGAGACTGTTAATTAGGAGTTATAGATTACACACAACTTTAAACTTTGTGAGTGATTCTTTACGTTCTCATTTTTTGGTTGAAAATGGTTTCATTCTGTAAATAGTTCGTCTTACAATGAATAATCAATAAAGCTGAAATAAGTTTTTTAGGTCAGCTTTTGTTCTGTTTGTTTACTTTTTTCACACAAGAACTTTGTGAAACATGAAAATCTCATGTTTGAGTTCACCCACTGTGTGGTTATTCAGGACATAATAAATGTAGAATTCATGGGAGAGTTAACATACAAGTACATGTTAGTCATTTCCTCATTTTCCCTTGATTTTTTACATAAATGTTTTTCAGACATACATTATCATTTACAATGGATTAATGGACTTGAGAAAAAATGAAAAAAAAGACATGGCTGACTTTAATGATTTTATTTTACAACCCTCCAATAACACAATAATAGCATTCATATTATCACATCTGAGTTTTCAACAAAACATCAAAATTCATTAAACAAATATTCTTATTAAAAACTACATGTAAATGTTTTATCAACTAAAATTACAATTATTGATATAAAAACATAAGAAATACTGTAGAAAAAATTCTAACACATACTAATTATGCACTCTATCAGAAGGGGTGCATTAACAGGCATAGTTTAAAATTATGAACCTGCAAACTTCAGCTACCTTGCAATATGAACCACCATTCACCTACAGCAACTTGTGATATCAGCTACATCCCAACTACCACAGTCTACAAATTTCAGTTTCTCCTCAACAATGGTAGCCTGCATACCACTAAAAACCACCCCTCACAGCAACAATCAAATCTCAGCTATCTCTCAACTACAGTAGCCTGCATTAACTTGAAAATCTCAGCTACTTCTCAACTACAGTAGCCTGTATACCTCAGCCACCTCTTAACAACGGTAACCCACAAACCTCAGCCAAATCCTAATAACCACCATCTCTCACCTACATTAAACTTCAAATGTCAGGTACCTCTCAATTACAGATTACAATTTTAATAACAATCATCTCTTAACTAAAATAGCCTGCACATCTCTGCTAATTCCCAATAGCAATCAACTTTCAGCCTTGGCATCACATAAACCTCAGTTGCTTACCAGCAACAACCACTTCTCATCTACAGCCACTGCAACTTGTAAAGCTTCAGCTACTTCCCAACATGCACCTTTCATCTAATGTAACTTTTTATCTTAGCAACAACCTAACAACAAACACAACTCAACCACAGTATCCAGCAAATCTCAGCTTCCTTCCAATTGCAGCCCCTTCTCAACTACAGTAGGCAGCAAATTAGTTACCTTAAAAAAGCACCACTCCACCATGACAACTTGCAAACCTCAGCAGCCTGTCAAAACAGCCATATTTTAAATACAGTCAACCTTGTGAACAAAGACCACCCTAGGGAAAGACCAAATGTCACCTTTATTGACAGATGGCCTTTATTGGAGGTCAGTTTGTTCTAAATAATCACTGACTGTTTTTCAAAGAATGGCCTTTATTTACAGGTTGGTCTTTTTTCAGAGGTGGCTGCAAACACAGGTATAACTGTGCTGTAACCTACAAACTAAGATAATGTTTTCAATAGTTGGCTGCTAAAGATGGCTTGCACAATATTCATAATATTGTAATATTGTCCAAACATTGCT